>MCJB01043753.1:66862-94356 GCA_002018475.1 Nicotiana obtusifolia | reverse complement strand
CTATATATATGACTTCACACAAGTCCAAACAGTCACCAAACAGACAAACAACATCAATAAGAATCATATTGAGCCTCCCAAAACAGTCCACAAAACAGTTCGCTACAAGTGAATAACTAGAACTCACGGCTTCCGATCACTGTCCCGTGAGTTCTTACACACATAGAACGACTTACCAAGAATTAACAGTAGAAAAAATGTATTAAATAGAGCAGTAAACTCACCTTGCTTGTTAGATAACTCAGACCTTGCTTTGGTTCCTCAAACTCTAGGGTTTACCTTCAACTAGAACTTGAAAGAAGGGAAAATCAATTAGGGTTTGTGTGGTATTATTTTGGGGAGGGGTTGCAGGGGTTCTTTTAGGTTTTGAAGCTGTGAAATAATACTGAATTATCAGGCTTTAGAAGCTTTTAAAAGCCCTCTCTTAACCGACTTTGGGCTTTTAAATTTTAGCCCTTAATTTTGGCAAGTAGGTGATGCACCTACTTGTCACCTACCAGCCTGCGCAGTTCTACCGAAATACAATTATCTCAATACTCCGAGATCGTATTGACAAACGGTTTGAAGCATTGGAAACTAGACTAATAGACCTTTAATTTTGTAGGTAGATCACCCCGTAATTCCTTGTATATTGGGAGAAAATCGCAGAAACATTTGACCTAATGTTTAAGTAAAATTGTGAACCTAAATTGCGACAACTTTTGTCGACTTTTGTTTCATAACTCATTTGACTTCAAGACTTATGAAACGGATATCATATCATTCAAATACCTTAAAACATGACATCTTGGTAATGTTAAACACCTCTCGATTTTCCCAAAAACACGAGTTACAACATCCTTAACTCGTTTATTCTCTAATACTTGTTAACCGCCCTTATACACCTTTGCATCGTTTAGGACCAATAGGACTAAACTCTTATTGTCTCAAAGGTAATTCTCTTCTCGAACCAAGGTAGACTATCTTACGGTGTAATCTAACACGTACAAATATGGGTTATAACATCAGGAATCCTCAGAGATTGGTGGAACTCACTTGGACTTCAAGAAAAAAATGCTTTTCTTACTTCCCAAGATTTTGCCTTCAACATCCGAATCCTACATGAAGTTTTCTGCGGAGATACTGGCCAAAGACAGGAGAAAATGTGAAGGCAACTCTTCGAGATGAAGTGTGTGTCATTCGATAGAAATGACATTGACAGACATTTTCAAAAAATGGCGAAGATATACTTTGAAATCGGCGGAAACATCAATCTGAAGCAAGCCTTTGTCTCTTCCCTTCCAACGTTTTTGGCAAGCCGAACCATGACCATCATTGAAGAAAATTTCCAATCTATAACTATCCCACAAATTGGTTACATCAGGCAGGCTATTTTCGTCGCATTAGATGACATTTGTACAAAGCGCTCAGCCCTAAAGCAAATTATCCAGCACAATTCAGCGCTTGACAAAGCATGCCGCAAATCTGATCTAATCACCGGATCAGGATGTTCCTGCCACACGTCCAGACGACAGAAAGAATTCAGGAGGTTCAGATGGCTAAGAATTCCAGATAGAAGATCAAGATCCAAGAGGCGCACAAAATATTTTTGACGCAGAAGGCCAGGAAATTTTCACAAGAAGGACAAATGCTTTATTTGCCATAAGATTGGACATTTCGCAAAAAATTGTCCCCAATCAAGAAGATCTGTCAAACTCCTTGAAGAGATTGAAGATTACACTGGCATACATCTTGCAAAAGAGGAGGACCTTGAATCCATATTCTCTGTGGATGACGAACCCAATGAAGAAACTATATTCTCTCTCGATATCTATGAAGAACAAGGCAATGATCAGTACCAGATTTCAAAACCAATGATCGAAGCCCGAGAAGAGATCAATGCTCTCACAGTCGTTCCTCAAGTAGAACTCAAAGTCTATTCATCCAAATGGGATAAACCAGCTCGAGTTATTGCTTTCATCGACACCGGAGCTGCTTCCTCACTCATAAATCCTGCTGTTCTCCCTGAAGATCAATGGGTTCTGCATTTCAAGGATTTCAACACTGCATCAAATGCAATCTTAACCACAACTGTCATTACAAAGCATCCGGTCACAATTGAGTTCTTTCTAGCATTGAAGTACAGAACCAAGCTGCTAGGATCTGATGTGTTAGGAAAAGATCTTATTATTGGATTCGACATTTACAGGCAACCTAGAGATCAACTCCAGGTCAAGGCTAACGGGATAGCTTTTAAAAAGAAGTTTCAGACCTTATTCTGAAATTCCAAGGCTATTCCAAATCACCGATGATGAACAAATCAGAGAGATTGAGCAGAATCTCATTGAACATTCATATTCTGAATCCCTCAAGGATTTCATGAAGAAAGGAAAAGCCTATTATGGAAAAACCAAGAGTTTTTTATCAAGCTCCCTTTCAAGAAAAATGAAAACATCAATCCGACAAAAGCCAGTCGTTCAGGCATGAATCCAGATCATCTTCAGCTTGCAAAGAAAGAATGCGAAGAACTTTTGGAATTTGATCTGATAGAGCCGTCAGATTCAAAATGGGCATGCGAGGCATTTTATGTCAACAAAAGAGCTGAGCAAACAAGAGGAAAACTCAGGTTAGTTATTAATTACCAGCCACTAAACCATTTCCTCCAAGATGATAAATTCCCCATCCTAAAAAACTCACTCTTTTCTCCCACAAAGCCAAGACCAAATATTTTTCCAAGTTTGATTTAAAATCTGGATTTTGGCAATTGGGAATCCACCCTGAAGAACGACCCAAAACGGGATTTTGCATCCCCGATCATCACTTCCAGTGGAAAGTCATGCCCTTCGGGTTGAAAACTGCACCCTCCTTGTTCCAAAAAGCCATGATAAAAATCTTCCAACTCATCCTCCATACCTCCTTAGTCTACATTGATGACATCCTGTTATTTAGTGATACATTGGAAGAACATGTCAACTTGCTTCTTCAATTCGAGACATTAGTAACACAGTACGGAATCATGCTCTAAGCAAAAAAGATGGTTCTTGCTCAAAAGGAGATTGGTTTTCTCGGAATGCATTTTGCCAAGGTGAATACAGTCCAGGACCGCATATATGTTAGGAATTACTTAAATTTCCAGACACCAACCTCACAACAAAGCAGATCCAATAGTTCTTGGGTGTAATAAATTATGTAAGAGATTTCATCCCAAATATCTCTACATATATTTCACCGCTCACAGGAATGCTCAAGAAAAATGCACTATCATGGGGAGAGAAACAGAATGAAGTAGTTAGAAAAATAAAGGAGATATGTAAAAATGTCAAGTCTCTCTACATCCCTTCAAATGGAAAAAAGATACTGCAAACTGATGCCAGCCATGAATATTGGAGTGCTGTTCTATTTGAAGAAAAAGATGGCCAGCGAAAAATATGCGGATACGCCAGTGGAAAGTTTAAAGATGCCGAGCAACATTATCACTCCACCTTCAAAGAAATTCTTGCAGTAAAGAATGGAATTAAGAAATTCAATTTCTTCCTTATCCATACAGAATTTATAGTAGAAATGGATATGAAGGCTTCCCCAAAAATGATCCGGATAAATTCAAAAATTATCCCCAATCCTCAGATTCTCAGATGGGCTCAATGGTTCTCTCCATACAAGTTTTAAGTCAGGCACCTGAAAGGAAAGGATAATATTCTCGCAGATTTTCTATTGCGACCGGAAGAATTCTCAAAAAGATTTTCCCCAGCAAAACTGAAGCTAAGTAGCCACATCTTTATGTTTTCAAATACACCGGGAACTAGTTCATTAAAGCAAGGGCTTATAAAGCTTGGTCTTGATTCTTCGTCTTGAATTTGAATTTGAATTTGATCTACTCCTTACGTGTGCTTTGATGGCCTTCGAGAACAATAGTTCGCTACCACAAATAAGTAATCGTATCTTGAATGCATTGGTATTTGATTTGTAATCCTTCTCTTAAACATGAACTTGCTTGCTTGAACTTGTAGCCAATAGAGAAATCTGCGATATTTTATCAACGAGTTCTTTTCTTGCTTCCTATTCTCACTTCTAGTATGTTCTAACTTTAAGAATACCTTTATTTATAGTTGTAGGGAGTGATATCGTTTAACGATCCGATCGGTCGTTATGAGCATTTGTATTCCGCTCTGGTGCTTGAGGTCATGAATAGCTTTATGTGATATATTATGAGTTGCATGTATCGTTGGTTTTGATTTTCAGGTGATTCGGGATTGATTTGGAAGAATGATTCTCAACTAGGAAGCTTTAAGTTTGAAGAGTTGACCAAGTTTGAATTTTGTGTATTTGATATCGGATTGGAGTTTTGGTGGTTCCGTTAGGTCCATATAGTGATATTGAACTTGGGCGCATGCCTGGATCTGCATTTGGATGTTTCTTGAAGGTTTTGGCATTAATTGGCGAAGTTGGCAAATTGAAGATTTGTAAAGTTCATAGGTTTGACCGAGTGTTCACTTGGATGATATCAGATTCGAATTGTTGTTCTGGGAATTAGAATAGCTTCGTTATGTCATTTGGGACATGTGTGCAAAATTTGAGGTCATTCCGGATTGATTTGATATGATTTGGCACGAGTTTTGGAAGTTAGAAGTTCATTAAGTTCAATTTGAGATGCGGTTTGTGATTTTGATGTTGTTACGAGTGATTTGAGGCCTCAGGTAGGTCCATATTATTTTTTAGAACCTGTTGGTATGTTTGGACGATGTGTCGAGGGGCTTGGGCGCGTTTTGGACGTAGGAACGAGGTGCTGTGAGTGTGTGATTGTATTTGATGACTTATTGTCGAAACAGGACCTTTATTTGATCTAAATGGTTATCGCTTTAATTGATGATATTACAGTTATGCTTTCTATTATTATTGCTTTTTGTCAGTTCTTGATATTATTGCACAGGTTATTTGACTAGTGAGTGTCTTGACTTGAACCTCGTCACTGCTCCACTAAAGTTAGTCTTGATACTTACTGGGTACCGACCGTGGTGTACTCATACTACACTTTCAGGTATTGGAGATATCAGATCCAGGCAGTGAGAATTTCTTGATCGTGAGGATTCAAGGTAGAGTCGTTTTGCTCGTCGCAATCCCTTGGAGTCCTTTCCTTACCTTTATATTATGAATCCTCTATCAGAACAATATTGTATTTTAGAAATATTTTCTATGTATTCAGTTAGAGTTTGTGACTCGGTATTACCTAGCATTGGGGATCTGTTGTGATTATCGTCATGTTGGCTTGTATACCTTTATTTTCGTATTATACTAAACTCTGCTTCATAATATCATGTTTAATTGATTTAACTGTTGTAAGTGATCAACTTACTTAGTTTTAGAGACTAGGTGCCATCACGATCCTTAAGGTGGGATTTTGGGTCGTGACAAGTTGGTATCAGAGCTCTAGGTTCATAGATTCTACGAGTCACGAGCAAGTTTAGCAGAGTCTTGCGGATCGGTATGAAGCCGTTTGTACTTCTCTACGAAAGGCTACAGAACCATTAGTAAATTCCACTTCTTTCATTCCTATAATGCATAATTATATATTACGGAGTTATTTCTATTCTATCATAAATGGTGAGGACATGCACTATCGGATCAACTAAGCAGACAGTCGCGCCTCTTGCTAGAGTTGTTAGAGGTCGGGGCCGAGATAGAGGCCGATGAGGGGTACGTACTACAACTAGAGCACTTGCCGGAGCAGAGATAAGGGGTCATTAGTTGCTCCGGTTAGGGAGCAGGCACTGGAGGGGCCTATTACTAACCCTGGACTTCAGGAGACCTTTGCACACTTCTAAAGCATGTTTGGTATATTGGCTCATGCGGGATTGATCCTCGTTGCACCAACAACTTCATAGGTAGGGGGAGGAGCTTGGACTCCCACCGCTCGTACTTTAGAGCTGTGGGCTCATGTTAATCAAGTTCCGAGTGTTATGCTGATACAGCCAGTGGTTGCGGTTTGACCTGAGGTTGGGCCAGTGGCATCAAAGGAGGAGCAGAAGAGGTTGAAGAGGTTTAAGAGGTTTAAGATGTATTTTCCTCCTACTTTCAGCGGTGCAGCTTTTGAGGATGCACGGGGCATTCTGGATCAGCGTTACTGTATTCTACTCATTATGAGCATAGTGAAGTTGAGCGGGGTCAGCCTTACTACTTTGTAGCTGACCGGGCTTGCATATAGATGGTGGTAGGCTTATGAGGAGAGTAGGTCAGCTGATACAACGCCACTTACTTGGGCTCAGTTCACTAATCTTTTTTTAAGGGAGTTCGTTCAACAAACCCTTAGGAATGTGTTGCGCACCGAGTTTGAGCAGTTATGCCAGGGGACTATGATTGTATCTGAGTATGCTATGAGATTTGCAGAGTTATCTCATCATGCGCCTTCTTTGGTTTCCACTATTTGAAAGAAGGTCCGCATATTTATTGAGGGACTCGGTTATGGTCTCAAACTTGGGATGGCATGGGTGTTGGAGACTGATACTCTATTTCATCAGGTTGTGGAGATCGCTAGGAGGATGTAGCATATCTGCGGTCTTGAAAGGGAGGATAGAGAGGCTAAGAAGCCTCGTGGACCTGGAGAATCTACTAGTCCCTACTTTTGGGGTAGGGCACATCTCAATCGAGGTTTTGTTGGTCAGCCAGTTCAGTCTGCACTTCAGGTTTCATGTGGTGCTCCAGTTATTCATGTGTCCCATAGCACTCATCCGGGACAGCTCCTAGAACCACATTAGTAGAGAGGTTACATTGAGTGTGGGCATATCAGGCATATGATGAGAAATTGTCCCAGACTCTGGGCGGATGTACCTCCATAGAGTACTCAGGCTATGGGTTTCACTCCAGTTGCTCTTCTACCTGTATAGCCAGCTAGAGGTGCAGTTAAGGCGGGTAGAGGACGTTCCAGGGGGGAGGCCAAGCCCATTGTTATGCTTTTCCTGTAGGACTAAGGTCGATGCACTTGATGATGTCATTAAATGTATGGTTCTGGTTTGTCATAGAGATATGTTAGTTTTATTTGATTTGGGTCCTATTTATTGGTATGATTCATCCTATCTTGCTCATATATGGACATGTTTTGTGATTCTTACACTCTGTTTATGTGTCTGCACCCACTAGGGGATTCTACTGTGGTAGACCGTGCCTATCATTTTGGTTTGTTCACTATTGAGGGTTATGAGAATACAATGAACTTTCTGTTACTTAATATGGTGGATTTTGACACGACTTGTGATTTTGGTGCTCTATAGGCATGGGGAGTCTATTATGTGTTGCGGTTTTGTTCTACTAGGTGAGTTAGTGAAAGCTTTTTGGATGATGTGATGTCTACTCTACTTGTGATTCAAAGTTAAGGATGGAATCTTTGTGTTTTCATGTGGATTAGTATGTTTGGACGGGGCTACGTGTCGTGGTGGAGTTATGTTAGGATGAGATTCTTTGTGATTATTTCGATAATTTTGTTGCTCCCTTGTGTAATAGATTCATAGTATGGTACTGATCGGGAATTGTAATTGTTGGACTTATTGGGTAGTTCTCTCATGAGTTTCTCTTTCCATCTTTGTGTTTGTTGGGTATGAATTTTTTTGCATGTAACTAGATGGCGTTTGGGGTGGCTTGTCGATCGTATAGCTTGTACCTTCTTTTGTGGACTCCTAGGAATTCCGTATAGAGAAAAAGACAGTCTTCAAGTTGAACTAGCTCTAGGGTTGCTGAAACCTCTTTGCCTTCGACGGAGTACATGTTTTTGAAGTTCCATTCTTTCCTAGCGGGGCAAAACCTCTGCCTTAAGGAAAAGTGTTACTGGGGGAGATGGGATCATTGGACCTTGAATTTATGCGATCGAATTTGGATAAGGTAAGTATGGATAAGGATGTTGTTGATCAGCTTGGAGCTTCGCGTTGGTTCTTCCCGGCTGAGAGAATCTCCATGACTTGTTGGGTGGGTAAGTGGTATGAGTTTCCACATGTTTCTTATATCATTTGCGGTGTCGTGAAGGCTTTCCACAAGGTTCTAGCTGATATAAGATTGTTTACCGGTACCGAGTTTAATAATGGATAGCCATTATGGTTAGAGATGTTGCAATCGGCTTATGAGCGATGGTTACGTCGCGTGGTTATACCTTGTGAATGTATACATGAGATGCTGCACCTGGTTGGGGTTGAAACTATGTGTATATGTGAAAATCGAGTATTAGGAGGAGACATGGGTGATGAGATTGGGTTCTAAGGTTTATGGACTAATGTTGAAGGAAGGATCTTCGATTAGGTGGTGTTGACGGGCTTAGATTTGCCACTAATGTGATGTGAGATCACCCATGGGTATGTGTATGGTGATTTATTACAGTAATTTGATGACTTTGCTACAACTCTTGGCACGTTTGAGGACGAACGTTTGTTTAAGAGAGGAATAATGTAATGACCTGACTGGTCGTTTTGATAAATTTGCATTTTATATTTTGGTTCGAGGCTGGGAGTAGCATCATATGATGTATTATAACCTACATTTACGGTACGTTTCGACTTTCGAGCGGTTCAGGATTGATTTTGAAGAATGATTCTCATTTTAGAAGTTTTAAGTTGGAAGAGTTGACCAAGTTTGATTTTTGTGTATTTTGATCTCGGATCGGAGGTTTGATGGTTTCGTTAGGTCCTGATGGTATTTTGGACTTAGGCATATGTCCAGATGTGGATTTTGAGGCTCTTAGGTTATTTTGGCTTTGAATTGACGAAAGTTAGACAGTTGAAGATTTGAAAGGTTGATAGATTTGACCGAGAGTTGAATATTTGTGAGTTGGTACACGTCCGTTGTGTCATTTGTGAATTGCATGCAAAATTTAAGGTCATTCCGAGTTGAGTTGATATTGTTCGGTGTGAACTTTTGAAAGTTAAAAGTTCATTAGTTCATTATGATTGAATTGAGGTACGATTCGTAGTTCTGATGTTGTTTAGTGTGGTCTGAGGCCTCGGGCGTGTTTTTGATGAGTTTCGGATAATTTTCACTCATGTTTGATTGCAAATTTTCTAGTGATCTGGTGTTCATCGCGATAGCGGAATAAGGGTCGTGATCGTGAAGTGTTATTTGGGGGGCAGCTGCTTTGGTCATCGTGTACACGAATAGATGGTCTCATTTCTGGAGCCTGGGGGGAGGTGTTCATCAAGTTCACGTCTAGCGAGTCTCGAATACGTAGACGGTGAGACTGGATGGGGTTGCCTGGTTGTTAGGCTTCATGCTCGCGCATGGGTGACCGCGTTCGGTAGGCCAGCTGGGGCTGTGCATCACATTCGTGTGTGGCCAACCGCGTTCGCGAAGAAGGATTTTGGCCAGCTTATGATTTGTTCTTCGTGATCATGAAGTTGGTCCCATGATCGTGATGAGGACCCCTGGGCAGGCTTATATAATATTCATTTCGAGGGTTTTGAGTTATTTTACGTTATCTAGCTCGAATTTTGGCTATTTTGGAGGTGATTTTTACGATTTGTTTTGGGGTAATTATTCCTGACTCGGATTTGGTTATATTTCATGATTCCATCCTTTTTTAGCATTTATTTGATGAATCTAAGTGAGAAAAATTGTGGATTTTAGTAAACACTTCTCTAAATGAAATTTGATGATTTGGAGGTCGATTTGAGGTTGGAATTGGATGAAATTGCTGTGGTTGGACTCATATTTGAGTGGGTGTTTGGAATTTATGAGTTTTGTCGGGTTCCAGTGTACGGTCCTGGGGTGACCTTTTCGGTTGACTTTGCATAATTGAACCAAGATCGTAGCTTTATCATTTGAGCTTGTTTCCTATGGCTTTTATTGATAATATTAAGTTGTTTTGGCTGGATTTGATCCGTCCGGAGGTTGATTCATTCGGGAAGGTCATATTAGTAGATTGATTTAGGTTATTTAAGGTAAATATCTTTCCTAATTTTGTGGGGGAGAACTTCCCCGAAGGATTTGGTCTAATTGCATTATTTGTACTATGTCAACAACGTGTACATAAGGTGACAAATGTGTACACAGTTAGATGTGTTGGTTATGACCCAATTTGACCCGAGGATGATTTTATCTCTTTGTCTTAATTGAGAAGTCTTTGTTTTACGTGACTTCACTTTGGTTGTTTACTTTAGTATATATTCCATGATAGAGATCATGTTTTAGGATTATAATTCCTTATTTGGACAAGTTGGGCGTTTGAGAGATTCTTGCTAATTTGAGTTACTTTCATGCTTATATGTTGAACACCCATCCACAATTCCTTATTGATTTGTCCTTGTGCACCGCGTTGGTAGATTATGAGTTTATGTCTTGATGATAATTGTTGGAATGTTGTGTTGTTATGATCTTAGCACATGTGGACTTATTGGGCAGGTTGTTCTGGTGTTTGCACGTGGTATCTTCCATGTTATTGTTATTGTTGATATTGCACATGCAGTGAGACAGACGAGCTATATATATCAAATTTTTGCATGTGGTGAGACGAGGTGGGATGATTATTAAAATATGTGTGGCGAGACAATGCGGTCATTTACTTTATTGTTGCGCACGCAGTGAGATAAAGGGGGCTATGTGATGGCTTGGGGGTGTGTTATTATTGAGAAAAAAAGTATTTGTTTTCTACTTATGACTTCCTTATGTGTTTACCATGCATTTTAATCCTTGTTGGATATGGTATTTGCTATGTAAGGGGGGTGACGTAAGCGAGGTGACGAGCGTATATGTGTGAACCGTGATTCCTCATGATTGGGGTAATTCTTAGACTAATATATGTCTTGTTTTGCTATCATGCTTCTTTGATACCATGTTTTCTCCATTTGTATGAATACGTGAGTTATTATTCATGTTAGAAATCATGTCTATTCTATCTGCTTAATTGTTTGAAACATGATAGGAATATTTTGCTAGCGTTGAGCTATTTGCCTTTGCCGTAGTCATACTGTTCAGTCTTGATAATTATATCCTCGTGATATATCTCCATCTCTATGCACTTTTGATATATTATCTCACATGTTATTGCTGTCCTGGTACGTGACACGAGTTGAGCTGAATTTGTGGCACTTGTTATATTTTGTATGGTAAATTGGATTATATTTATTTGAGATGTTGGCATATAGAGACTTCAGTGGATTGATGACTGATCTTTAAGCATAGAGCCGTGTTGGTATTGTTATTGAGGTGAGGCGTACGTCAGGCCCCACATTGAGCTAAGTGATTTGACACCTAATTTTGCCCTCATATTTTATAAATATTCTATATACTTTAAAAATATCATTTTGCATTATTACCCAATTTACAAGAGTCATATAAGTATTTTTCATAATTTTCTATTATTTTTAAAGCTTTGAAATTTGATTTTCTTGCATTTAATTATTCAAATATATAGTATTTATTTGTAACGGTCTGATGTGTCGTAGAAACACATATAATACTAATTGTCTAGATTTGGCTTGTTTTAAGTGCAAATCCCTCTTTGTAATTATGCAATTTTAACATTCTTGCAGGGCATGGGGTATAAGAATTTAATAATTAAGAAAAGAGTTCAAAAAGGTAAGTAATGCAGGATATACGGTCGCATTTCAGACATGCGGACTGCATATCTTAAACGGGCATCGCATACTTGGACAGATTTCGGGGCAAAGATTCGTGTCAGAAATGCTGTCTGAAATGCGGACCGCATTTCAGGAATGCGAACCGCAAATCACGCTGCCTGCGTCGTAGAGTGGAACAGAGAACTGGACAAGTTTTATGTCAAAAATGCAGTGAGAAATGCGGACCGCAAATCTCACAGTGAAATCACAGAATGAGACAGAGTCTTGGGCCAAATGCCATGTCAGAAATGCGGTCCAAATGCGGACCGCATGCTGAGTTTGCGACCAGAATGCGATCGCATTCTGGACACCTGAAATTTTATTTTGTCCCCAATTTTGACCCACTATAAATAGGAACTAGGAACCCTAACATGCAAAAACCCCCTTATTTCGTCAATTACCTCAGAAAAACTCAACAAAACACCCTCAAACCCCAGCAAACCAACCTCCAAATCACCTTGAAAATAACTCCAAAATCCGTGAGAAACATATCCAAATTATAGTCATCAACCTCCAATTACCAACCTAGCTCTTCCCATTTAAAACCCACCAAGAACCAGCTGCAACTCGTGGTAAATAGCCCCAATTTAAGCTGAATCACTTCACTCAAACCCCAACATCTATTACAAGGAACCCCACTCTCTAACACCAAAGACCCAGCTCAAATTGCTGCAAATTATGCCAAGAATTTCAGCTGAGTTAAGGCACCCTACCAAGTTGTAGCTCGTTAGCTCCAATTGAGTTCGCCTAAAGTTCGTGAGCGTTCATAAAAGGTTGGGCTCGAAGAATTATTGGAAGTCTAGGAAGTTATTGCAAAGCAAGGTAAGTGTTCGTTCTAACCTTTGCTTGAGGGATTAGAAATCGTGTCTTGTTTGCTAAATTTCTCCTTGTTGAGAACAACGTATAGGCATGGTGACGAGTGTCTATACATTGGTGTCACGCATGACCGTGGGTCGTGTATGGATAACCATTGTGTGACTATTGTTTCGAATTGTTGAATACTATCCTTGATTCCGTATGATGTGTTGCATGAGGGAGCGGGTGGCACGCCTTCCACGAGATATTGTGAATTGAGGGCGGGTGGTACGCCTACCACATGGTTTCCTTATTTTAGTTGTTCCTTTGGTGATGGTTCTAGCCTTCTCCTATTCGGCATAAAGCTGATGGTTAACTAGAGTAGTTGAGTAAGAATTGTTAGGAGTCAAAGGGGTCCAGTGTCAAATTTGTGGGTAGTGTTTTAGGAGTTCGTTAGAAGTTTAACGAGTCCAGTGTCACATTAGTAAAGTCGTGTCTAGAGTAAATGAAATGATAATTGGGTTGGGAGGTTAGTTGTAAAATTTTGACTGTAATTGAGTACTGACATTGATTGAGCTAAATAGGAGTCAAGTTTGGTTTGGTTATAGCTGAATTCCCCCTGGCCAGGATGATTGTTTTGCTATTATTTGTTCCCTTGCTGGGAAGCTGTTATGTTGATTTGTTCCCTTGCCGGGATTTCTTGTGATTGTTGTAATGATGAAAGTGGGAGCGGGTGGCACGCCTTCCACGAGATATTATGAAAGTGGGAGCGGGTAGTACGCCTACCACAGTATATATATTGTAAGTGGGAGCGGGTGGCACGCTTGCCACGAGATATTATGAAAGTGGGAGCGGGTGGTACGCCTACCACAGTATATATTGTAAGTGGGAGCGGGTGGCACGCCTGCCACGGGATGTGCTGTATGTGGGAGCGGGTGGCACGCCTGCCACAAGAGGTTACTGTAAGTGGGAACGGGTTGCACGCCTGCAACAAGAGGTTACTGTAAGTGGGAGCGGGTGGTACGCCTGCCACGGGATGTGATGTATGTGGGAGCGGGTGGCACGCCTGCCACAAGAGGTTACTGTAAGTGAGAACGGGTTGCACGCTTGCAACAAGAGGTTACTGGAGGAAAAAGGGTGGATTGTATTACATTTCATTGTGTTAAAGGCTGAATTTCAGTTTTCTTTCTTGTTCATTGATGATTCGTTTCTTGTTATTTGTCTGCTATTTCGATGTATGTTTTCCTTTTCCCGTTTAAATTGTTTATGTATTTTTATCTTCTGCTGTAGATACATATATGCTTAAAATTGCACAGGTTTATCTGGAGTCTGGTCATAGCCTCGTCACACCCTCGCCTGGGTTAGGCCAGGCACATACCAGCACATGGGGATGGTTGTGCTGATACTACACTCTGCACTCTTTTGTGCAGATCCTAGTACCGCATGCCTCGAACAGTAGGAAGCTTCCAGCCTTTGATTTTCAGGCGACCCAAGGTAGTTCTGTAGACGTCTGCGGATCTTGGAGTCCCCTCTCCATTTCTTGTATCTGTTTCTTCTATGTAGTCCAGAAACAACATTTTGTTATATTCTTCAGACCCTGTTTGTAGTACTCTTAAATATTCTGTGAAACTGTGACACCGGATCTTGGGTAGACCATTGTGGATAGTTTATCGGAGATAGTTGTGTAAAGTATTAACTTTGCGTTTATTTCGCTTGTTGAATTACTGCTTTTCAATTGATGCATTTGTGATGTAATGAATTCGTAAATAGAAACATGGTAGTTAGTCCGATTGACTGGCTTGCCTAGCTTTCACTAGTAGGCGCCATCACGACTCCCGAGGGTGAGAAATTCGGGTCGTGACATTATCCATTCAAATTATTTTGGAGGGGAGTTAACCATCCAAATTTATTATTTACACAAATACATATGTTTTTACTTCATTCTATATAATTACATTTGTGTTTTGAGCTATTTACACAATTTTTGCAATGATAGCCTATATTCTACATTTGTTGCATTATTTATGCTAAAATAGTATTTTTCTATATGTTTTTAATGTTAAGCTATTGTTTTCAAGCATTTTACTACATAACTAGTATTTTATTATTTATTAATTACTTTTTATAAATTATTTTTTTAATAAATTTCGTGTAGTTAAACTATGGCCCAATTTTTGAGTTAATTTCGGATCCAATACACCAGCCCAAACCCCAAAACCTTAGGCCAATAACCCGGTTAGTACCCGTTTTAAATGACCTGCCTCGCTCATCTTTTAATCCTGGTCATTGATCTCTCAAGATCAACGGCCCTCACTCACCCAACCCTCTTTAATTAACCAAACCCGGAAACCTTACCTCATTTCCCACCTAACAGCCGCCCCTAAACCCTCTCGAATGTTCTCTCTTCTCTGAAGAAACCCTAGCCGCCTCCATTCAAACCCCAGTCCCTAATCCAATATCACATGGAAATTTTCCATGTTCCCTTTCCTTTTTTGTGCACATGATAGTTCTTACTATTTCCTCAACGTTACAGTGTTTGGTACTCTATTATTTATGGGAGCTGTGTCAGTGGGTGTTCGTTCAACTCCGATTATGTATTATCTTCATGTTCTTGAATTGATATATTCAAATATCAGGCTATATGGGTTCGATTCTGTAAGATCTTTGACTATTTGTGTTGTTCTTCTTGAACTAGGGTTTACCCGACTTTTTTCCTAAATTGATTCTGAGTTGATTTTGCATGCTTTTCTTTCCTTATTTATATTTGATTAAAAATGTTTCCATGTTTGTTCGTTCAATTTTTACTACTATATAAACCCCCCTTCCCCGTTCCCCTTCTAAGACTTAACAACTATTGTTACCAATACTGTTCTCTGACTCTACACTTTCTATACTACTCTGCACTCTCGATTATCCTCTCTATCGACCTCCCTAGTGCGAGCACTACTAGGGGCTCATTTGAAGCTCCTGTGAACTGTGGCGCACTAGGATTTGGGTCTTTTGGTTGTTCTTTTTGCTGTTGATATTCAAGTTGTTGCTGGTACTTAGTATGTTCACCCTGAATGATTTTGTATATCCTTAAGTATGCTCTGTTGTTTATTGTGATTTTTTCTCATGCATTGTTTTGGATTCTCGCACTGAAATTCCTAGGGAATCATCTCCTACCCAGAACCAGCTTTAATGAACTTCTACTTATAATTCCTTTATGTGGGCTCTACTTTTACCCGCTTACATGAACCCTATTTCTATTGCAATGCTTTAACCAAACATATTGCTTTGTTGTTAAGAACTCTAATGTGATGTTTGGTCGATCCTGTATTCTTTGGTATTGCTTGTGCTTCTAGCTAGTTGAATCGCAACATTGGTTCAAGTGATCATGCATAGTCGACTGGCTTATGTTTGAGTCTACCTATTCTATTTAATATTAAGTTAATATGTCTTCCTATCATGATACCTTTTGACTTGGGAATTCTTGTGTCATACTCAGCATGATTAGGCTTCTTAAGGAATGTTTGCTTGCGTGCTTGCGATGTGTAATTGCCATTCCCTGACTATGACTCTGTCTGACATGCATGACTTAGACTCCTAACTTTAAAATCCCTTTTGGACTAATTATGAACCATGCTCTACCCCAGACTCACTCTGGATATCTTAACATATGCATCTTGTATGTGTTTGGTACGCTACCCTGTTAACTCTAGGTGGCATGTCTCCTCAACTCTCCTAATGTTGTATCTTTCCTTTATGCATATTATCACCTTCTTAATGATTGAACATATGATGTTAGTTTGCTATGACAAATTTACCATGTTGGAAATTAAGTCTATTTATTCTCCTAGTTTCCTGTTCTTCTCTTAATCAATCTCGTCATTCTTGCGTCTGCAATGCCAATGTGTTTATGAATCCTGCTAAATATCACACAATCCTATCTATGAGGTATTACTTCAGGGTTGTTTAGTTGATTTCCATGTGTGGTCCATTAATTTAGTTGGTTAAGTGGTCAATATTTTATTTGTTGGGCTTGATATGAGTTCATGTGTGCCTTTAGGTTGTGCAAATAAACATAC
The DNA here is from genome assembly GCA_002018475.1 of Nicotiana obtusifolia. Classification (NCBI taxonomy): domain Eukaryota; kingdom Viridiplantae; phylum Streptophyta; class Magnoliopsida; order Solanales; family Solanaceae; genus Nicotiana; species Nicotiana obtusifolia. The sequence goes on along the minus strand of MCJB01043753.1, from coordinate 77,930 downwards.
CTCCTGTTTTGAGATGCATTTGGATCTGGGCCTTCTATTCGAGTGAAAGAGTCTATTGAAGACCCAGGCGATACTGGGTTATATTCGTTTGGGCCTATTCTTGGGCTTGCAATTGTTCCCTATGTAATATTCGTACTTGTATTCATTATCTGGGCCTATAATGATTTGTAAACAAATGATTGGGGATTAGTAATAATTGGGGATAGGATACTTTAATTTCTACCTAAATGAGTAGAAAACATATCCATAAGATTTAAATACTTTCCTTGCTATTTGTTTGACGTGCTTTAGTTCTGCACACTGATAGAAATCATGTCTACAGGAAATCACACACCTTACTTAACTTGTCTAATACTTGTACACTATTCGAAGCATGTTTGTTTGAGTAAATGTTGTACCTGTTTTCATGTCTACTGTTGTGCGCTATTAGACAACATGTCTATAGGAACCAAACGCCAACGACTACTAGTTTAGTATTAGATAGCATGCCTATAGGACGCAATAATACATGCCTTTGCTAATGCTCATCTAGATACCATGTCTATAGGGCTTTAATTAATTAACTAGACGGTTACTTCTATTATTTTATTACACTGCCACCTAGATAATATGCCTATAGGAATAAGTATGATAAAATTGAGTTCAAATACCAACTATTAGAATTCCTGCCTATAAGATATTGTTATTCGCCTAGAAAGCATATCTATAAGGTCAAATGTTGGTAATTCTGAGTTTTCAAACGACTTTACTATCGCATTGCACAAATAATTTAGAGATCACGCATATATGTTTATAATACATGTAATCTGCAACTGCAGCACTGCCTATAGTACATTTTACACTCGAATCACATAGAAGCCATGTCTATAGTATTTAACGCCTTAATTCTGAAATTGCCGACTGCCTAATATAAAGAATTTGCCCACTGCCTAATATAGAGAATCTGCCCACGTGCATTTGTTGCTTATATGCGGAGGGTAACTTGAGCCATTTATTATCGTTATGTGTAGTCCTACGTGTTTTGAATGTGCGTCTAGTTTTATCATTTTTTAGTACCATAAGTAAAGTTTAGAACCACCCAAATAGCGTGTCTAAAGCCTCCTGGACCATAGGCATGGGACGGGTAGTACACGCATAGGACATAGTTTAGAATTGAATTAGAGCGCTTTAGGTAAACAACTTTATCATAGTAATTGGATAGCATGAGATGATAGTTTGTGCGTGTTGAATAATACGAGTAACCCCTACCCTAATGGAGTTGCGAAGTATTATTTATGTTGCACGGGGTGATCCTTTAGGCTAAAAAACTTAGGACTCCCGTTCTTTATATGTTTATTGTTCGCGCCTTGGTTCTTAGAATAATTAATTTGTATCCTGTATCCTCTGAAGACTTATACTGATTATTTATATATAGTTAATACTCTTACACGTATGATTCTCTCCACACCTGTTTTACATCATAGTTGAACATTTAAATGCCTTGTCTTCCTTCACTTACATGATCATGTAGGACATTATAATCCAATAATCCCACATAGCATTAATTTCGGCCGCGACCCACTATTGTGGACCTCGAAGAGTGCCTAATACCTTCTATTTGAAGTAATGATCTTTGATGACACAGACTAGTTAAACAAAATTATTTGCAAATAGGTGCCCTAACGCACCTCAAAATTGTTAGGTGGTAAGTCTTCTCATTTAATACCCATTTAAAAGAGTTGTCACATGTCGAAACCCGCTTTCGCGAGAAAAAGGGGTACGAAAGCATGGCGATTTTGCTGGGGATATACTTAGACTCTTACCATAATGAATTTTTCTTATGTGGATTATTGGATTATTTCATGACATGTATGTCCCCTCCCTATTTCCTTTTTCTTTGTTTAAAACTGCTACATCATGTCTTTCCCGTCCCTATCTCCCTATTTGCTTCATTTAATTACGTTCTTTCACGTTTTCATGAGTTAAATTGACTTCTCCCTTTTGTATTTCCATTAACTTTTCTTTCTCATGTTCACCTTTATCATATTATTTTATTATTTTTACATACTTTCATCATGCAAATATCTGGCAACGTGTTGCTATTTTTTTTCATAAAGCATGCTTTCAACATCATACTCCACTCGTGCTTATTATCAAAATGGCGGTACACTAGTCGATCAGCCGTGCAGCTGACGGTCCCATATCATTCCCTCTCAAGTTGTCAACTTGGGAGTACCAGTCTAGACCCTTCTAGAAACCACATTTTAATTTAAATGTACATGCATCATGCTAAACCTAGTATAGATCGAGGCGTCATTGATGCATCAACCCGTTTATATAAACCTTATCCAAAGTCCAACGTGATTTCCATAGTCCCAAAGGGCACCATTATATTATGTGTATTACTTGGAGAAACGTGCCAACGTGTTGATTATTATTGTGTAAATAGTGGAATCTAGAGGGGGAAAGGGCTAAATTTTATTTGCTTGCAGAAAATGAAGCACGAAATCCCCAGGTTTGGTGTGGTCTAAAATATCCGGCCTCTGCTAATTGACTGGTGATAGACCTTGCACCATGTGATAGAAATTATGTGAGGAGAGTGCTGGGAAGCTTGCAATCTTTGTTGAATATCCAACCCAACAGGGGACTAATTGAGGTAGCCACCATGTTGTTGGATGAAAAGAGAGCCATTTTCTAATTTGGAAATGTTGGCCCAAGTGAAGTTTTGTTTTGATGATTGACAAAGGAACTTGTGCATGAACCAGGTCCACACACAGTGTACACTGACACGACAGATTCGTGCATAAGGGATGCACGTGAAGGAGATAAGTTCAAGTTGTTATATCTAATATCTCCTGATCGAAAAGGTTGCATAAATGATAAGGAGAAGGATTCCTTACATGAAGAGAACTTTATCCCAAATAAGGGAGGAGTTAAAGTTGAAGATAACTAGAACTCTTCCACCAAGGAAGAGTAGCATTAGAACTCTAGTTATTTCCCACTCTACAGACTCTATATATTGCAGGATGTTCTCATTCTACAGGTACGCACAAACGCTGAAGTTAAACGTGAGTTGAGAGAAAAATAGCAAGGCATTTTGCAAGACATTCTTGTGTTATTCAAGTGTGAGAACCTAAAGCTACATGAACCTGATAGAAGAACCAGTACCAAGCATCTGTCTTTTATTCTAGTTCAATTGTAGTAGGTGTTTTCAAGTTCTACCTTTCAGCTTTATCTAGAAGCAATTGTATTAGGTACTTTGATTATTCAAGTTAGAGTTAATTTGAAGTTTTCACAACAGTTAGAGGCTTGTTGCCATAACGGGATTAGAGTTAATCCTAAGGTTTACAAAGAGTTTTGTAAATGCTGTTTTGGCTCATTGATTTAGTGAAGCGTTGGGGAAAATCCTATTGAGTAGTAGCTTGTGGTTTTTTCACCTTTTGAACCGGGTGTTTTCCACGTAAAAATACTTTTGTTCTTTACTTTCCGCATTTACTATTTCTGCAACAGTAGTATAAGGAACACTTATAATCAGTGCACGTGAAAATTGGACACCATAAAAATCATCCCCCCCTCTTGTGTGACATTGACGTATAGAAGATCAATTGGTATCAGAGCAGGTTATCCTTGAAGAGGCTAAAACCTTAGGAGAAGATCAAGTGCACCACCTGAAAACTGGGAAAGGCAATCCACTGCTAAGCCACCACTCTTCAACGGCCAGTACTACTCTTGGTGTAAAAACAGGATGAGAGATCACATTATAGGAGAGGACTATGAGCTATGTGACATTGTCACCAATGGTCCACTGGCCGCCCTGAAGAAAAATGCTGAAGGAGTAGATGTGCCAAAGACAAATGTTGATTGCACTGCTGGGGACTTGAAGAAATGAGAGAAGAACGCTAAAGCCAAGAAATGGCTAGTTTGTAGACTTGGTCCAGATGAGTACAGCAGAATCTAAAGTTGTACCACTATAAAAAAATCTGCGACACTCTACAAGTGGCTCATGAAGGAACATCTTAGGTAAAGAGATCTAGAGGAACTCTACTGTAATCTCAACATGAGAACTTTACTATGAAGGAAGGAGAAACCATTCAAGAGGTGTACACAAGGTTCACTACATTGACAAATGAACTAAAGTCTCTTTGAAGGAGTATTCTTGAAGAAGATAGAGTCGAGAAGATATTGACAAGGGTTCTGCTTATTACTTGGGAGAGGAAAATCACTGCCATTCAGGAATCAAAAAACGTTGCCATTCTCCCACTGGATGAATTAATTGGAAATCTTACTGCCTATGAACTTAGGAGACAAACTATGAAAATGGATGTACCTATGAAGGAAAGGAGCCTGGCACTCAGAACCACTGAAGGTTCTGTCTGGAAGATGACGAAATTGCTATGATCACCAAGGACTTCAAGAAGTACCTGAGGAGAGGAAAGCGTCCTTCAAGTAGTTGAAGCTATAGTACGTTAAAAGTTCCTGAGAAGCAAACTAATGATGGATGCTACAAGTGTGGAAAGACTGATCACCACATTAAGAACTGTCCTCATGGGAAATTGAATCGAAGAAGGAAAGAGCTGAACAAAGGAACAGGAAGAAGGAACATGTTCAACCCAAGAAAAGCAAAGGATCAACCAAGGCTATGGTCGCTGTTAGGGGAGAAAGCTCAGATGATGATGATGGGGATGAACAAGCACTTATGGCCATTGGAGAATCTGATGAAGAAACTGAGTTAAGTGTAATTCATCTCAAAGATAAGATTAAATTGTTGTCTAAAGAAAGGTTATCTGAGTTACTTCTAGAACTAATTGATAAATTTGAGGATGTAAACAATGAAAAGGAAAAATTGTCTAAAGAATGTGTGATTTTCAAGGCTAAGTTCAAAAACCTGGAACTTAGGGTAGTCAGACTGTAAGAGAAAATACTGTACTGAAGAACCAGGTTCATGCACTGGACTTAACTGTTCTAGAACTTAGGTCTGAAAATCTAATACAGAAATTAGGTACTGGTAAAAAGACAACTGGTCACACACAACTCATTCTAAAAGAAAATGTAGGAAAAATTAAAGATGAGTTGTATAAAAGGAATGAGCAGGTGAGAATCCTATGAGCTAGACAATATCTGTAAATGGAACAGATCCTCCGATGCACTTTCATGGCTACAGGAACACCATAGTAGCAATAGAAAAGGACTTGACTTTGGGAATCTGGCACCTAAATAGGATCCCAAAAAGCAAGTACCTCACACTTCCTAAGAACAAGATTTGCACACACTGTGGTAAAATAGGTCACTATAAAAGTAAATGCTCTGCAAAAGAAAAGGCAAGTCAAAAGAATAAAGAATTTTTTTAAAGGAAGAATAGACTACCAAGTTGGGCTAAAATGAATTTGATACACTCTTTTGCCTATAGAAAGGGACCTAAACTAGTTTGGAGTCCTAAGACTAACCCCTGATTTTCTTTTGCAGGTCCAAGTGAAAGGGAGCAGCCAAATATGGTACATGGATAGTGGCTGCTCAAAACACATGACAGGAAACAAGAACCAGCTCCTTTCACTTGAGGACCTTATAGGAGGTAATGTCTCCTTTAGAAAGGGAAGAAAGGTGTGATCATTGGGGTTGGAAAGGTAGGTAAGACTGATTTTCACTCCATTGAGAATGCCTACTTGATAGATGGACTAAAGTACAGTCTAATAAGTATATCACAATTGTGTGATAGAGGTAACATGGTAGCATTCACATCTACCAAATGCTTTGTGATTAATCATACCACTGACAAGATAGTTTTGCAGGGAAAAAGAGTGAACACTATATATGTTGTAGATCTTTTCACACTTTCAGAAAATGAACTCACTTGCTTAAGTGTGTCGGATAATGATCCCCTCATTTGGCACAAGAGACTTGGACATGCCAGTCTAAGTCAACTAAATAAACTAGTTTAAGATTTGGTGATAGGGCTGCCTAACATTAAGTTCAAGGAAGACAAAGTTTGCGAGGCTTGTGCAAGGGGGAAAGTAGGTAAGATCCTCTTTTAAAAGCAAGAATGTGGTAAGCACCACCAGGACGATGGAACTGGTCCATATGGATCTTTGTGGACCAATGAGAACATTAAGCAGATGTGGTAAGAGATATGTGATGGTGCTTGTTGATGATTACTCTAGGATTACGTGGACACTGTTATTAACATCTAAAGATGAAGCATTTGACATGTTCATTTCTTTTGTTAGAAAAACTCAGAAACAACTAGGTAATCAACTTGCATCAATTAGGTCTGATCATGGTACTGCATTTTAAAATGCTAAATTTGCTGAATTTTGTGATGAGCATGGCATAGATCATAATTTTACTGCTTCTAGGACTCCACAACAAAATGGAGTAGTTGAAAGAAAGAACAGGACACTTGAGAATATGGCTAGGACAATGCTTCTTTCTAGTAAATTGCCCCATAGTTTCATGGCAGAAGATGTGAACACTGCATGTTACGTCATAAATAGGTGCATGACCAGACCTCTTGGAGAGAAGACTCCTTATGAGTTACTTAAAGGGAGATAGTCACCTTAGGGCATTTGGATGCAAGTGTTTTGTGCACAATAATGGTAAAGACTCCCTAGGTAAGTTTGATTCCTGAAGTGATGAGGGAGTATTCTTGGGATATTCTTCACATAGCAAAGCTTATAATATTTATAACAAAAGAACGATGTGTGGAGAAGAAAGTGTACATATGGTTTTTGATGAAACTAACATTCTTTCTGAGAGGCAAGAACATGATGATGAAGCAATTGGGTTGGTAAGAAACTCAAATGAAACTACAACCCAGACTGAAGCTGCACCAGAATTAGGAATAAGTGATGGAACAGGTCCTTCCACCCAGGGCAACTTGACAGGGAGAACTGAACAAAGAGGAAATGATCCTCAAACCTCAAGGGAACATGTCCATGAACCTGTACCTCAGCAACAAAACATTGAAGGAGCATCTAAGGGAAACTAGCTGGTTGTGAAACCTTACACGTATCAAAGTTCTCATCCCATTGAGAACATAGTCACTAATCCAACCTCTGGAATCAAAACCAGATCATCTTTGAAGAATCTTTGCGCTTTTGATGCTTTTTTTTAATCTCTGATTGTGCCTAAAAATGTTTCTGAGGCTTTGCAGGATGAAGACTGGGTGAATGCAATGCAAGATGAACTCAACCAATTTGAGAGAAGATAAGTTTGGCATCTGGTACCAAGACAGACCCAAAGACATATCAGTAATTGGCACAAAGTGGGTCTTCAGAAACAAACTTGATGAAGATGGAATAGTTACAAGGAAGATTGGTTGTTCAAGGATATAGTCAAGAGGAGCATAGACTATGCTCAGACTTTTGCTCCAGTTGCAAGATTGGAAGCAATTAGACTCCTTATAGTCTTTACTGCTTATGTGGAATTCACTCTCCATCAGATGGATGACAAGAGTGACTTCATCAATGGCTACCTAAAGGAAGAAGTGTTTTTCAAACATGGGCTTTGAAAGCAAAGAATGTCCTGATCATGTGTACAAGCTTGACAAGGCACATTATGGGCTTAAGAAGACTCCAAGAGCATGGTATGAAAGATTATCAAAAATTTTGCTTGAGCATGGCTACAAGAGAGGTAAAATTGACAATACTTTATTCTTGAAAGAAAAAGGTAAAGATCTCTTGGTAGTTCAGATATATGTTGATGATATAATATTTGGAGCAACTACTGATAAGTTAAGTAAAGAATTTGCTAAACTAATGGGGAGTGAATTTGAAATGAGTATGATAGGTGACCTTGATTTCCTTTTAGTCTTACAAATTAAACAAAATTCAAATGGAACTATGACCCATCAGCAGAAGTATGTGAAAGAGTTGCTTAAAAGGTTTAAAATGGAAGATTTCAAAGAAATTGACACTGCTATAGCAAGAACCACAAAATTGGATGTAGATAAACCTAGTTCATCTGTTGATCAAAGTTGTATAGTTGAATGATTGGCTCTTTGTTGTATCTCACTACTACCAGACCTGACATTGTTTACAGGGCTTTATGCTAGATTTCAGGCAAGTCCAAAGGTGTCTCATATGACTGCAATCAAGAGGATCCTGAGATACCTAAAAGGCATCACTGACCTTTGTCTATGGTATCCAAAAGGTAGTACTTTCAACTTAGTGGTATATGCTGATGCTGATTATGGAGGTTTTCTTGTGGATAGAAAGAGCACCTCAGGTATGGCACACTTTATTGTCTCATGTCTTGTGTCTTGGGCCACCAAAAAGCAAAATTCTGTGGCTTTATCTACTGCTGAAGCTGAGTATGTTGCTGCTGCCTCATGTTGTGCTCAATTGTTGTGGATCAAACAATAATTAATGGACTTTGGAATTGATGTAGGTTGTATCCTCATCTTTTGTGATAACACCTGTGCAATTAGTATGACCAAAAACCCAGTTAATCACAAAAGAACTAAACAGATAGATGTTAGGCATCACTTTTTGAGGGACAACTATGAAAAAGGTTTGTTCACTGTGAAATTTTGTGCTACTAACAAGCAAATAGCTAACATCTTCACAAAATATCTAAGTAGAGATCACTTTGAAGGGAGCAATTTAGAATTATGGATGACTAAGATCACCTAAAAGGAACCAGTTCTAACTCAAAAATTGGTTAGAGAATTTGTGAATTTTTGTAAATAATTAGATTAGATTTTCCTCAGTCTCATACTTTCATTAGTATACTCTTGTACCATGTGCTAAAATGACTCATTAAACAAAATTATCTCTATTTTCTTAGAAACCTTTAGACTTACACAAGAGATTTCTCAGTGAAGAACCCGGTTCATCAAGATTACTTGGTACGTACTCACCACTCTGTATATTTTGAAATAATTACATTTTGATTATGATCAAGAGGAAAGTCCCATTCAATCCTAAGATCCTTGACCCTATCAGTTACAAAATGAACCGGTTTCATTCAAACAAGAGTCCAAAATGCAATAAGTGCCTAGATTCTAGGGACACTCTTCAGCGTCTTCTCAAACTGAATTCCAGTTTGATTAGACTTCTGAAAAGGCTGTCATTACCCAATTAAACACTTCCACTTCAAATTGATTAGGCTTTAGTTGTTTCTCACTTCTAAATTTTCAAGCCATCAAACTCTCTCTATCTTCTCTGATCTTCCTAACACACACAAAACCATCCTCTCTCATACCCAAACACAGAAATAGCATATCCTTAGGGGAATCCTTCATTATCACCCAAGGAAACAACACCCACACCATCTATCACACCCATATTTATGAAAGGAAGGGTTAAGATGCTGGCTCGCAAGGTTGTTACTGGAAAAAAACAAATCAAGAAAATCAATAAGCAGTTGAGGGCAAGTCTGGAAGTTGAACCCCGCACATCTGAAGATTCGTTGAAATCTGCAACTGAGGGGGAATGAACTGCTTCATCTGAAATAGAGCAGGTAAAATCTTATCCTAAAGTTACATCTAAAATACCCTCTGAGGTTACTGAAAATTTGGAAACTTGATCTGTTCTGGTAGGAAAAGTAGCTGGTAGAGACTGTTGAGTATGTGAAAATTTATGGTAAAAATAAAAGGAGAAAAGAAAAGGAGAGTGAGGGAGCTTAAGATGATATGAGTGGAATGAGACAAGAAGTGGTTGAATCTTCACCCACCCCTGTTGCTCAGATTGAAAAAATTGGAGTTACGGAAGGAGGGAATGAGGAATTGGCTGAAAAAGAAGAAAGTGTGAAAGAAAAAGGGGGAAGTTGGTCTAGAGAAGCTGCTGAGGGGTTGGTTCGATTAGGGAAGGATGTTCAAGAACCTGTTCCATCTGAGCAGGAAACCCTCGCAACCTACTAAAAAAGGTGACTGACAGTTACAATCCCAAAAGGAAAAGGATTTCAGGAGTCAAAGTTCCTGGCACTGCTAGGGAAAACAAGAAGAGAAAGGCTCCCTCTTCTATACCTGTAGAGATTCCTCCTACAAGAGAAAGAGCTACAAGGTTTCAGAAGAAGCAGAGTGAGGCTGAACTGGAAAAGTCCTTAGAAGAAAGTAAAAGACAAGCTGCTACTAAAGGAAAAAGAAAGGTGGTCGAGCTTGTTGAGGCTATATGAAATCACGCACCTTACTTAACTTGTCTAATACCCGTACACTATTCAAAGCATGTTGGTTTGAGTAAATGTTGTACCTGTTTCCATGTCTACTGTTGTGCGCTATTAGACAGCATGTCTATAGGAACCAAACGTTAATGACTACTTGTTTAGTATTAGATAGCATGCCTATAGGATGCAATAATACATGTCTTTGCTAATGCGCATCCAGATACCATGTCTATAGGGATTTAATTAATTAACTAGTCGACTACTTCTATTATTTTATTACATTGCCACCTAGATAACATGCCTATAGGAATAAGTACGATAAAATCAAGTTCAAATACCAACTATTATAAATCATGCCTATAGGATACTGTTACTCGCCTAGAAAGCATGTCTATTGGGTCAGACGTTAGTAATTCTGAGTTTTCAAACGGCTTTACTATCGCATTGCTCAAATAATTTAGAGATGATGCATATAGGTTTATAATACCTGTAATCTGCAAGAGCAGCACTGCCTATAGTACGTTTTGCACGGGGATCACATAGAAGCCATGTCTATCGGACTTAACGCCTTAATTCCGAAATTGCCTACTGTCCAACATAAAGAATCTGCCTACGTGCATTTGTTACTTATTTGTGGAGGGTAACTTGAGCCATCTATTAGCTTTATGTGTAGTCCTACGTGTTTTGAAAGTGCATCTAGTTTTATCATTTTTGAGCACCATAAGTAAAGTCTAGAACCACCCAAATAGTGGGTCAAAAGCCTCCTGGAGCATAGGCATGGGATGAGTAGTCCGCGCATAGGACATAGTTTAGAATTGAATTAGAGCGCTTTAGGTAAACAACTTTAGCATAGTAATTGGGTAGCAGGAGATGATAGTCCGTGCTCGCTGAATAATATGAGTTACCCCTACACTAAGGGAGTTGCGAAGTATTATATATGTTGCACGGGGTGATCCTTTAGGCTAAAAAGCTTAGGACCCCCCCCCCCCTT
>MCJB01043753.1:1728-66842 GCA_002018475.1 Nicotiana obtusifolia | reverse complement strand
GGCCCCCCCCCCCCTTCTTTATATGTTTATTGTTTGCGCCTTTGTTTCTTAGAATATTTAAGTTTTATCCTATAACCTCTGAAGACTTATACTGATTATTTATTTATAGTTAATCTCTCACACGCGCGATTCTCTCTCCACCTGTTTTACATCATAGTTGAACATTTAAATTTGTTGTCTTCCTTCACTTACATTATCATATAGGAAATTATAATACAATAATCCCACATAGCGTTAATTTTGGCCGTGACCCACAGTTGTGGACCTCAAAGAGTGTCTAACACCTTCTCTTTGAGGTAATTTGAGCCCTTACCCAATCTTTGGTGATGTAGACTAGTTAAACGGAGTTATTTGCAAATAGGTGCCCTAAGGCACCTCAAAATTGTTAGGTAGCGACTCTTTGTTTTTAATACCCATTTAAAAGATTTGTCACATGTCGAAACCCGCTTTCGCGAGAAAATTGTTTGTGTGTTCATGTGCTATTAGAGCACTAATTCGTCGGTATAATTGCTTGTGTATTCAAGACTAGGTCAGAGTGTGTAACTCTTGAGAAGGTTCTGATGGATTCTAGAGTTAACATGTGCTATCTAAGGATTTCTGGGTTTGTGAGTGATTGAAGATTCGATATTTGTGTAGGCCGTGGAAGAGACTTGGAGCATTTCTGTATCATTATCAGTTATGGGAGACAATCTTGAGAGATAAAAGAATCATCTTCATTTTTATAGGAGGCTTCTTTATAACAGGTATTCCGGCTGGGTACTATTGGATGTATCAATGGCAATAAAGGTTCATAAGCCTAAGGAAAATGATATTTTCATGTGGGGATCATTTGGGATGAGTTTCCATTGGTGTCCACAGTGTACTGGCAAGGAGCTGTGTTGCTATGAAAATGTATCATGAGTAATCTGAAGAAGTTAAGCCTGTTTAGCAGTGGTTTGGCTTAGCATGATAGTGGAAATGAATTGTTCCTTTTGGTATTGTAAGGCTTTATAGGTTTGTGGAATTACCATGAGATTTGGCAGTTTGTGTGAGTGGGTGATCTAGAGGGATTCAGTTCCGCTGGCTAGGTTATATGCAAATGGATTTTGAAGAGTTTTTTTATTTTTGTGATCACGCCTTGCGGTTGGTTTCCTCTTCAGGCATGGAAATATTTTTCATGTTGCGATTTTCTCATGAATTGAGCTTATTGAAAGGTTTCTGGCTGATAGAGTCTATATTTTATTCATGATTCAGAGTTGATAATGGGATCCTTGTGTTTTCATATTTTAGCATGACAGATGTGGTGAGTTGTACTGAATAGGGGTTGAAGGAACAATATTGCAATTCATATTCGATTGGGAGGTCATGAATTCTAGTCAGCATGAGAGATTTCGAATGTTTAAGAGTGTTCTAGCACTACTTCATATCGCCTGAGAAAGGCGCATCTTATGGTAGATGTATTGTGCATCGGTTTGCGGATGCTTGGCCTGTACCATAGAAATCGCATAGTTGATGGCCATTGATGCTCACGTTTTGCTACTTTGTATGGAAGGTTATGGGAGAAATTTCCATAGAATGGTTGTGTGTGTGTGTCTTGTCAGTAATTTATGTGGGAGGTTGGAGATCTAGTATGGAGATTCTAGTACTCCCATTGTACGAAGATTTTATTTTTGAGGACAGACTATACCCTAGTTGCGGACTGAGAAGGTGTATTCCATATTTGACATCTGATTGTAGGTACCATGGTTAGAGCCGCCGTGGACTTTTGGAGGGATATTGATTTATTGTGGAATGGCCAATCTGTTTGGAGGCCTATTGGTAGGCCTAATGAGAACGTGTATTCTTTTTTGGTACCAGATTTGTTTTTCTTAGCGCAGCGTATGTTATGGGTGTGTCATCGGGCATAATGGATGTTTCTCCTGCCTTGATATGTTTCATGTGTTACTTTCTTATGCTACGATAGGTTGTGAGACGACTCGGTTATTCAGTCATTTTTGTTTAGTCATTATGGCGATCTATGAGCAAGATGGCTCTTGAGATGTTGACTTGCTTGTTGCACCTTAGGCGTGCTTGGCCTTTTGGTGCGCATTATGCAATCTTTCTCCCTATGGTTATGTTTATGCACTATACATGTTTGTTGTGGTCAGCCACGTGTTTAGTGAGTATGAGAATTTTGTCTTGGTGGGTATTCCCATATGGATTGATATATATGGATCGAGTTGCACACTACAATGGTACGATATATGGATCGAGTTGCATGTCGCAATGATATTTTCATTAGGTGTGACTCCTCGTGTTCGTTTGTGTGTTTTGATTCTCCCTCATGAGATAGATTTCTAGCATTATGCTCTTATTGTTGTATCTATTAATCTTACGCGGATAGTTCCCTTTTTGGTTCTCTTTCCATTATTGATCATATTTGAGCAATTTTCTGTAGGTTTTCGCGTTCGCGGTCAAAGTATCGCATTCACATAGAGTAATTTTGTATCACTAGTTTTTGTGCTACGCATTCGCAAGAGGATGAGCATGTTCGTGTAGGAGATGTTGTTGGTTAGGGTGTATGTCTTTGCGTTCACGATATGTTGCTCGCGTTCGTGAAAGACTGGTAAGATGGTGATAGCGTTTGTGATGGTTACCCGCATTCGCAATGAAGTAATCCTGGGCGATGGTTGTTTGTGCTTTGCTATCGTGATGGCTGGGCCGCGAGCCGATTGTGATAGGTACTGTTGGGCAGAGTACTTATGTTGCCAATTCGGGACTTTGTTTATTATTTTATATTTTGAGCCCAAAAATTCGAAAAGGGGGTATTTTGAAGAGTAATTTCACTACTGCATTGGAGGTAAGCAATTCTCACTTGGATTTGGCTTTATATCTTAATTACCCATGGATTTCTACACCTATAACTTGGAATTTTGGAAGGAAATTTGGGATTTTGCCTACACTTTAAGAGAGTGTATTTTGGGGTTTTAACTATCGATTTGGACTGAGATTTTGAAACTAACACATATTTGAAGTTGGCAGGTTATGCATAACCGGATTTTGGTATTGGTTTTGGATTTCGGGCACGTGGGCCTGGGTTGACTTTTGGGGATTCTTCAAAATTCGAAGCTTTATGGATTGGGATCGCTTTCGATGGCATTATTGATTTCCTTAAATGATTTTTGGCTTGGATTTGCATAGTTGAAGAGCTATATCGAGGTTTTTACGCGATTCAAGGTTGAATCCCAGCCCAGATGAGGTAAATAACATGTCTAAACTTGTATTTGGAGTAATTTCCTGTTGGCGTCTTGGTACGGGACATCAGTTGAGTTGAATTATTGGCAAATGTTATATTCATTGTGGTAAATTGGATTACGTTTCAATGAGATGTTGGCATAGGGAGACTTGAGCAGATTGATGATTGATCTTGAGCCATAGAGTCGTGTTGTTATTGATATTGAGGTGATGCATATTCCATGCCACGCATTGGGCTATGTTACTGATTAGGGGGCGACGCGTGCACCAGGGCCCATGTTGGGCTATATGATGTTGATCATTAACTTAGATATAATCAGTTCTTGGGTAAGGACCCACCCTTTTGGAATCAAGTATCTACGGTGAACGCAGGTATAGGGTCATATATGTGCTTGAGTGAGAGAGTTATATTAGGAACCTGTATACTGTTGAGCGTGTATGTGTGCATGCGTGAGGGTCCATGGTTTTGAGCCTTGCATCATGTGCACGTAGAGGATCAAGTCATACCATAGTTCAGAGTAGGTAAGTTCGTTTTTTTAGCGTCCTAACTTTTGCCTAGGCCACCTTTTTCGAGGTTTTTAACCTAGCAAAATTTTTTTTGTCCAAAATTTTGCCTAGGCTGCCTCATTTGAGGTTTTTCAACCTAGCTGATTTTTCTATGCACGGGTTATACTCTTGGGGGCTAGGAATAACATGCAATGTATGTTTTTGTGCTAAGGATCATATTTTCTTTCTTCACAGATAGTATCATTTTGTAATTTTCCACTTATAGGGCCAATCTAAACACCTTGTAAGTCAACTATCTTATAAGTGCCACTTGAGTATACCTCTTGTACAATATATGGTCCATTGCACTTAGCATAGAATTTGCTTTCAGATCGATGAGAGGTACTAATAGGCCTTCTTACAACACGACCTTGGAAGGATCTAAGACGCACCCTTTAATTGAATGATCGGAATAGATGGGCTTGATAATATTCAAGGATTTGTTGAGCTTCTAGTTTTTTTCGTCTAAAGCTTCCAATTCTGCACCAAGCATCAGTAAGTCTTTCTTGAATGGCAAGCCGTAATGATGGGATTTGACACTCAAGTGGAAGGATTGATTCAACTCCATAAACAAGTGAACAAGAAGTCTCTTGTGTGGGTGTGCGATATCTGGTACTATATCCCAAAAAGCATCTTCGAATCTCTCATGTCAATCTCTTTTAGACATAATGACAACCTTTTTCAACAAGTTGCATAGTGTTTTTTTAAATGCTTTAGCAAGTCCATTAGCAGGAACATAATACATTGAGGAATTGTGTTGCTTGAAGCCAAAATATCACATATTTTATTCATCAACTTCTTATCAAATGGCTTACTGTTGTCCATCAATATATATTGAGGAATGCCAAAACGGTAGATAATATTGACTCGAATGGAGTTAGCCATATTATCTTTCTTTAATTCACTTAGAGAATGTGCTTAATCCCATTTTGAGAAATAATCAGTTGCAGTCAGAATGTATAAATGTCCGTCGAAAGACTTTGGCAATAGTCCAACAATATCCACACCCCAAGCAGCAAATGCCCAAGAGGAAATAGTTGGGTGCAATTCTTCGGGTGGTTAATGTATGAAGTTAGCATGGAATTTACAAGCTTTACACCTTTGAGCATAATCCAAACGTTCTCTTACCATGGTCGGCGAACAATATCCCATTAGTTTTACATGGAAATGAAGTAGTTGGCCTAGATTGATGTGTTCCACATACTTCAGAATGTATTCCTTGCAGGTCTTGAAGGGATTCATCGGTCGCCAAACAACATGTGAGCCCTCCATCAAATGATAATCTAAAGAGTGTATTTGTAAGAAAGGAAGCAAGGGTATCTTCTTCGATTTTTGTATTCCTTTGGGGATTCTTTGGCAATATTCCATAGCAAAGATAATCAATTATTGGTTGTCGCCAATGTTGCACCATATGTTGCATATGCCAAAATAAGATTCAACTAGTGGTTTCCCCGTTGTTGATAAAAGAGCGCGCCGCCTAATATTTTAAGGTATACTAGGGTACCTATTTATTTATTAGATTATTTTCCTATTAGTCTACTAATCGGTGAGATTTGGGTAAGGGTTCTTTTTCTTCTAAGGGTAAGGTTTTAGGCATCTCCTAAAATGTACCTGTGGAAGCTCCTTAGAACTTGGGCTAAGCTTAGGGAAATAGATGTCTACATTTTGCTTAGCTCAGTACTTTAAAGTTGAAACTATTCTAAATCTTGTTTTAAAGCCTATTTGTTTTTGAAAGAGAGGTTGTATATGTAATTTTAAAATAGGTCACAGGTTTTATAAAATGTTGTAATTTGTAAAAAAAAGGTCTTTTGAAATATTCACATCTACAAAGTTAAAAAGACTTGTAAATGTTGTTATGTTTTAAATATGTGTTTTGAAATAAATTGGCTATTTGTAACTTATTGAAGTAAACATGTCATGTGTATACCTTTGAAGAATTATTTTCAAACCGGAGGTATGACTTTCTTTTAAAACTCGGTGATGCTACTAATTTCAATTTACTAGCCATGCTTGATTTTTTTTTTGTTTAAGACCAGTCTTGAAATGCTCGTTCAGTTATAATTCTTTTTCTAAGAAAAATTGTTCAATTTGCAAATCTGTTCAAATAAAAAAAAAAGGTTCGAAAATGGTTAGTGATAATAAAAAGGGAGTCTTTTATTTATGAACAGTAAATGATCTAAATACCTCAATGAATATGGTAGATAAGCTCAATTTATTTCGATATTTACCCATGACTTTGGTTTGCCTAGGTTCCTAAAATAATTAAAGAAATAGAAAAATATTCAATAACATTGTTAGTATCAAATACATAAACATATGAATGAGCAGCTAATTCTATTATCCAAAGAAAAGGATAAAGAAAACCGGACTCGTTGAATTGGGCCAGTAAATGTTCACGTCCAGCATAATGTGCATGAACAGTGGACTCGACAAGAAATATGACGACTAAGATCTAAAAGTAGTCTTGAGCTCAAGATGGCCTCAGCAGGACCATGTTTAGTCATAAAAAGAGAAAATAAAGTGCATAAGTGAAATCCCTCTGAGGCCCAAATTGAATAAAACTGTAATATATAAATATGGTTAAGAGTGCAATAAAACCAACACAAGACCCAACAACATAAGCCTATAACAAATAGACACTAATTAGAGTCAAAGCAAACTTTATTTGTATTAATTCTAAGAGGATTAATGAGATTCAATGATCAAGAGCTTAGGATAAGACCTTATTCGTGGACAAAGTACCCTTGGAATCCCTAGCACTTCAGAGTTCACAAAGGTCTTAAGGATCCCGAGCAGTGCTTGTTTCAGGGAAAGGGCACCTTAACCACAAACTAGGTCCCACCTCAAATACCCTTATTCACTCACAATTACCCTTCCCAAAAGGTTTAGATACAAATGAGGTATTCACTCAACAACTAACATGAAAGCAACAGTAAACACAAATGTTCAAGTACAATGAGTTTAGAAGCTATAGGGAATGAACACTTAAAGTTATATCATTAACTTCAAAGTAAGAACCCAAACAAAGAGGCAATCGTTTGCAAGCACTTGTAATACCAGGGACTAATCTCAGAATACATAAGGAATCCATCACAAAGATATAAAGCAAAGAGAATTCCAGTAGTCAGAAAGTTAATTCATATTCAAGTCATCTAGTTAAGTGACTTGAGCATGGTGAATGATAGAAGGAGATGCATGCACCAATTAGTCTTAAGGAGTTTAAAATTTCAAGACCTTTATCCAAGTATACAAGATATCATAAGTCATTATAGTGATATTCAGTAAACAGTCAAGAGTAAACATACATGTGATTTAGGCCTTGCGACAACAAAGACCTATACTAGTAGCCCTGTTAACTAAGCGGAGGCATCAAAGGCCAGGTAGTCAGTCTTGATCTAATCCAAGTTCAGTAGCATGCTTACTAATTCATCAGATCCTTAATCAAACATCTAGGTTCATAACTAAATCTATTCAAATAGAGGACATCAACTAATATAGAACAATGTTTATTTTAACAGGACAAGCAGGTATTAAAGGATGCGTTTGAGCCTAAGACTGACAATAGTAAACTTCTATTTCAGATTCTTACATAACTCAGATTGTTAAGTTATTAAGGCAAGCAAGGTTAACCTTATTCTTCTATGAAGTAGTTTTAAATGAAGTATAGTCGCATAAGTCCTTCTAAAAGACAGGGAGTTCATAAGTGTAACAAGGAAAACACATAATCATGAGGATTAACATAAGACATTCAAACCTATATACAGTGATGTTTTCAAAGGATTACAAGGTTACATGACATATTTGATGAGCAGATGACCTAATAACTAAGTTGGTGAGTTCAGATAATAACAACAGACTTGCATTGGATCCTTAAGTGTGCACAACAAATATGGTTCCAACATTATCAAAGTAGACAGGTTAAGTATATGACATGGATCAGCAAGTGGTATAACATTTCTAATCCGAAGATCAATATAATATTGGTGTAACAAACATAAACTCCCAACGGGATATTAGAAAAAGCCTAAGACCACAACTTAATCAAGTTAGTAAAGCACAATAGTACAGCTTGAAAAACATATATAGAATTATTAAAGTCTCTTAACTAACTGATGAAGTTCGGTAGGGCTTAAATTGTTCATTTTTAAGAAGCATTTATCCGGTAAAGTTCATTAAGTTCCTTAGCACATAATTACCAGCTAACATTTGAATGGTCGCAGCTAATAAGGAATATAGTTAGCTCAAACCATAAGGCTAGCACATGAGAGTAAGACATGATAATTAATTAGAAACTAATAATATATACCATAAACAAAATATAATCAACAGAAGAAGATATGTAAGCACAAAGCACAAAAACAATTGAAAGAAAGGGAGAGTCAGTGTACACTAACCATCTATAGAGCAGCAAACCAAACAAAAGCCTTTTTTAGGAATCCAAACTCAAGACTAGTCACAACAACTTGAACTCAAATTGGAGATTGAAAGAAAAGAAAAGGAAATAAGTGAATATGTCTAGACTAGTGAAAAGCCTTAAATTTTAATTCTTTTCTTTCGTTCTTTTGTATTTCTGACAATATTTGATTGTGTGTTAGATGATTTTAAGTGAGAGCAATTAAGGCTACTATTTACAATGCCTTAAAGTCTAAGGTTTTGGCAGATTCAAATTGTAAGTGAAAAGTGACGAACATCGGATAATAAAAGCAAAACGGGTAAAATAAGAGAAAATAGAGGGAAAATCATCAAAGCGATTTACTTGGGCACGATAGTGGAGTGAACTGACTATTCATGAGTGAGAATCCATCGGTTAAAGCTTCAATATCTAGAGGTCATTGCATTTGACCTCTGGACAACGATTAATGATGATGAGTTCTGAAAATCGATGGCCATGCATGCTTGATTCGAAAGAACATGTGAGAAGCAGAGGACTTTCATTAATGTAGTTAGGTCTAGGTTTTTATTTTGGGGTTTTAATTAAATCGACGGAAATGGTAAAGAAACCGACGTGAATCACGGCTAGCAGGGACAAGTTGGATGATTCGAGGTTGAATGAAGTGATCTTGCACAAATTTGTGCAAGGATTTGAACTGGTAGGATTTGATGGATTGAGAGAAAAGAGAGGAAGAAGGGAAATTAGGGTGGCTGATCAATAAATGATTAGGGATTGGGCGTCTCTAAGGTTTAAAGTTTACAAATAAATCTGGATCATTAGATCGTTTGGTCATCGGCCTTGATATTTCAGATTATAAAATTAATAAAAGTTTTATTATGGAAAAAAGGACGGTCGTTAGATCTTCTATAATCCAACAGTGGAGATGAAGTTGGGCAAAGGTTTTAAAAGAATGGAAAAGACGGGGATTAATGTGGTGGATGGATCAACGGTTCAGAAGTGTTGCACTTCTTCTATGAGTATTTGAAAATGGTGACGTGGCACAATTCTATTGGCTCTGAAGGCTTTGGGCAGATTGCCAAAGTGGAAAGAGAGGGTAACTTTTGAACCAGCTCAAGTGGGATTGGGCTGATTTTGATTTAACAAATAGCGAAATTGGATTTAATTGAGTCTTTGCAATTGTAACTCTTTAAGCTTCTAACCCCTCTTAAAATAAATTTAATTATACTTAATTAATTCTAATTGAACGTGATAAAAATATAATCATCAAAATACACTATAAATTATTGTAATTAATTATTTAATTAATTAAAATGCTTTATCTACCCAAATTAGGAAGTTAATTTCGGATTAAATTAAATAGAAGGCTAGTTAATTAAAAATCAAGGATTAATTTGTTACATTAATTATAAAACTTTTATTTATAAATATAAAAGTTATTTAATAGTTTCAAAACTATGTAATACCAAATTATTAATTTTAACACTATTAAATACTAATTTCCTATTATATTTATTTATAAAAAAAGATATTATTGATTGGAAAATATTTTCAACACATTTATGAAAAATCATTAAGTATAAATAAATTTATTTTAAAAGGAGGGTAAAAATTGATTGTCAACAGCTGTCCCTCTTTGACTTAAGAAGATGAAAGAGTTTTCAGGCAAAGAAATTGACTCCAAGACCAATTATTTCCTGACTTTCAGACATATTTTTCAGAAATGACATATGGATTTGAGAAAGATTATGAGTTGTAAGATTTGGGAATATTTTAGGTAATTTTGGGCCGAATACTAGCTTTGAATCGCCTACATACCTTGGGCTTAACGAGGATCGGACCTCAGGTAGTTCTGGAATAATCGTTTAGAGAGGTTGGTGCTTGCAGGAGTTGCTCTAGTATTGTGTTACAATGATACTGCAAGAGATGAAGATCTTGGAAAGCCAGAATGAATTTACGGATTGTAGTTTGATTATGAGACTTGAAAAATTCCACAATTTGGAGTTCTACTAATTGGATCCTTCGCCTGCTGATGAGTTTGTTGTCCCTCTTAAAGTTGTAGCTTGGTTTGCTTCTTAGAGAAGTTCCACGCCGCGATGTTTGACCCTGCAAAAGAAGATACACACATACTCATATATCGTAATGCATATATGCTAAGATATGATGTAAATAATGCAGTAATGATGATGCTTGGCTGCCGGCTAGCCATTATTTGGGGTCGGGGCGACAAGATATTTGAATTTGAAGTCCCTGAGCTCTGGAGAATTATTTGGGATGCCGGGGATAGGCCTTTGAATTTGACTTGATTGTTAGCCGGGTTGTGTATCATTCAGCAGATGTCAGACCATTAGGTCTCCTCGCGATGGGAGTATCTCCATGCAATGGGAGTAGTTTACTTGAAATGTAAAATATCTCCGCACGATGGGAGAAAATCCACGCGATGGAAGTAGTTGAATGAATGTAAAAGCATCCGCATGATGGGAGTAACTCCACGCGATGAGTGTATGTTGACTTTGAATGTAAAAACCTCTGCACGATGGGAGTATATGAAATTGAAATGTAAAAGCTTGTAAGTTGCTTAAATAAAACATCAAAACATTCAAGATAAAATAAAGAAATAAAGGAGCATTCCAAAGAGATATTCTTGACTGCGAAATGAAATTGCGGACGCCGATGGGCGAAACGTATGGCAGAATTGGATGGTCCATCCTTTGATTGGCGAAATCGGTGATGAAATTTTGCAACTATCTACTTGGAATCTCTGATATGGCAGAGTGAAGGTGTGATCTGTGCGAAGTGTTCCAGTTGGCGGAGCGAACAATTTGCTATATACAGGGCTACGGTTGGCGAAGCCAGCGGCTCGATTTTTACAAGGCGCTCTGATTGGTTGAGCAGATGGTTTGCTATATACAGGGCTTCGAATGGCGGGGCTGGCAGCTTCTACAAGGTGCTTCAATTGACTGAGGAGACGCCTTGCTGTATACAGGATGTTCTAAAATTATCGGAGACATGGTCTTTGAATACCTGCAAAGAATTTGAAGTTAGTCCTTAACCATATGAGAGAGTGAACTAAATAATAAAGGAGAGATAGTGGCTCATGAGATGGTAGCGGGTCCGTCATTGTTCCTATGGTTATACCACGAAGTTTGGTAGGTGGAAAGATAGAATTTTTCTAAAAAAACATTTAGAATGTTGGAAAATGCATTCTTATTTATGTAACCTTAACTAATGACTTTGTGTCTTGTTATAGGTTTTGATAATCGACAAACCATCATGGACAAACTACTGAGATTGCTATGGACTTTGTTAGAGTACAAGTCGAGCTTTCAAGATACTAGGAGTCGATGCATGGAACAAGTCGATGAAGCAAAAAGATTGAAGACAAATGAAGTTGTCATTTAGTCTTAATGTTATTTTGAGTTTTAATGTGTTTGATTTATTTATCGTCTTTAATAACTTGGCTTAAAGTTTTAAAACGATTTCAAACACAAATTAAAACATTTTTCAAAACAATTGGTTTTCACAAAATACCAAAATAATTGATTAAAATTTGCGCTGGAAATTTTCAGGAAAGAGCCATACATTGATGTTACTGTAGCAACATCACTGTAGCAACATCACTGTAGCAATGTTACTGTAGCAAATTCCAGAGAGTTTAGGAATCGATTATCAGCCTGAAATAATCGATTATCTGAGTTAGATAATCGATTATCTGAGTTAAATAATCGATTATCTTTGTTACCGTTAGGCTCCAACGGATAGTTTTTGCTACTAATCGATTAGTTATTTGAATTAATCGATTATATGGCAACGGGCAGAAGACTTATTGNGTTGAGCCAAATTTTGCCAACGGTAATGTGAGGTTTTGGGGTTATAAATACACCCTCTTAAACCTCATTTGAACACAACACAATATCCCAAATCATAAGATATATTGCTTCAAGTATTCTTACTTCATTGAGCTATATTTTGAGCTATTTCTTGAAAGCATTGTTGTGTTCTTGAGCTGTAATTTTATTCACTTCATCTACTCTTGAGAGAGTTGTAATTCGAGTGAAAAATAGTGTTGTCATACACTTGTGAGGAAGAGTGTCTTCCTTGTTGTTCACGGAACTTGTGTGATTCAAGTGTTCGTGATTGTAACGGTTGGTTAGGCACCCGCAAGTCTAACATTGCAAAGCTTGTGTGATCAAGTCTTTGTGGTTGTAACGGTTTGTTAAGCACCCGTAAGCTTAACGGAGATAGTGAAATACTCAAGTGCGATCTTGAGGAGTGGACTAGCTACACGTTGTAGTGAACCACTATATATCGGGTGTACGCTTTCTCTTTACATTCCGCAACTTATTTATTGCAATTATATTTTCGCACTTACATTATTAATTACATATCTTTATTGCGAAAATTTGCAACTGTTCCGCAAAACGCTATTCACCCCCCCTCTAGCGTTGTTCATTTATTCTAACATAGAAGACTGTTCATTTTAAGGAAAAATGTTGTTGTTCCAGACTATGACATGTTTAAAAGTTCCCCCATCGACTGGAGCGTCATTTTCTGAATGACTATGTCCTGTTGATGATGATTCCTGGAGACGCTCCTGATGACGTAGCTTCTTACTGTTACGATCGGGTCTTAACCTATAAAATGCATTACAAAGGTTTTCCTAGGGTTATGACTGAACCTTTTGAGGCTGCCTATGTATCCAAGTAGAATCAGGTCTAAACGTAGTTCGAGGATAATAAAATGATGAATGTATTATGATGATGACCGAGCCTGACTCAAGCAGCCTACGTATCCAACTGGAATCAGGTCAAAACGTAGTTCGATTATAATAGATACAAAATGGTAAGAAATTTAAATAAAGTGGCTAAGTCTGACTTGGACTGTCTATGTATCCAAATGGAATCAGACCAGAAAGTAGTTCAATTACAATAGATGACTGAATCCGATATGGATTGCCTACGTATTCTTGCCAAGGAAATCAAGTCGTGGTATAGTTCCGAATACATAAAAAATTGTATTTGGATTTTCAAGTGCAAAAGGGGGAGGGAGAGACCGGAACCTACGCAGGTTGCCTACGTATCCCACCGTGGGAAGTCAGGATAGGGGTAGTTCTGTTATAGCCAAACCCTAATTCTACTATCATCATATGTAATATCTCTTGATTGCGTCTGAGTTGATGGACTTCATGCTGATTCTACCGTCCATTTCTGTTAGGATCAATGCTCCTCCTGACAACACTCGGTGGACCATATAAAGAACTTTCTAGTTTGGTGGGAATTTTCCTTTGGACTCTTCTTGATAAGGGAAAATCTTCGTCAAAACCAGCTGGCTCGGTGTGAATTTCCAAGGTTTAATTTTCTGTTGAATATGTTGGCAATCCTATTTTGATATAGCTGACCATAACATATTGGGTCCATTCTCTTTTCATCGATGAGCATGAGTTGCTCCTGCTTGATATATATCCATTTTGCGTCATCTAACTTGGCTTCCTGAATGACTCAATGGTATCTCGACCACTACGGGTTTCACAGCTTCTGTTCCATATACCAACATGTATGGTGTTGCCCCAGTTGACGTCCTCATAATGGTGCAGTAACCCAATAAGGCGAAGGATAGCTTCTCGTGCCACTGCCTATGATTTTCCACTATCTTCCGTAAGATCCTTTTGATGTTTTTGTTAGCTGCTCAGACCACTCCATTCATTTGCAGCTTGTAGGATGTGGAGTTGCGGTGGATGATCTAAATTTCTCACAAATCTCCCTTATGAGATCACTGTTGAGATTTGCTCCATTTTTAGTGACTATTGACTCTAGGTTTCAGAATCTATAGACTATGTTATTACGGATGATATCTGCCACCACCTTCTTCGTGACGGCCTTGTATGTAGATTCTTCGTCCCATTTGGTGAAGCAGTCGGTGGCCACCATGACAAAATGATATCTGTTTGATGTGGCATGTTCTATAGGTCCAATCACGTCCATTCCCAATGCGACGAACGGACAAGGAGAACCCATTACGTTTATATCACTAGGTCGAACCCAGATGAAATCCCTGTGAATCTGGCACTACTGACACTTCTGCCCGTAATGAATGCTATCACTTTCCATGTCATCCAAAAGTATCCGGATCTTAAAATCATTTTGGCGAGAGTGAAATCGTTCATGTAAGGCAATACACATTCCTACATGTATCTTATCCAGTCGCCTCGTTGCTTCAGTGGCATCCACATACCTTAAAAGAGCCAAGTCCGGGGACCTCCTATATAGGACTTCTCTATTAAGGGAAAAGATGTTTGCTAGTCTTCTTAGTGCTCGTTTCTGATCATCGGTGGCATTTTCTAGTATTCTCTTGCTTAAAAATTTTTTTTGATGTCGTAATACCACGTCATACCATCTGGCTCTTTATCCACATGAAACAGTATGCATGCTGATCTCGAACCTTTAACTCGATGAGGTAGATGTAATTCTTGTCCGGATGCTAGATCACAAATTACAAGGTCACAAGAGCGTCAGCGAACTCATTCTGGATTCTTGGAACATGTTTGAACTCAATCTTGGTGAACTTCTTACATAATTCTCTCATGCAGAGCATATATGAAAGGATCTTGACATTCTTGGTGGTCCATTCACCTTGAACTTGGTGTATTAGCTAATGGGAATCTCCTATGACCAGAAGCTGATTGATGCCATCCTTATTCCAAGGATGCATGCTTCATGTTTTGCCATATTATTTGTGCAAGGGAACCATATCTTGGCTGAAGCGGGTAATGTTGTCTTGACTCATAAATTAGAACTGCCCAATCTCTATACCTTTGGCATTTGTTGCTCTGTTGAAAAACATTCTCCATCCTGGTATGGCTCTCCAATATCCTCCCCATTGAACAACACTTCTTCGTCTAGGAAGTATGTGGTGAGTGGCTCATAATCCTTGTCTACTGGGTTCTCTACGAGATGATTTGCCAATTCTTGTCCTTTGATAGCATTTTGCGTTATGTCACAATATCAAACTCAGTGAGAAGAATTTGCCATTTGGCTAACTTTCCTATAGGCATCGGCTATTGGAAAATGTACTTATGTGGGCCGAGTCGGGATATCAGATGTGTTCTGTATGCGGACATGTGGTGCCTTAACTTCTGAGCAATCCATGTCGAAGAACAGCTTGTCCATTCCAAAAAGGTGTACCTGGCTTAATGCAGTGTAAACATCTTGCTCAGGAAATAGATATCTTGCTCATTCCTTCTAGTCTCATCGTGTTTTCCCAACATGCATCCAAATGCATTATCCAGAACGGACAAGTATAGTAATAGCGATTTCCCGGGTTCGAGAGGATCTAACACTGGTGGATTTGGCATTCTTCTGTCCACTTTGTAGCAGCATCTTTCTTCAACAACTTGAAAATAGGCTTACAGATTACCGTCGAATGGGCCATGAATCTGCTGATGTAGTTTAGCATGCGAGGAATCTTAATACGTCCTTCTTTCTTTTGGGTGGGGGCAGGTCTTGAATGGCCTTGATCTTTGAAGGGTCCAACTCTATCCCTCTCCGGCCGACGATGAAACCTAACAGCTTTCCTGCGGGGACTCCGAATGCACACTTCGTAGAGTAGAGAATGGGATAATGTTCACTCCAGATCCTCTATCGACAAGCACTCGAGACACAACTTTATCCCTTCACTTGATTGTGACTTTGCAGAGCATTGTTATGATCGTCATCCTTTACAAGGAGTTAATCTCTTCGAAAGGAAATCATGTTTGTCTCGACCATCTTCCCAATGGTTGCTGCTAACGCCTTGCTGGTAGTATTGCTTGGCACATTTACTCTGCTTAACACCTTCACCAAAGCTTCCCTATGACTGTTGGAGCTCATCAGCAGATCGATGATCGATATGTGTGCAGGGGTTTTTCTAAACTTTTCCTCCAAAACTCTGTCGCCTCAACGTCTATTATGTTTCTTGTTTGATTCTATTCTCTACTCGTGTTCCTCGGTATATCTTCTCCGGGGCATAACACATTCCTGACCTGGTCATCCCGTGAGCAGTTGTGGAGTCTATCATCTTACCCTTTCCTTTTTATTGGTACATCCATGGAACCGTTTTGTATTCTCTACTCTCCTCATTTCTAACAGCGGCAGTGGACCGTTGTTGGTATGTTTGGACCATCACTAGAGGTTTCAACTATACAATAATCAAGGGAGTCTTTCGGGGTGGAACTCTACCAGCTTCGACAATACCAATCGTGATGATGGTCCCCCTCAGATCATAATCCTCGTCCAATGCGATCACGTTAGCTCCTTGATTTCTATGGTTTGGCAGTGGGTTATGATTCACATTTGGTGGAGCCGGGTACATTGGATGGCTCCATTTTTTATCAGCAAACCTATCTCATTCTTCAGTCTGAAGTAGTCCTCAGTATCTTTCCTAGGAACACCCGAATGGTAGGCACAACATTTAGTTGCATCAAAGTATTTGGAAGGTTGGTCGAGTATTCTACAGCTCGGCTCTCTTCAATCTTTCAAACAACTAGGCTAAGGGTTCGGCGATCAAAGTGTAGTTTCTGGGATTTCTTTCTTCAAAGTTTAAGCGTGGTCGTAGTGCATAGGCGGGTATATTTTGATAGGTGGTTGCATGGACTATAGAATATGGTCGTGGTGCGTTAGGATTTATATGAGCTCGAGGTGGATTGTATTGAGGATGTGTATTGTAGTATAGTTGGGTGTTATATACTGGAGCGTATGTGGGTAGATGTGAGGGATTGGTGTTCATGGGGTGAAGTTTTTTAAGAGAGGGGGACTAGACTGATAATAGGGAACAATTGCTGCTACTTCCTCCTTGTTTTTCCTATTGCCTTTAGAACTAGATTGTATTGCCTTACTGGTAGCTTGCAGCGCAACCATTGATTGTATTTTTCCTGATTTGATTCCATCTTCCAAAAAGTCTCCCATCTGAACCAGCTCGAGAAATTTCTGACCTATCATACCTATCATCTTTTGAAAGTAAATTCCCCCTTGGGCCCTGATGAAATACTTGGTTAACCCATTATCGTCCAATGGGGGTTGGGTCCTGGCAGCTTCCGACCTCCAGCGGCGAGCGTACTCTTGAAAAGATTCTGAGGGTTCCTTCTATAAATTCACTAGGGTGAACCTGTCTTGAGTGATCTTGCTGTTAAACCTAAAACGGTTCACAAAATCCACCACCATGTCTTGCAACTCTCTCAAATTTCTAGGGTCTTGGCAGGTATATCAGGTAAGCCCTTCTCCTATTACACCTCTTATAAATAACTTTATTCTCATCTTTTCATTCCTTCCTACCCCGACCAGCTTGTCGCAGCAGGTCTTCAAATGCACTTGGGGATCACCCGTTCCATCGAAGATGTCGAACTTTGGAGGCTTATACCATAAGGGCATGTTAACATCGAGATATATACACAAGTCCTCATAATCTAAGCACTCGCTCCCTTGAACTACTTGGAGATTATTAATCTACTTTCTCAACACTCGCAACTGTTCTGACACTGACTCCTCCTCCTTCTACTTTGCTTCATTCTCCATCTCGGCATAGTGATCGATCTCGTATGTGACTTTCACTATGGTGGGTGCTGTAAAGGTAGGTTATGAAATGGCATATACAGGTTGAACATACCACACATGTGTGGCGGTATGTGCCACAGGTATGTGCTGGGTCTGATTATTGGCAAAAGTGACATTGTTACGATAAGGGTATGAATTGAGTTAGTAGTGGCTGGTCGGTTTTGTAGTGTTTGGATGTAATTCAGGACATACGGGGTATGTATAGGGAGATTTGGCGGATTTGCGGAGGTTACTGGTGTTTTGTAGTGACTGCGGTTAGGATATTATTTGTTTGCCGGGTGGTTGAGGGGAAGTGATCAGGGATAGAGTCTAGTGAAGGGAAGCGAGGTGGTTGCAAAAACGTTGTCACGACCAAGTGTGCTAGCTCCCGTATGTGCTGTACCTTTTCTCTCAGTGATTCCATTTCTTGCGCCATTCTGGGAACGTGCTCATCATTTTAGGTATTGTCCTTTTCCTTTAATTGCCCTAGGTTTTTGGCTATTACTAGAGCATTTCCAGTTGGGATGTTGGTTGCAGACATCTTTCCTTGGATCTCATATTGTACGGTGGCTCAATCAGTTTTACGTGTCATCACAAACCAACCTCTATTTTTGGGGGGATAACAATAACGTTAAAAAGCGAGAAAATAAAGAAAAGTAGGAGTTAGTTTCAGCAATAAATGTAAGCACATAGTGCAGTTAGTTCACATACTTAGATAAACACGTTTCCAAAGATGCGTACGACCTCTCTTTGCCGGAGGTAGTCCTATCTCGAGAATGTTTGACGAACAATCAGATTTTGACACATTTAGATCCGGAGCAAACTTGGATTTTTTCATTGATAGGTTTTGAATTACAATAGATGGATGGTGGTTACATCATTGCTTTTAAAGTTCACAAGATTACATGGGCTCACAAGCTTGCCCTTAGGGAAATGAAAAGGGGTACAATGTAAAGAAAAATCAGCCAGCCACCAATAATTGTCCCCAGAGTCACCTCTCAAACTTTCTTCTTCAGGTTCCTCCTGGGGATCCTCTTCGACTTCTTCCTCCTCCTCATCATTGTTATACTTAGGCTCTTCTTCAGGTTCCTTTTCGGGCTCTATTTCCTATTTAATCTGTATGTACTCAATCATCCGATCATCGTCCTCCGGTGGTGGCAGCATGTGGTCGACCGACCCTAGAACCACTTGACAATTCATGGCGGAGGTAACGAGATAGTGAGACAAAATCTCGTGATATATTTGTAGACCTATTGATAAATCCTCTAGTCCGGCCAATCCTTCTCTGGTCGGTGGGGCTAACTCATCCTCTTCATTGATCCTCACGAAGTACTCAGGAGTGCACCATGAATTCTTACCCATTGGCATTATGATCAAGTCATTCCATTATCTTGAAGTCTCCTCGCCCTTGGTCTTGGGATTTGTCCGTTGTAGTCATCTTTATATAAAGTTGTCCTGAACCAGAGGGGAGTGTCTTGGATTAGACCAAATTGCCTTAGTACCCGCACGGGTGCACATGGCTGAATTCCTTCAAGTTCTACTAACTCAATGAAGTATTTTCTGGGGCTCCTCATAATTGCCCTGCCACCAAACCATAAAAGCTTCCAGTTTACTATCAGATGGGTTAGCATATCTCTCTACGCATCTTGCCCCTGCGGTGCAACCTAGTGGCTCATTCTCTCATTGTGACTTCTGATCATGTTACTGACGCCACAGAATAGTCGATGGTGGCCTCCCTTTGAATGAAATATTTTCTAGCCCATCTCTGGATTAGTAGGTTGCAACCCTTAAAAAGTAATATCCTCTGGAACATGCTGACAATGCTCATAGTGTCTCTGCTAATATCATGGGAACAAGAGTGAGTTGCAAAGACCAAGGGCAGCGGGTTGATGTTGATTCTTCCCTTTCTTTGCGGGAAGACCAGTAACCTCAACAATGCTAGAGGAAATGTTAAGGGATGAAGACTCTTCAAGTTGCTTGATCACATTAAAACTCCTTCAGATGCTAATCGTAACTTTCCTGGAGTCCGAATCTGTATCGAACATCTGATCTAAACTCACCCATCCATCTTCAATGTTTCTCAAATTCATGTTGTTTGTCAGACCCAATGCATGAAGAAACCTGTTGTCGGGCATAACAACTGGTAGTATTGATTTTCTCCAGGTAAATGGCTAGTCCTTGAAGCTAGTGATTTCCTCTAGTGTTGGTACCAATTCACAATCAGCAAACTTGAAAAACACCTTAGCTGGGTCCTAAAATTCTATCAGTAGTCCGGTAAGGACTTTTTCGGCTTGGATATACATCAAAGCAGTCAGTGCTCCAGAGTGCTTTCTGATCTCATCTCCATGATCCCAGCGAATGTTTCTTCACCATTACTTCAGCTTGTGTGGTGCACCCATGACCATATTGATTTCAGGGACATTGTGGTGGATTTCCATTCAGAGTTAAAAAGGATTTGGTAAGTATTCGCTCTAGAGTTTTAGCGTCTTCTCGGGATTGGTTTGTCGTTCCACAAAAGGCATGTCATTCGGTGTCTGACCTGTTGGCATTGAGGTGACTTTCCTAATCATGAGTCAATATCAAGGACCGACTCACCTATTGTTTATGCAGCATAACCTATGTTTGCTAGAGTATAGTGTTTCCTAATTTTGGAGTTGAACGGAACACTGCGAGATATTATGTCAGATGACCTGACAAAGCCGTTCTCTGAAACTAGAGAATTTTTGAAAGAAGGTTCGAAGGTGATAGTGTACAGTCAAGACTCGATAGGAAAGAATGTGATGACAATATATAAAAAGCGGCAACAGATAATTGGGATAACAGTAATAATTTTGGAGAAGGCGAATAACTATATGCTAAACAGATAAGAACAAAAGAAAAATATGCACATACTTGTAAAGTTAAGCACAGTTAAAGCAGTACATAAACAAACATCCCAAGATTCCATAACTAGTCTATGTTTACTAAGGTCAGAACATAAGCGCAAAATCCTCAACAGAGTCGCCATGTTGTTGCACCCTATTTTGCACACGTCAAACAAGATTCAACGAGTGGTTACCCTATTATTGATAAAAGAGAGTCGCCACCCAATATATTAAGGTATACTAGGATACCTTTTTATTTATTAGATTATTATCCTATTGGTCTACTAACTAATGAGCTTTGGATGACGGTTCTTGTTTTTCTAAGGGGAAGGCGTTAGGCACCCCCCTAAAATGTACCAGAGGTAGCTCTTTAGGACTTGGGCTAGGCTTATGGAAGTAGATGTCTATCTTCTGCTTAGTTCAGTGCTTTAAAGTTGAAACCATTCTAAGTCTTATTTTATAGCCTACATGTTTTTGAAAGAGAGGTTGTATATGTACTTTGAAAAGAGGGCATATGTTTTATAAAATGTTGTAATTTGTAAAAAAGATCTTTTGAAATGTTCACATCTACAAAGTTTAAAAGAATTTTAAATGTGGTTATGTTTTAAATATTTATCTTTTGAAAACAAAGTGGCAATTTGTGTAACGTAGTGAAGTAAACATATCATGGGTAAACCTTTGAAGAATTATTTCAAACTGAAGGTATGCCTTTCTTCTAAAACTCATTAAGCTACTAATTGCAATTTACTAGCGATGCTCGATTTTTAATTGTTGAAGACCAGTCTCGAAATGCCCGTTCAGTTATAATTCTTTTTTGAAGAAAAGTTGTTCATTTCTCAAATCTGTCAAAACTAAAAAAAGCTTTACGAAAATGGTTAGCAATAATCAATTGCAAGCACTTGTAATACTAGGGACTATTCTCAGAATACTTAAGGAGTCCATCACAAATATATAAAGAAAAGAGATTTCAAGTTTTCAGTAAACTAATTCAAGTTCAAGTCATCTAGTTGAGTGACTTGAGCATGGTGAATAATAGAAGGAGATGCAGGCACCAATTAGTCTTAAGGGGGTTTAACATTTCAGGACCTTTATCCAAGTATACACGGTATCATTAGTCATTATAGTGATCTTCAAAAGCAGTCAAGAGAAAACATACATGTGATTAAGGCCTTACTACACCAAAGACCAATACTAGCAGCTCTGTTACCTAAGTGGAGGTATCAAAGGCCAGGTAGTCAGTCTTAATCTAATCCAAGTTCAGTAGCGTTATTACTAATTCATTAGATCCTTAATCAAACATCCAGGTTCATAACGAAGTCTATTCAAATAGAGGACATCAGCTAATATTGAACAATGTTCATTTTAAAAGGCCAAGCAGGTGTCGAAGTTTTCGTTTGAGCCTATGAGTGACAACAGTAAACTTCTATTTCAGATTCTTACATAACTCAGGTCATTAAGTTATTAATGACCTGAGTTATGTATAATAAAGCAAGTTTTAACTTATTCTTCTATAAAGCAGTTTTTAAATGAAAAGTATAATAGCTTAGACATGAGTCCTTCTAAATGAGCAGACAGGGAATTCATAAGTGTAACTAGCCAAACACATAATCACAAGGATTAACAGAAGACATTCAAACCTATATACAGTGATGTTTTTAAGGAATTACATAGTTATAGGACATATTTGAAGAGCAGGTGACCTAACAACTAAGTTGGTGAATTCAGACTATAATAACATACTTACATTGGATCCTTAAGTGTGCACAACAAACATTGTTCCGGCATTATCATAGTAGACATGTTAAGTATATGACATGGATCAGCAGGTTCTAATCCTAGAAAAAATGTAATATTGGTGCAGCATACATAAACTCCCAATAAGATAATAGAAAAAGCCTAAGACCACAACTTAATCGAGTTAGCAAAGTATAATAGTACAGCGTGACAAAACATATATTGAATCATTAAAGTTTCTTAACTAACTGCAGAAGTTCATTGGGACGTACATTGTTCATTTTCTAAGAAGTATTTATCCGGTGAAGTTCATTAAGTTCCTTAGCACATAATAACCAGCTACCATTTGAATGGTCGCAGATAATCAGAAAACAATTGGCTCAAACAATAAGGCTAACACATGAGAGTAAGACATGATAATCAATCACAAACTAATGAGATATACCATATACAAGAGATAATCAACAGAAGAATATATGGTAAGCACAAAACACAAAAACAATCGAAAGAAAGGGAGGGGTTTTGTACTCTGACCATCAATGGAGCAGCAAACCAGACAAAAGCCTTTTGTCTAGCCTTTTTAGGAATCCAAAATTGAGACTAATCACAGCAACTTGAACTCAAATTGGAGAGTGAAAGAAAAGAAAAGAAACCAGTGAGTATATCTAAACTAGTGAAAAGCCTTGAACTTTAATTTTATTCTTTCTTTTGTTTCTGATAGTATGCGATTATGTGTTAGATAATATTAGGTGAGATCAATTAAGGCTACTATTTATAGTGCCTTAAAGTCTAAGGCTCCGGTAGATTCAAATTGTGAGTGAAAAGTGACGAAGATCGGATGATGAAAGCAATGCGGGTAAAATCAGAGAAAACAGAGGGAAATCATCAAAGCGATTTACCTGGGTACGATAGAGGAGTGAATTGACCATTGATAAGTGATAATCCATCAATTAAAACTTCAATGTCAAGAGGTCTCTGCATTTGACCTCTGGACAACAAATAATAATGAGGAGTTCTGAAAATCGATGGCCATGCATGCTTGATTCAAAATAACAAAGAGAGAAGCAGAGGAATTTTAGTAACACGATTTAGGTCTAGGGTTTTCTTTTGGGGGTTTGACTTAAATAGACGGAAATGGGAAAGAAACTGGCATGAATCACGGCTTGCAGAAACAAGATTGATGATTCGAGGTTTAATCTAGTGACCTTGCACAAATTTGTGCAAGGATTTCGACTGGTAGGGTTTGATGGATTGAAAGAAAAGAGAGGGAAAAGGGACATTAAGGCGGCCAGTCAATATAGAAATGAGTAGGGTTTGGGCGTCTCTAAGGCTTAAAATGCACGAATGAATTTGGCCCATTAGATAGCTTGATCAACAACCTTGATATTTCGAAATATAAAATTAATAAAAATTATATTGTGGGAAAAAGGACGAGTGCTGGATCTTCCGTGCTCTAACGCTGGATATGAGTTCGGGCAAAGTTTTTAAAATAATGGAAAAGACGGGGATTAATGTGGACCATTGATGGACTGGATCAACGGTCTAGATGTGTTATGCTTCATCTGTGAGTGTTTGATAATGGTGATGTGGTGCAATTCGCTCTCAAGGGTTTGGGCGGATTACCAAAGTGGAAAGTGAGGGTAATTTCCAAACCGGGTCAAGTAGGATTAGACTGGTGTTTTGGGCTAGTTTTGATTGAATAAATAGCCAATTGGATTTAATTGATTATTTACAATTGTAACCCTTTAAGCTTCTCACCCCTCTTAAATTAATTTAATTAAAACTAACTAATTCTAATTGAACGTGATAAAAATATAATCATCAAATACACTAGAAATTATTGTAATTAATTAATTTAATTATTAAAATTATTTATCTACCCAAATTAGGAAGTTAATTTTGGTTTAAAGTAAATAGTATGCTACTTAATTAAAAATCAAGGATTAATTTGTTATATAAATTATAAAACTTGTATATCAAATATAAAGTTATTTTAATAGTTTCAAAATTATGCAATACCAAATTATTAATTTTAACACTCTTAGTTACTAATTTCCTGTTATATTTATACAAAAAATTATATATCATTGGTTAGAAAATATTTTTAATACATTTATTGCAAATTATTAAGTATAAATAAATTAATTTTAAAAGGGAGGGTCAAAATTGGTCGTCAACAGCCAATCCTCAATTTCAACCTCAAGAACAGCAATGACGTTGTCAACTTTATTTTTTTGCTTCTTCTTCATAGTAATTTGGTGGGGGAACTACCTATTTTTGGCAAACAGTGACTTGTGTTTGATCAAGCAAAGCTAATATAGAAGCTAAGGCTTCTAGTGCATCAACTCTCTTAATTTTCTTTTCGGAACCTGTTAAATAGTTGCCTCTCCAAGCCAAATTATCAATCTTTGAGCATAATTATGATATAGGACCAACTCTTGTTTCTTGAACTTACAGCTATCTAAAAGCTAATTAATCACCAAATTGAAGTCTCAAAGAACTTATAGTTGCAATGGTTTCATATCCAACACCATTTCAAGCCCAAGCATGAGCACATGATATTCAGCAACATTATTGGAGCAATGTTGTGTCAGAGTGAAGGAATATCGCAAACCTTTCGCTTGAGAAGTGACAAAGATTAATCCTGCGCCAGATCTTTCACAATGTGCAGCACCATCAAATACATCTTTCCGGGAGGTTGAATTTTGGTGATGTCACGACCCGGATTTTCCACCCTCGGGAGTCGTGATGGCGCCTACTAGTGAAAGCTAGGCAAGCCAATCAACCAAATTATTTACCACGTTCTCATTCTAAATCAATTCAGCTAAAACCAACCATAAATGAACAACACAATTTAACGAGCGAAATTTATAGAATATTTCAAATAAAATCTCTTTTACAAACTACCCAAGATCTGATGTCACAGTTTCACAGACCGTCTAAGAGTACTACAAACAAGGTTTTGAAAGAAATGACAAAATACTGTCTCCAAACTACGTGGAAGAAATAGATGAAGAAAAGGATAGGGGACGCCAAGATCTGCGAACGTCTGCAGTACTACCTTGGGTCGCCTGATAATCACGACGCTGGAAGATTTCTACTGTCCGAAGCCTGCGGCACTGGGTTCTGCACAAAAGAGTGCAGAGTGTAGTATCAGCACAACCGACCCCATGTGCTGGTATGTGCCTGGCCTAACCCCGACGAGGTAGTGCCGAGGCTAGGACCAGACTCCAGATAAACCTGTTTAGTTACAAGCATATATGTATCCAGAGCAGAAAACTAGAAATACATAAACAATTTAAACGGGAAAAAGAAAACATACATTGCAATAACAGACAAATAAAGCGAAACGAATCATCAACGATTAAGAAGAAAAACTGCAACATAGTCCTTAACACAATGAGATGAAATACAAGCCACCTTCACCTTCCGTAACCTCTTGTTGCAGGCGTGCAACCCGTTCCCACTTACAGTAACCTCTTGTGGCAGGCGTGCCACCCGCTCCCACATACATCACATTCCGTGGTAGGCGTGCCACCCGCTCCCACTTAAAATATATCCTGTGGTAGGCGTACCACCCGCTCCCACTTTCATAATATCTCGTGGCAGGCGTGCCACCCGCTCCCACATACATCACATCCCGTAGCAGGCGTGCCACCCGCTCCCACTCACATAATATCTCGTGGCAGGCGTGCCACCCGCTCCCACTTACAATACCACAACAATCACAAGAAATCCCGTCAAGGGAATAAGGCAACATAACAACTTCCCAATGAGGGAAATAACAACATCAAACAATCATCCTGGCCAGGGGGAAATCAGCTATAACCAAACCATATTCGGCTCCTATTTAGTTCAATCGATGTTAGTACTCAATCACAGTCAAAGTTATACAATTAACCTCCCAACCCAATTATCATTTCATTAAACCTAGACACGACGCTACTATTGTGACACCGGATCCCTTAAACTCCAAACGAACCCCTAAGACACTATCCATGACTTAGACACTGAACCCCTTCTTGACTTCTACACTTCCTAATCAACTAGTCCGCCTAACAATCTAAATTATGCCGAACAAAAGATGCATCAACCTATAATCAAGTGGACCAACTATAATGATAAGTTCATGTGGTAGGCGTACCACCCGCCCTCATTTCACGATATCTTGTGGCAGGCGTGCCACCCGCTCCCACTTATATTACAACAACAATCACAGATAATATTTAGCAATTAGAACAATAATTGCACAACACTTATCAATATATGACCCACGGTCATGCTCGACTCCAATGTATAGGTACTCGTCACCATACCTATACATTGTTCTCAACAAGAAACAATTTAGCAATTAGCAGACGAATTCTAGTCCCTCAAGCTAAGATTAGGACAGCCACTTACCTCGCTTTGCTTTCAAAATTCTAGGTTTCCAATGCATTAAAATCTCCATAACAATCAAAGCCAAAAGCCTTCGAGCCTCAAACTCGTCTTAGATTTCTAGTACTGTTCCACCACGAAATCGTCAGTAAATTGTGCTGGGGTTTTGGGGTTAGGAAGTGGGAAATTTCGTAACTGATGTTGGGGTGTTGAAAGGATGATTTCACGGTTGTTTTTAGCGTATTTGGGGTTGTTCTCAGACGATTTCTCAGCTGGGTTTTGGTGAGTTTAAATGGGGAAAGCTGGGTTGGTAATTGGGGGTTGATAGCTATGTGATGGAGGTGTTTTTCATGGAATTTGGGGTTGTTTACAAGGTGTTTTGAAGGTTAATTTGCTATGGTTTGAAGGTGTTTTGGGGAGTTTTACAGAGGAAGTATCGAAAATGAGAGGGTTTTTGCATGTTAGGGTTAGGGGTCCTTATTTATAGTGGGTCAAAAAATCGGAATGAAAATAAATGGCCAGATACCAGAATGCGATCGCATTCTGGTCGCAGAACGCATATGCGGTCCGCATTTGGGCCGCATTTCTGACACGATATTTGACCCCAAAACTCTGTCTCACTCTGCGATCCTACTGTCAAATCTGCAGTTCGCATTCCTGAAATGCGATCGCATTTCTCGTCGCATTTTCGACGAACGGTTTGCCCAGTTTTTCTGTTTCACTATGCGACGCCTGTGCGAGATATGCGGTGCATATCTGAAATGCGATCCGCATTCTCGTTGCATTTTCGACAAGAAGTTTTCCCAGTTCTCTGCTTCACTATGCGACGAAGGATGCCAACTATGCGACTCGCATTTGCACATATGCGATCGCATAGTGGACTTTGCGACACCTTGTACCCTTTTTCTCTTATCTTTGAAATTCTTTTCCCTACTCTTGGGTTCTTATACCTTATTTACTGCAAAAGAAAAATAATAAGATTGCATAATCACAAGGAAGGATTTGCACATTAAACAAGCCAAACCTATATGATTTACTACCACGTGTTTCTATGTAGCAGATTGCAATGTCAAAAATGCGACCAGAATGCGAACAATATTTTGATTATGCGACCAGAAAGCTACGCAGCAAAGTGTAGCAGATTGCAATGTCAAAAGTGTGACCAGAATGCGAACAACATTCTGATTATGCGACCAGAATGCGAACAACATTTTGAACACCTGAAAGTTTTATTGTTCCGATTTCAGCCGCAACTACTTCACAGGTCGGGGGAGGCAATCAGACCCCTGTTGCCCGTACACCTGAGTAGGTAGTGCAGGGAGTTCAGGCGTCGGAGGCACCTCCAGCCCAGCCGGTTGCACCGGCTCAGGAGTTCACGGTACTAGTTATGCCAGATGATGAGCAGCGTCGCCTTGAGAGGTTTGGCAGACTCCAGCCTCTGTCATTCAGTGGTGCTGAGGGCGAGGATGCCCAGGGTTTTCTTGACAAGTGTCAGCGAATGCTCCGGACAGTCGGGTTCTTGAGTCTAGTGGTGTGGCATTCACCACCTTTCAGTTTACGGGAGCTGC
Source organism: Nicotiana obtusifolia (assembly GCA_002018475.1). Taxonomy (NCBI): domain Eukaryota; kingdom Viridiplantae; phylum Streptophyta; class Magnoliopsida; order Solanales; family Solanaceae; genus Nicotiana; species Nicotiana obtusifolia. The sequence goes on along the minus strand of MCJB01043753.1, from coordinate 38,587 downwards.
CTTCACTTGGTGGGAGGCGTATGAGAGGCGTAGGCCGGTTGATGGAGTGCCCCTCACTTGGCAGCAGTTCTCCGCACTTTTCTTGGAGAAGTATGTGCTGCAGTCCCGCAGAGAGGAGCTGCGTAGACAGTTCGAATGGCTGCGATAGTGGGATATGATTGTGTTGCAATATGAGTCACGGTTTTCTGAGTTGGCTCGACATGTTGTCTGGATGGTTCTAACTGATCGTGAAAGGATCAGGAGATTTGTGGATTGCCTTAGCTATCATCTCTGTATTCTTATGACCAGGGAGAAAGTATTGGGTGCCACTTTCGAGGGGGTTGTTGATATAGCTCGCGAGATTGAAACTGTTCGCCGTCGGGAGCAAGAGGTGAGGGAGGTTAAGAGGCCTCGAGGATTGGGCAATTACAGTGGTACTCTTTCGAGGAGCCAATTTCAGCAGGGTAGAGGTCGTTCCTTCAGGCCTGCTCAGGCAGCCCGTCTAGAGTATCATGGGGCATTTGCAGGTCGCGGTTATCATGGGTTGCAGTAGGGCCAGTCAACACTCAGCGCCCTTCCAGCCCGTGTTCCGTCGGCCCAGAGTCCTTCTATGCCGAGTGCATCTGCCAGAGCACCAGGGAGCTGTTATGAGTGTGGCGAGATGGGCCACATGTGGAGGCAGTGTCCTCATCGTGGTGCTAGATCGTCCCAGCAGAGGGGTCAGCCCTCGACTTCTGCTCCAGTTACTTTACCACCCGCCCAGCCAGCTAGGGGTGGAGGTGAGGCAGCCAGGGGCCGCCCCAGAGGGGGAGGTCAATCTGGCGGTGGCCAGGCTCGATTCTATGCTATTCCAGGCAGGACAGATGCTAGTGCTTCAGATGTCGTCATTAAAGGTATTGTTTTAGTCTGCCACAAGGATGCATCTGTATTATTTGATCCCGGTTCCACCTATTCATATGTGTCCTCATATTTTTCCCATTATCCGAGTACGCCCCGAGAGTTTCTTGCTTTACCTGTTCATGTGTCTACTCCGGTGGGCGATACTGTTGTTGTAGACTGTGTGTACCAGTCATGTGTAGTGACTATTGGGGGTCTGGATACACGAGTGGACCTACTGCTATTGAGCATGGTGGATTTTTATGTCATTTTAGGCATGGATTGGTTATCTCCGTGTCATGCTATTCTAGACTGTTATGCTAAGACCATCACCTTGGCTATGCCGGATGTGCCGCGAATCGAGTGGCATGGCGTGACTGACTACATTCCTAGTAGAGTGATATCATTCTTGAAGGCCCAGCGTATGGTTGGGAAGGGTTGCCTTTCATAGCTAGCGTTTGTGAGGGATGTTGGAGCTGAGACTCCAAGCATTGAATCGGTTCCAGTTGTGAGGGATTTTCTCGATGTATTTCTCGCAGACCTGTCGGGCATGCCACCGGACAGGGATATTGATTTTGGCATTGACTTGGTGCCGGGCACTCAACCCATCTCTATTCCACCGTATCGTATGGCACCAGCAGAGTTGAAAGAATTGAAGGAGCAACTTCATAAACTCCTAGATAAGGGGTTCATTCGACCTAGTGTGTCACCTTGGGGTGCGCCGGTTCTGTTTGTGAAGAAAAAGGATGGCATGATGAGAATGTGCATTGATTAGAGGCAATTGAACAAGGTAACAATCAAGAACAAGTATCCTTTGCCTCGCATTGATGATTTGTTTGACCAGCTTTAGGGAGCGCGAGTGTTCTCCAAGATTGATCTCCGTTCGGGTTATCACCAGTTGAAAATCAGGGATTCAGACATTCTTAAGACTGCTTTCCGGACTAGATATGGTCACTATGAGTTTCTTGTTATGTCTTTCGGGCTAACTAATGGCCCAGCAGCGTTCATGCAGTTGATGAACAATGTATTTCGGCCTTATCTAGATTCGTTCGTAGTGTTATTCATTGATTATATTATGGTGTACTCATGTAGCCAGGAGGAGCACGCGCAGCATCTGCGAACTGTATTGCAAAGATTGAGGGAGGAGAAGCTGTATGCAAAATTCTCTAAGTGTGAGTTTTGGCTCAGTTCAGTCGCTTTCTTGGGACACGTAGTGTCCAGCAAAGGTATACAGGATGATCCAAAGCAGATAGAGGCGGTTTAGAGTTGGCCTAGACCATCCTCAGCCACAGAGATTCGTAGTTTCCTTGGGTTGGCAGGTTATTATCACCGGTTTGTTCAGGGGCTCTCATCTATCGCATCGCCCTTGACCAAATTGACCCAGAAGGGTGCTCCTTTTGTATGGTCGGACGAGTGTGAAGAGAGCTTTCAGAAGCTCAAGGCAGCCTTAACCACAGCTCCAGTATTAGTTTTGCCATCAGCTTCAGGTGCATATACTGTGTATTGTGATGCTTCAAGAGTTGGGATTGGTTGTGTATTGATGCAAGAGGGTAGAGTTATTGCTTATGCTTCTCGTCAGTTGAATCCCCATGAGAAGAACTACCCCGTTCATGATTTGGAGTTGGCTGCCATAGTCCATGCATTGAAGATTTGGAGGCATTACTTGCATGGCGTATCTTGTGAGGTGTTTACTGATCATTGCAGCCTCCAACATTTGTTCAAGCAGAAGGATCTTAATTTGAGGCAAAGGAGATGGTTGGAGTTGCTCAAGGACTATGATATCACTAAATTATACCATCCGGGAAGGCCAATGTGGTGGCCGATGCTTTGAGCTGAAAGGCAGTGAGTATGGGGAGTTTGGCATACATTCCAGTTGGGGAGAGACCTCTTGCAGTTGATGTTCAAACCTTGGCCAATAGGTTTGTGAGATTAGACATTTCGGAACCTAGCCGGGTGTTGGCTTGTGTGGTTTCTCGGTCTTCGTTATACGATCGCATCAGGGAGCGTCAGTATGACGATCCGCATTTGCTTGTCCTTAGGGACAGAGTCCATCATAATGATGCTAGATATGTGACCATCGATGATGATGGAGTGTTGCGGATGCAGGGCCGAATTTGTGTACCCAATATGGATGGGCTTCGGGAGTTGATTCTGGAGGAGGCCCATAGCTCGCGGTATTCCATTCATCGGGGTGCCGCGAAGATGTATCAGAACTTGAGGCAGCACTATTGGTGGAGAAGAATGAAGAAAGATATTGTGGGATTCGTAGCTCGGTGTCTCAACTATCAACAGGTAAAATATGAGCATCAGAGATCGGGTGGCCTGCTTCAGCAGATGGCTATTCCCGAGTAGAAGTGGGAGTGGATCGCTATGGACTTTGTCGTTGGACTTCCACGGACTCTGAAGAAGTTCGATGCTATCAGTGTAATTGTGGATTGGTTGACCAAGTCCGCGCACTTCATTCCTGTGTGTACTACCTATTCTTCAGAACGGTTAGCAAGGATTTATATCCGAGAGATTGTTCGGCTGCATGGTGTTCCAGTTTCTATCATTTCGGATCGAGGTACTCAGTTTACTTCGCAATTTTGGAGAGCCGTGCAGAGAGAGTTGGGTACTCAGGTGGAGTTGAGCACAGCTTTTCATCCTCAGACGGATGAACAGTCCGAGCATACCATCCAGATACTGGAGGACATGTTACGTGCATGTGCTATTGATTTTGGAGGTTCATGGGATGAGTTTCTACCGCTTGCAAAGTTTTCTTATAACAACAGTTACCAGTCAAGTATTCAGACGACTCCGTATGAGGCTCTGTATGGGAGGCGGTGTAGATCTCCGGTTGGTTGGTTCGAGCCTGGCGAGGCTAGGCTATTGGGGATTGACTTGGTTCAGGATGCTCTAGAGAAGGTGAAAACAATCCAGGAGAGGCTCTGCACAGCGTAGTCGAGGAAAAAGAGTTATGCCGATAGGAAGGCCCGAGATGTGTCCTACATGGTTTGTGAGAAGGTCTTACTAAAGGTTTCGCCCATGAAGGGTGTTATGAGATTCGGGAAGAAGGGGAAATTGAGTCCTCGGTTCATTGGGTCGTTTGAAGTGTTTCGGAGGATTGGGGAGGTGGCTTATGAGCTTGATTTGCCACCCAGCTTGTCAAGTGTGCACCTGATATTTCATGTTTCTATGCTCCGGAAGTATGTCGAGGATCCGTCTCATATCTTGGACTTTAGCACGGTTCAGTTGGATGATGATTTGACCTATGATGTAGAGCCAGTGGCTATTTTGGGTCGTCAGGTTCGAAAGTTGAGGTCCAAGGATATAGCTTCAGTGAAAGTGTAGTGGAGAGGTCGTCCCGTGGAGGAGGCAACCTAAGAAACTGAGCGGGAGATGCGGAGCAGATATCCCCACCTATTTGAAACTTCAGGTATGTTTCCTGACTCGTTCGAGGACGAACGTTTGATTAAGTGGGGGAGAATGTGACAACCCGGTCAGTCGTCTCATGAGTTACCGCTACGTTTTTCCCATTTTCTACCTCATTATACCTTGTTATCCGTGTTTTATGTGCCCGAGTTGAATAGGTTGTGTTCAGAGTGAGTTTGGCAAAAAATGAGACACTTAGTCTCTTTTGAGAAGGCTTAAGTTGTAAAAGTCAACCGGATGTTGACTTATGAGTTGGAGGGCTCGGATGCGAATTTCGATGGTTCGGTTAGTTTCGGGAGGTGATTTATGACTTAGGAGTATGATCGGAAATGATTATGGAGGTCCGGTGTAGGATTAGGCTTGAATTAGTGAAGTTAGAATTTTGGCGATTTCCGGCTGATAGGCGAGATTTTGATCCAAGGGTCGGAATGGAATTCTGAAAGTTGCTGTAGCTTCAATATGTCATTTGGGACGTGTGCGCAAAATTTCAGGACTGTCGGACGTGGTTTGGTTGGGTTTAGATCCAAAGAGCGACTTAGAAGATTTTGAAATCCTTAGGCTTGAATCCCACGTGAAATTGGTGTTGATAGGTTGTTCTGAGCGTTCCGAAGGTTGGAACAAGTTTGAATGATGTTATGGGATATGTTGGCATGTTTTATTGAGGTTCTAGTGACCTCGGGTGAGTTTTGGGAGGTTAAACGGACTAATTCACCGTTAGAAAAATTTGCAGAAAGCCAAAGTCGAGAATGCGGTCGCATTTCTCAAATGCAGACCGCATATCTCACAATGAGATCGCAAACCCAGGCAAATTTCTGGGCAAAAACTCATGTTAGGAATGCGGTCTGAAATGCGGTCGCATTTCTAAAATGCGGACCGCATATCTTACATTAAAATCGCAGACCAAGGCAGACTTTTGGACAAAAACCAACGTAAAAAGGCAGTCAAAATGTGGTCGCATTTTTGACATGTGGACCACAAACCATGCTTCGTGCGGAATTGAGGTGAAGGCTAGGGTTACCTTTGCGATGGTCGCGTCAAATATGCGGACCACATATCTGTTATGCGACAGATATGTGATCGCATTTTAAGCCTGACAGGGGCGTCTTTTTCTTGATTTTCGACCCTTTATAAATAAGAAACCAGTATCCATTAGCCATGCAAAACCCATTGTCGTTACCAACTAAGAGAAAAATCTCCAAAACACCCTAAATCACAGCAAAATCAGCCTTGAAACATATCTAAAGGAGACTTTCTTGGACAAATTCTTGAAAGAGGGGACTTTGGCAATCTTAAACATAATTGGTGCTATAGAGCTGCAGCTAATCTTGAAGGAATTTTTGGGAGATTTTCAAGGGAAACATCGGGGTAAGTGTTCCTAACTCAATCTTGGTCAAATTACCCAAATCTATTGCTATTCTAGTATGTAATTGGTGATTCAAGTTGGAGAATTTGTGGAAAACCCTCAAATTTAGATTTAAAGAATTGGAGGTCGATCCGATGTCGGATTTTGATAATGTTAGTATGGTTGAACTCGTGGGGAGATAAGGAACCCGTTGATGTGAAAATTTCTAAGCTTTGAGAAGTGGGCCCGGGGTTCAGGTCTTGCTAATTTCGGAATTTCTTAGTATTTATTGGTAGCTTTCGCTTGGGCTTTGTTACCCCAGCATATTGTGACATATTAGTTCTGATTTTGGATAAATTCGACGCGCGTGAAGGCCAATTCCAAGGGCAAAGGCATCGCGGGATAAGGGTTTAGTCGGTTCGAGGTGAGTAGTGATTGTAAATGATGTTCTGAGGGTTTGAAACCCCGGATTTGCACCTCGTAGCGCTATATTGAGGTGAGGCACGCGCTCGATGATGAGCGTGGGGTTACTACTGGGGATTGTGACTTGGTCCATCCCGAATTATGATTTTACTACGCATTTGATTGAAACTTACTCGTTATCATCTTGATTTGGGCTGATTGCCATATTTGGGCTTCGTGCCAATTGTTTGAACCCTTCGGGGATTTTTATCACTGTATCCTCACTATTTGTTTTATTACTTGAAAATCAGTCATGTTGTTTTCCACTATTTTACAACTCAGCCATTTTTACACAGTTTTGAGATTTAAATAATATTTTAAATGATATTTTGGGCTGAGAACTACTGTTTTACTATGGCTGAGGGGCATATGATGATTTTCTGACTGAGTGCGGCCGAGGGCCAAATGTGAGGTTTTACTGAGTCATATGAGGCGGAGGGCCTGAGATACTATATATGCCACAATGTGTCTTGTGATTAATAATGAGGCCGAGGGCCTCGGATACTATATGTGCCACGAGGTGGCTTGTGATTGATATGAGGCCGAGGGCCCGAGATACTGTATATACGCCACGAGGTGGCTTGATTGATATAAGGCCGAGGGCCTAGATATATGTCACGAGGTGGCTTGATATTGTGCTTCGGCCGTCAGGGGCCCCTCCCGGAGTCTGTACACCCCCAGTGAGCGCGGGTACCCATTGTGATGTGAATTATAGCCCGAGGGGCTGATGTTTTTTCATGTGATAGCCCGAGGGGCTGATGCTGTTCCATGTGATAGCCCGAGGGGCTGATGTTGTTTCTGAGATTTGAGCCCGAGGGGCTGGTACTGTTCTATGATATTGCCCGAGGGGCGGATTTACTGATTTATTGCCCGAGGGGCGACGTTTTACCTCACGTTGATTATTTGAAAAATACATGTTTTACCTGTTGAGAGAATGTTTTCCTTGATTTCCCACCAATTTTACTGTTTGAGAATGATGTTTTAAATGCTTCATTTATAGAATGCCTTGTGCTTTGTGTGTTTTCTTACTTTCAGTCGTTATTTATGCTAATTACTCACTGAGTTGGAAGTACTCACATTACTCCCTGCACCATGTGTGCAGATTCAGGCGTTGTTGGTTGCGCCCCGGAGTATTGATTTCTCCTGTCCAGGCGGTGATTCAGAGACTACGAGGTAGCTGTTGGCATCCGCAGCCCCGTATCTCTTTCATCTTGTTGTTCCTATGTTCTTCAGAAATTGTGCCAGATATTATAATTAGTAATCTTGTTATTAGGATTCATTAGTTGCTCATGACATTGTGACACCCCGGTTTGGGCTGTAGTCGGGATGGTTAGCTATATTTTTTCGCGAATGATTGCTGTTAAACTATGCTTGTATTGTTTTCTTGTTAATTAACTGCTTGAAATGAGATAATGGTTAAATTGGCTGGCCTTGTTTTCACGAGAGGCGCCATCACGACTGGATTTGCGGTTAGGGTCGTGACAGTAGTTATAGTGAAAGGAGGCGAGCTATAACTCAATAACTTGAAAAGTCAAACTTACAATGTACCGAATGGAAGGAATACAATCGTAAAGTTATTTGCAAACAAGAGCTAAAGTGATGTCTGCAATTTGTGCCCTTAGAATTGATAAAGAGTTTGGCTTTAACTTAATTAGCACTTATATGATTGAGAAATTAGACTTACCTTGTGTTGAGCATATTGAACCCGACATGTTGAGAGGAATAAAGGTAGACAAAGGTGTGTTATTACTATTCTCTATTGGAAGGTATGAGGATGTAATCTGGTGTGATGCGATTCTTGTGAATAATTATCATATCTTATTGGGAAAGCCATGGTATGTCTACAGAAGAGCATCATATAACATGGAAAAGAATTAGATACTCTTTTGAGGTTAACAGAAAGAAATTCATTCTTGGACCTTTGACTCCCTCACAAATTTATGAAGATGAAAAGACTGTTAAAGAGAATATGGAAAAATATGTGAAAGAAAAGAATGAGAGGAGTAAGGGAGTGCATGTCGAAATCCCAAGAGAGGAAAAAGGAAAGGTTGTGTTGAGTGAAGAGAATGGGATGTCAAGTGAGAAAAAGAGTGAGCTTGAGGTAAAAGAAAAGAGCGAAGGAAATGAGATAATAAAAGTGTATGAGGTTGAGAGAGAAAAAGAAGAGGGTTTGAGTGAAGAAAAAAAAAAACCTTAGTGAGAGAAAAGAGGCTAACGGTGAGAAAAAAGTTAGTCTTGTGATAAAAGCAAAAGAGTGTGTAAGCAAGAAAAAATTTTCTTTACTTCCTAACCCATTAACTCTTTCTTGTTTTAGTTCTTGTGATTTTGTGCAGCCACGTATTGAAAGACCTTTTGAAAGGGGAGGTGAGGCGCAAGAGATGGCAAAGGATCCAATTGGATTCCAACATAAATTTGGCGAAATCAATTCTTATAGGATAGTGGAAGAAAAAAGCTTGGGTAAATTCTTTGTTATTGAACCTTTTTGACGATTTTAATTCGTATCTCCAGGTTTATGACATGGAGTTTGCTAAAATCATTGCTAAGTTCGATCCATTGGATAAAAGAATACAAGGTAATGATGCTCAATTGGTAAATAAGTCCAAGTATGGTATGTATAATTTGTTTATTCGAATTCTTGGGCTTTCTAGAACACGTAAGGTATTTTTGGAGGTTATGAACTATACTCTTATTTCTTATGTTGGAGATTTAATTATTTTTGTTGATGTCTTAACTGTGATATCTAAGTTCAAGTACGAGAGTAATTTGCTTCATTTTGAAATTGAGTAGGACATAGATGATTATGAATTTCAACTTGGCAGAAAGAGGCATGTCATTTATGAGAAGAGGCTTGCGAATGATTTAAATATTTCTTCTCTTATTCAAGTGTCTAGTGAGCTTTCATGTTATCAATTGCTAGAATATGATTTTTGTTTATGGGGAGTCATTCTTCAAATAATGATGATAGTGATCTTATAAAAGTGTTTGCTACTAGTAAAGAGGATATGCTCGATTGTTGTGACACTAGTGACGAAATACGCATTCATGAAACTCTCTATGACTCTTTCTATGAAAATTTGAGCAATTGTTAAGAATCCCTTGATGGTGCGAATATTATTGGGGAAAGTTATAATCATAAGCTTGAATGTAATGAAAATTTTATTTTGGGATTTATGGGTTCTTCTAACATTCTTAAGAATTTATGTGCTTCTTTGAATAGCTTACATATAGATGAATCAATGGGATTTGTAATTGCAGTTAAATGGCTATTTCATAAAAGAATCTTATTTGATACATATGGTAGAGATACTTGTTTTAGATGGAAGTGCGGTCCATCTAGTGTAATTTAATCGCCAGGCACATTTTTTAACGACCTTATTGAGAAGATCGAATTGCAAGTTCCCTTGCATAGTGCATCTAAGATACGTTCTTATTAGACAAATCTAAATAGGCATAAATTTTTTTGGGATGATGATGTCAATATGCTTTATAAGGGAGTATATACACCTATTAGACTTAATGGGATTAAGTGGACACATGGTCACTATCTTGTTTTATTCCTACAATTTTTTCAGATTAGTGGATGTCATTTACTAGTGCCTGGTTTCTTTTTCTTGCAAGGTCGAAATTCGAAGATGAATTTCGTTCAATAAGAGGGGAATGATAGCATCATAGGAAGATCAACTTTATTCAAGGATAAGGATGACTCTTTGGAATCTCAAAGAGGGCTTTAACAAGATGTCAAGCTAAAAAGTTGCAAAACAAGGCCATTAGAAGTGCATATAAAGAAATTGCTTGAACCAACTGGGAGGAAGAGCTCAAGGGTAAAGGATATGAATTGGGCAGGTATTACAATTGTTTTATGGCACAAATATATGTCCACGAAGATGAGGATTGGATCCCAAGAGACATCCTTTGAAGAAGGTCCTGGTCAGTCCATTTTTAGACCAATTTCTGACCAAAAATGTGTCCAAACTTGCTGCCCATGAATTCCTACATAAAGATACATTTTTATAACATAAAAAGGACTTACTTGATGTCCAAGAAGGGTACAATAGGCGTGCTGCATGTTGAATACAAGTTGGTGCCATGTTGCTTGCAAATTTCTTTCAAGATTTTCAAGATTTCTAAGATATCCAAGATTCTAACCAAGATTAGTTTGGAACTTATTTTCATATATCCTGGGACTATATTTATTGATTTCCTAGTTAGTTAAGGTTATGTTTTCCTTTTCCTAAGATTGTTGGAATTACTTTCCAAGAATGACTTTGTTTTTGCTTCCTACTACTTTCCTTTTCCTAAGGTAGTTGGACTTGCTGTCCAAAGTAGTTTAGTACTTTATTTTCTTAATTGTTTAGCCTTAATTTCGTGACCCTTTATACCTATATAACGGGTGTCTTCTTTGTTTTTTGACTTAGATTACATAGACAATATCAATAAAAATTGTGAGTTTTTTCTTGCACTCTTGTGCCTGGCTACTCTTGGATTTATTCTTCAACCTTCAAGACTCAACTTAAGATGGTAAGATGAATTCTTAGAAATTTTAGATCATTTATAGGTATTCAACAAAGGTGATTAGTTTAGGCTTATTGTTGTTCTTATTATTCTAAAGGGTCGAGTTTCTCAATCTATCTCTTGTTTTTAATTCTCTATCAAAGGTGATTAGTTCTTCTTTAGCTAACTGTTGTTGTTAGGATTCAACTTGAAGAATAGACTTCTTGAATTCAAGAAACTATTTCTTGAGTTCAACCTATCTTTTATTTATTTTTTTGTCTTATTTTTTGTTTTTTTTGGTTTTCTTTTAGCTTCCGCACGTTTCTTGATTTTCTTAGTAGTTCTTGGACCCCGATCGTGTTGTTATTAGTGGGAGCCCAACAACAAAATCCATAGTGATCCGCTCCCATTTCCACTCCAAAATCTCTAGCTTTTGAAGCAATCCACCTGGCCGCTGATGCTCATACTTAACATGCGGACAATTTAGGCACCGAGATACATATTCCTCCACTAATAATGCTTCCTCAGGTTCTGATACATCATCGCGGAACCTTGGTGAATGGAGTACCGCGAACCATGAGCCTCCTGGAGAATCGACTCAGACAAATCATCTACATTGGGCACACATAGCGTGCCCTGCATCCACGATACGCCGTCATCTCCAATAGTGACTTCCTTGCCATCACCGTGCTGAACCGTGTCCTTAAGGAAAATCAAATGGGGGTCTTCATACTGATGCTCTCTAATACGATCATAAAGAGAAGACTGAGAAACCACACACGCCAGAACTCAGCTCGGCTCAGAAACTTCCAATCTAACAAACTGGTTGGCCAAGGCTTGAACAATGAAGGTGGCCTCTCTGTTACCGGTAGATATGCTAAGCTACCTAACTCTCCGCCTTGCAACTCAAGGCATCGGCTACCAACTTAGCTTTATCCAGATGATGGAGAATGGTGATATCATAGTCCTTAAGCAAGTCCAACCACCTCCACCACCGCAAGTTAAGATCCTTCTGTTTGAACAGATGCTGTAGACTTCGGCGATCGGTGTAGACCTCACAAGGGAGACCATACAAATAGTTCCGCTAGATCTTCAAGGCGTGAACAATAGCTGCTAACTTGAGGTCGTGGATAGGATAGTTCTTCTCATGCACCTTCAGCTGTCTAGTCGCGTAGGCAATCACCCTACCGTCCTGCATCAACACCGCACCGAGACCAAAATGCAACGCATCACAATACACCGCATAGGACCTCGAACCAATAGGCAATACCAACATTGGAGCTGTAGTCAAAGTAGTCTTGAGCTTTTGGAAGCTCTCCTCACACTCCTCGATCCACCTGAACGGAGTACCCTTCTGGGTCAGCCTGTTCATAGGCGTTCCAATAGAAGAGAAACCCTCTACAAATCGAAGGTAATACCCCGCCAAGCCAAGAAAACTCCGGATCTCCGTAGCTGAGGACGGTCTGGGCCAACTATGTATTGCTTCAATCTTCTTCAGATCTACCTAGATCCCCTCACTCGATACTACATGACCCAAAAATGCCACTGAATCTAGCCAGAATTCATACTTCAAAAATTTTGCATATAACTTCTTTTCTCTCAAAGTCTAAAGCATAATCCTCAGGTGCTGCTCATGATCCTTCCGGCTCCGGGAGTACACCAGAATGTCATCAATAAACACAATGATGAACGAGTCAAGATAGGGCTGAAATACACTGTTCATCAAGTGCATGAATGCTGCCAGGGCATTGGTCAACCCAAAGGACATCACAAGGAACTCATAATGACCATACCGAGTCCTGAAAGTAGTCTTCGGGATATCTGGCTCCCGGATCTTCAACTGATGATAACCTGAACACAAGTTGATCTTAGAGAACACTCTGGCATCCTGAAGCTGATCAAATAGGTCATCAATACCTAGAAATGGATGCAAGTTCTTCACGGTAACCTTGTTCAACTGGCAATAATCAATACACATTTGCATAGAACCATCCTTCTTCTTTACAAACAAGATAGGAGCACCCCAAGGCGACATACTAGGCCGAATGAATCCCTTATCCAACAACTCTTGCAATTGTTCTTTTAAAATTTTCAACTCTGTTGGGGCCATACGATAAGGTTTAATAGAAATGGGCTCAGTGCCCGGTAACAAATCAATTCCATAGTCGATATCTCTGTCGGACGACATGCCCGGAAGATCCGCCGGGAATACATCTGGATAATCCCTCACTCCTGGAACTGACTTGACGGTAGGAGTATCAACACTAACATCCCTCACATATGCCAGATATGCATCACACCCCTTCTCAACCATCCGCTTAGCCTTTAGAAATGAAACAACCTTGTTAGGAACAAAATCTAGAGTACCGCTCCACTCAAACCGCGGTAGACCTGGCATAGCCAATGCCACCGTCTTGGCGTGACAATCAAGGATAGCATGATAGGGCGACAACTAGTCCATGCCAAAAATAACATCAAAATCCACCATACTGAGCGACAATAAATCAGCTATGGTCTCAAAACCACTGAGAACAACAAAACATGACCGATACACATGGTTAACAATGATAGAATCTCCCACGGGCGTAGACGTATAGACAGGAGGACTCAGAGAATCACGGGATGCACCCAAATACTAAGCAAAAAAAGATGACACATAGGAATAACTAGAGCCTGGATCATATTAGACTGATGCATCTCTATGACAGACGGGAACAATACCTGTGATAACAAAGTTGGATGCAACTGCCTCCGTCCTAGCGGGAGAGCATAGTATCTGGCCTGGCCTCCCCCTCTAGGGCGACCTCTACCTTTAGCTGGCTGTGCAGGTGGGGTGGCAACTGGTGCGGCTGGCATCTAAAATGTGCCCAAACTTGCAGCCCATGAAGTCCTACATAAAGGCACGTTTGCATAACATAAAAAGGACTTACTTGATGTCCAAGAAGGTTACAATGGACGTGCTACATGTTGAGTACAAGTTGGTGCCAAGTTGCTTGTGAATTTCCTTTAAGATTTTCAAGAATTTTAAGATATCCAAGATTCTAACAAAGATTAGTTTGGGACTTATTTCCATATATATTGGGACTGTATTTATTGCTTTCCTAGTTGGTTAAGGTTATGTTTTCCTTTTCCTAAGAATGTTGGAATTACTTTCCAAGAATGACTTGGTTTTTGCTTCCTATAATTTTCCTTTTCCAAAGATAGTTGGATTTGTTGTCCAAAGTAGTTTAGGACTTTATTTCCTTATTTTATTAGCCTTATTTTCGTGACCCCTCTTACCTATATAAGGGGTGTCTTCTTTGTTTTTAGACTTAGATTATGTAGACAATATCAATAAAAATTATGAGATTTTTCTTGCACTCTTGTGTGTGGCTACTCTTGGGTTTATTCTTCAACCTTCAAGACTCAACTTAAGGCGGTAAGATAAGTTCTTAGAAATCTTAGATCACTTCTAGGTATTCAAGAAAGGTGATAAGTTTAGGCTTATTGTTGTTCTTGTTATTCTAAAGGGTCGAGTTTCACAATCTATCTCTTGTTTTCAATTCTCTATCCCAGGCGATTAGTTCTTCGTTACCTAATTGGTTGTTGTTAGGATTCAACTTCAAGAACAAACTTCTTGAATTCAAGAAACTCTTTCTTGAGTTCAATCTATATTTAATTTTTTCGTCTTCTTTTTTGTTTCTTTATTTTATTTTAGCTTCCGCATGTTTCTTGATTTTTCTTAGTAGTTCTTGGACCCTTATCGTGTTGTTATCTAGTGGTATCAGAGCATAGGCTAATCAAGATTTCAATCTTGATAATCTTGGGAGGTTCTTGAGAGAAAAAAACCAAGAAAAAAACACACAAAAAAACAAAAAAGTGTTATTGCTTATTATTATTGTTAGAATTCAAGAATTATTTTGCTTTCAAGTCAAGAAAAGAAACAAGAAGAGGGGGATCCTAGTTCTTAAAGATTAAAGTAACTTCTTTCCTTATTCTTGTGGGTTTTGGATTTCCTAAATCCTTTCCTATTTTTTCCTACTAACCAATTCCTATTCTTCCTATGTTTGGTCCTTCACTTTCTTTTTCTTTTTCAAACTCCACATTAACACTAAGGTTGTGACTAGTAACGTTTATTAGTAAATCTAAATATTAACAACCAAGAGTTGTTTTGAGTGAAAAAAGGCAAGATATGTGAGAACATTAGAGGGAAAAAGCCAAATTTAAATATACATATTTCTTCTACTCTATGTCAAGATGTCTCAAACAGGTAGTTATAGTGAATGGAGGCGAGCTATGACTCAACAACTTGAAAAGTCGAACTTACAGTGTACCGAATGGAAGGAAGACAATCGTAATGTTATTTTTCAAACAACAGCTACAGTGATGTCTGCGATTTGTGCCCTTAGAATTGACAAAGAGTTTGGCTATAACTCAATTAACACTGATATGGTTGAGAAATTAAACTCGCCTTGTGTTGAGCGTATTGAACCCTACATGTTGAGAGGAATAAAGGTAGATAAAAGAGTGTTATTACTATTCTCTATTGGAAGGTGTGAGGATGCGATTTGGTGTGATGTAATTCCCATAAATTATTATCATATCTTATTGGAAAAGTCATGGTATGTCTACATAAGAGTTCATATAACATGGAAATAAATAGATACTCTTTTGACGTTAACGGAAAGAAACTCATTATTTCACCTTTGACTCCCTCACAAATTTACGAAGATGAAAAGACTGTTAAAGAAAATATGGAAAAATATGTGAGAGAAAAGAATGAGAGAGTAAGGGAGTGCATGTCGACATCCGAAGAGAGGAAAGAGGAGAGGTTGTGTTGAGTGAAGAGAATGGGATGTTAAGTGAGAAAAAGAGTGAGCTCGAGGTAAAAGAAAAGAGTGAAGGAAATGAGATAATAAAAGTCTATGAGGTAGAGAGAGAAAAACAAGAGGGTTTTAGTGAGACAAAACAGGCTAAGGGTGAGGAAAAAGTTAGTCTTGTGATAAATGCCAAAGAGAGTGTAAGCAAGAAATTTTTTTCGTTACTTCCTAACCCATTAACTCTTTCTTGTTTTAGTTATTGTGATTTTTGCGCCCACGTGTTGAAAGGCCTTTTGAAAGGGGAGGTGATGTGCCAGATATGGTAGCAAAGGATCCAATTGGATTCCAACATAAATTAGGCGAAATCAATTCTTGCTGGATAGTGGAAGATAAAAGCTTGGTTAAATTCTTTGTTATTGAACGTTTCGACTATTTTAATTCTTATTTACAGGTTTATGACATGGAGTTTGCTAAAATCATTGCTAAGTTGGAGCCATTGGATAAAAGAATACAAGGTGATGATGTTCTATTGGAAAATAAGTCCAAGTATAGTATGTATAATTGGTTTATTCGAATTCTTGGGCTTTCTAGAACACGTACAGTATAATTGGTTTATTCAAATTTTATATGTTGATGATGATATTTTGATGCATATCAAGTCATTAACTATGATATCTAAGTTCAAGTACAAGAGTAATTTTTATCGTTTTGAAATTGAGTATGACATAGATGATTATGAATTCCAACTTAGTAGAAAGAGGCATGTAATTTATGAGAAGAGGCTTGCGCATGATTTAAATATTTCTTCTTCTCTTATTCAAGTGTCTAGTGAGATTTCATGTGATAAATTGCTAGAATATGTTTTTTGTGTGATGGGAAGTCATTCTTGAAGTCATGTTGATTGTGATCTTGTAAAAGTGTTTGCTACTAGTAAAGAAAATATGCTTGATTATTGTGACACTAGTGACCGAATACTCATTCATGAAACTATCTATGACTCTTTTTGTGAAAATTTTAGCACTTGTTTAGAATCCCTTGATGTGGCGAATATTATTTGGGAATGTTATAACAATAAGCTTGAATGTATTAAAATTTTTATTTTGAGATTTATGGGATCTTCTAACATTCTTGAAAATTTATGTGCTTCTTTGAATAGCTTGCATGTTGAAGAATGCATGGGATTTGTAATTGTAGATACTTGGCTATATCATAAAAGTGTCTTATTTGATACATATGATAGAGAAAATTGTTTTAAATGAAAGTGTGGTCCATCTTGTGTAATTTCATTGTGATGAACATTTTTGGACGACCTTACTGACAAGATTGAATTGCAAGTTCCCTTTCATAGTGCATATAAGAGAGGCTCTTATTGGACAAATCTAAGTAGGCATAAATTTTATTGGGATGATGATGTCCATATGCTTTGTAAAGGAGTATATACACCTATTAGACATAATTAAATTAAGTGGACACATGATCACTATCTTGTTTTATTCCTACCATTTTTTCATATTAGTGGATGCCATTTACTAGTGCATGGTTTCTTTTTCTTGCAAGGTCGAAATTCGAGGACGAATTTTCTTCAAGAAGAGGGGAATGATAGCATCCTAGGAAGCTCAACTCTAGTCAAGGATAAGGATGATTCTTTGTAATCTCAAAGAGGGCTTTAACAAGATGTCAAGCTTAATAGTTGCAAAACAAGGCCATTAGAAGTGCATATAAAAGAAATTGCATGCACCAACTAGGAGGAAGAGCTCAAGGGTAAAGGATATGAGTTTTCCAGGTATTACAATTATTTTATGGCCCAAATTTATGTCTACAAAGATAAGGATTGGATCCTAAGAGACATCCTTTGAAGAAGGTCCTAGTCAGTCCACTTTTGGACCAATTTGGCACCTAAAATGTGTCCAAACTTGCAGCCCCATGAAGTCCTACATAAAGACACGTTCTTATAACATAAAAAAGACTTACTTGATGTCCAAGAAGGGTACAATACGTGTGCTACATGTTGAGTACAAGTTGGTTGCTTGCAAATTTCCTTCAAGATTTTCAAGATTTCCAAGATATCCAAGATTCTAACCAAGATTAGTTTGGGACTTATTTCCATATATTTTGGGACTATATTTATTGCTTTCCTAGTTAGTTAATGTTATGTTTTCCTTTTCCTAAGATTGTTGGAATTACTTTCAAGAATGACTAGGTTTTTACTTACTAGTATTTTCCTTTTCCTAAGGTAGTTGGACTTGTTGTCCAAAGTAGTTTAGGACTTTATTTCCTTGTTTTTTTTAGACTTAATTTCGTGACCCCTCCTTCCTACGTAAGGGGTGTATTGTTTGTCTTTTGACTTAGATTATATAGACAATATCAATAAAAATTGTGAGATTTTTCTTGCACTCTTGTGTGTGGCTACTCTTGGATTTATTCTTCAACCTTCAAAACTCAATTTAAGGTAGTAGGATGAGTTCTTAGAAATCTTTGATAACTTCAAGTTATTCAAGAAAGGTGATAAGTTTTGGCTTATTGTTGTTCTTTATATTTTAAAGAGTCCGGTTTCACAATCTATCTCTTGTTTTTAATTCTCTATCAAAGGCGATTAGTTCTTTGTTAACTAATTGTTGTTGTTACGATTCAACTTCAAGAATAGATTTCTTGAACTCAAGAAACTCTTTCTTGAGTTCAATCTATCTTTAATTGTTTTAGTCTTCGTTTTTGTTTCTTTGTTTTCTTTTTGCTTTTGCACGTTTCTTGATTTTTCTTAGTGGTTCTTGGACCCCTATCGTGTTGTTATCAGTGGTGCCTAACGATGAAATCCATAGTGATCCACTCCCATTTCCACTCCGGAATCTCTAGTTTCTGAAGCAATCCACTTAGCCGTTGATGCTCATACTTCACCTGTGGACAATTTTGGCACCGAGATACATACTCCTCCACCAATAATACTGCCTCAGGTTCTGATACATCTTCGCGGCACCTGGGTGAATGGAGTAATACCAACCGTGAGCCTCCTCGAGAATCAACTCATACAAACCATCTACATTGGGTACACATAGCCTGCTCTGCATCCGTAATACACCGTCATCTCCAATAGTGACTTCCTTGGCATCATCGTGCTAAACCGTGTCCTTATGGAAAAGCAGATGGGGGTCGTCATACTGACCCTTTCTGATACGATCATAAAGAGAAGACTTAGAAACCATACACGCCAAAACTTGGCTCGGTTTAGAAACTTCCAATCTAACAAAGGCCTGAACATCTAAGGCTAATGGCCTCTCGGCTAATCGGTAGATATGCTAAGCTGTCAGACTCTCCGCCTTGCAACTCAAGGCATCAGTCACCACATTGGCCTTCCCTGGATGATATAGAATGGTAATATCATAGTCCTCAAGCAACTCCAACCACCTCCGCTGCCGCAAGTTACGATCCTTCTATTTGATCAGATGCTGCAGACTTCGATGATCGGTGTAGGCCACACAAAGGACACCAAACAAATAGTTCTGCCAGATCTTCAAGGCATGAACAATAGCTGCTAACTCGAGGTCGTGGACAGGATAGTTTTTCTCATGCACCTTCAACCGTCTAGACGCGTAGGCAATAACCCTACCGTCCTGCATCAACACCGCGCCGAGACCATAATGTGATACATCACAATAACAACACTGGAGCTATGGTCAAAGCAGTCTTGAGCTTTTGGAAGCTCTCCTCTCACTCCTCGGTCCACCTGAATGGAGCACCCTTGTGGGTCCGGGTCATAGGCGCTGCAATAGACGAGAAACCCTCTACAAATCGATGGTAATACCCCACCAAGCCAAGAAAACTACGGATCTCCATAGTTGAGGACGGTAATACCTCGACCTCTACCTCTTGCTGGCTATACAGGTGGGGTGGCAACTGGTGCTGCGACCATAGACTGAGAAGCATGAGGACCCGGTGGAATGCGCGGAGCCTAAGTAATTTGTGGAGGTGCACCCCTCCTGAGTCTGGGGCAATCCCTCACCACAGGACGAGTGTCACCACACTCAAAACAAGCTCTCGGAGGACGTTGCTGTTGTGGCTGGCTCGGGCTTGATCGATTGGATTGAACGCTAAAAGCAACCCATGCAGGAGGTGCACTACCTAGGAGTGGCCGGAATACCACTGGAAGCTGGAAGTGCTAAATGAACAGAGCGACTAAATAGCCCCTACAATGACGAGCGGCAACTGGGGCACGGGTATCACTGTATGTGCCAGACTCTCGAGACCTCTTGGCCTCCCTCTCCTCTATATCCCGATTCAGCATACCCTCAAATCTCCTAGCAATCCCCACTTCCACTAACTGGTAGTATGCGATATCCATCTCTAACTCTGGGGCCATGCTAAATCTACTAGGGTTGAGCCCCTTGATAATTGACAGACCCGCTCTCAAACTGTAGAACCATGGTTGGTGCATGCCTAGCCAACTCTGGTTATAGAACCCTGGCACAACTGCTCAAGCTGTGCGCGGCATGCATCTCTGAGACTTTGGGTAACATACTCCCTGAAGAATATATCCGAGAACTGAGTCAAAGTGAGTGAAGCTACCTCGGCCGAACTACCCAACTCATATGCTCGCCAGCACTGATAAGCCGCTCCTCTAAGCTGGAACATAGTGAAAGAAACCCCACTAGACTCCGCAACACCCATAGTATGGAGAATACGGTGGAAAACCCTATGCATCCTTTGATGCCAATCCACTGAAAGTAGGAGGGTGGTACTTCTTGTACCTTTCGAGCCTAAGCTGCTCCTCCTTAAAAACTGCTGCCCTAGCCTCAGGTCGAACTGGGGCTACCGGTTGCACTGCTATGGCCTCCGGAACCTGTTCGACCAGGACCCGCTGCACTGGGGTACGGGCGTCGGGAGTCTGTGCTCTTCTCTCGGCCTGAGATGTGGCAAGATCAAGTGGTATCAACCCTGCCTAAGCCAAAGTGCTAAATAAGCTCAGAAACTGGGCGAGAGTCTCCTGAAGTCCTGGTGCAGTAACAGCCATCGCAGGAGCTTGCCCTCCAACAAGAGCTACTGGTGGCTCCTCTGTAGCAGCTCGTGTGGGTGCTTTAGCAGGGGCTGGGTATCTGGTCATCTGATCCAGTTGTACATGTCCTCATCATCTGTGAGAGAATAGAAAGACAAAAGTTTAGAATGCTGAACTCAACAATTTCGCACGATAAGGAATCAAAGAAGTAAAGCTTTTCCTAGCAGTTCCATAACCTCTCGAAGATAGGTACGTACGTCTCCGTATCGATCCGCGAGACTACTAAACCTGCTTGTGACTCATAGCACCTATGAACCTAAAGCTCTGATACCAACTTGTCACGACCCCAATTTCCCTCTGTAGGATGTCGTGACCGAAGCTAGTCTCTAAGACTAGGTAAGCCAAACAAGTATGCGAAGTAACTAAAATATTAAACTCAAACTCAAAACGTCAACAACTGTAATGAATAAAAACTGCAACTCAAAGTATAAACAACCCCAAAACCCGGTAGATATAAGTCACAAGCTCTAGATATAGTGTTACAAATATCCTATACATCACTCTCTACAAAAACATAACGAAACATAGGAAAATACGGGATAGAAGGGGATTCCGAGGCCTGCGGATGCGTGCAAGTGTACCTTGAAGTCTCCAAGCAGCAGCACAACACTCTAATATCGAGGCTGATAGGATGCGCCTGGATCTGCACAAAACGATGTGCAGAAGCATAGTATGAGTACAGCATAACGGTACCTAGTAAGTGCCAAACTTAACCTTGGTAGAGTAGTGACAAGGTCAAATCAGGGCCCTATTGGAAATTTAAAAAAAAAAACATGGTAGAAGATAATAATATAGTGAAATGACAAAGAAGTGAAGCAATGAGAAATTACGAAAGGTATTAAAAACGGAATCAAAGAAAGATAAATACAACATGAAAGGAAAGCAAAAATATTACAAGTTAAGGAAAGACAACAACAACCAATACAGCAAATAGAGGAAATCAACAGGGGGCACTCTCGAGGTACCGCGTCGTAGTCCCAAAAGTAAATATCTCGCAATCTTTCCTTATATCACCACGGGAGCCTTTATATTTAGTTTTGAAAAATCAATTTCCCGAAATAGCATCCTGCGTTTTAGCCCACTTTATCACACCGCATGACTTCTAGTAGTTCCCTTTCTAGCCACGCGTTTCAAGCCACCTTATCTCACCACATGCGTTTCAACACCCAGAGTAACAATACTCACAACGGCACGGTAGATACCCCCTGCAAATAATAACAACCGCACGGCATAAACCTCAAGCAACAACCAAAAAATCATCTCAACAATAATCACGGAAACTAAACATAACAACTGAAACAACGATATTTCGAAGATAGCAATTTCAAGTAAAGAATATGGAATCAAGAAAGTAGGTAATTTAACTAAGCATGTAGCACAAATTGCAAATAATAGATAAGACAAGTAGACAGGTGAAATTAGGCTAACATGATGACTATACGTGCTAAAGTAACTCAGTTAAGGCATAAAAAGGAACTACTAGGATAAAAAGGAATTTCAACATTTAGCTCGTGTATGCACTCATCACCTCGCGTACACGGCCCTCACATATCAAAAATTGTCACAACAATACCAATTCCTAAGGGGAATTTTCCCACACAAGGTTAGACAAGTCACTTACCTCAAACCTCACTCAATCGATCAATAAGAAGGCCTAGCCCTCGACTTTCCGACTTTGAACGGCTCAAATCTAGCCAAAAACAATCACATACTATAAATATAACTATAGGAAACTGATTTAAATAATTAAAATATCGACTTTAGCAAAGAATTGAAAAATCGCTCCACATAGTCGACCCGGGCCCACATCTTGGAACTCGACCAAAATTATAAAATCTGAACAACCATTTGATATCGAGTCCAACCATACAAGAATTACTCAAATTCGACCTCAAATCGCCTTTCAAATCCCCAAATATTTGCCTAAGAAGTCTTTCCAAATTTTTCCCAAATTTCCAACTAAAAATACTAATTAACTGATGAAAACAACAATAGATTCGTGTAATATAGCCAAAACCGAGTTAAAATTTCTAACACCAATGATTTCCTAGCAAAACTCTCGAAAAAGCGCCACAAACCGAGCACTCTAGGTGCAAAAACTAAAGTGAGACCAAACCCTCGAAATTAGGCCCTTTCTGTCCAGTGAATTCGCATGTGCGAACCCACAGCCGCATCTGCCGCTTCACACCTGCAGAATTTCCATCGAAAGTGTGGTTCTCACTAAGCCGAGCAACCTCCGTTTCTGCAGACCAAAAATGTGCATATGCGCTCTCGCTCCTACGGAAGGGGCTTCGCTTCTGCGACCCCAGGCTTGGCTAGCCTTTCCGCTTATATGCTTCCTCAATCGCCCCTGCGAGTCCACTTCTGCGAAACTCTTACCGCATCTGCGGTCCCAGCTGGACAGGCCACAATTTTCTTCTGCGATTAACCCCCCGCATTTTTGAGTCCGCACATGGAGCCAATTTCCCCGCATCTGCGGTGACACTAGAAGGCTTGAACTTCAAAAATGAGATTAAGTCCAAAATTGGTCCGAATTCGATCCGAACCACACCCGGGGCCCCCGGAACCCCGTCCGAATACAAGCCCTAAAACATCATACGAACTTAGTCGAGCCTTCAAATTACATCAAAGAACGCTAAAACACCACGAATTGCGCATCGATTCAAGCCTAATGAACCTTTGAACTTCTAACTTCCTCATCTAATGCCGAAACCTATCAAATCAAGTACGATTGACCTCAAAGTTTACACACAAGTCAAAATTGACATTACAGACCTACTCCAACTTCCAGAATCATAATCCTACCCTGATATCAAAAAGTCCACTCCCGGTCAAACTTTCCAAAAGTCTTCCAACTCTCCAACATTCGCCTATTAAAGCCGAAATGACCTACGGATCTCTGAATCAACATCCAGGCACGCTCATAAGACCAAAATCACCATACGGAGCTATTGAAACCGACAAAACTCTATTTCGGAGCCGTCATCACACAAGTCCAACTACGGTCAACTCTTATGACTTTAACTTTCAATTTAGGGACTATGTGTCTCATTCCACTCCAAAACTCTATGTGTCTCGTGAACCCGACACCAAGCACCCCGTCATGTCAAGTAACCACAAAATGAGATAGAGGGAGCAATATATAGGGGATTAGGGCTAGTACTCTCAAAACGACCGGTCGAGTCGTTACAATAAATCTCGACTGCCCAAAACCCGACGAGTCCATGTATGTGTTTAGTTTCAAATTCGAGTCCAATTCAACTCTCAAATCTCAAATTTTTATTTTTCAAAACATAATCAAAATTCCCCAAAATTCTCTTCAAATTCCATGGATTAGATGTTAAATCTCTTTAATCAAGTTATGTAATAAAAAATGGATCAAAATCACTTAACCAATAGTTTTGTATGAAAATCTTCCCCAAAAATCGCCTCCCACCGAGTCTAGGGCTCAAATATTTTAATAAATGAGACTAAGTCCCAAAATCCCAACCTATTGTTCAACTGAGGAAGTCGCAAATGTGACCTGGGCTTCGCAAATGCAACAAGTACATTGTAAATGTGATTCCTGCTTAACAATGGGGATGTTGCAAATACGACACAGGCTTCGCATTTGTGAAGTCCTCCCCTTCCGCAAAAGCGATCCAATTATTGCAAATGGGCCCATAGGACCCATCGCAAATGCAATCAGGAAGTCCGCGAAAGCGAACATGGCAGCCCCCAGCCCACCGCGAATACGCTCCCACCTTGCTAATGCGAGTTTCGTAAATGCAAACAATGTCTCGCATTTGTGAGACCTACAATATCTACCCAGCACCAGCAACTATGAAACATGACCGAACCAATCTGAAACGCGTTAGAAACTCACTCGAGCCCGTGGGACTTCACACCAAACATCCACACAAGTCTAAAAACATCATACAAATTAGGTCGTATGATCAAAACACCAAAATAAAATCTGGAACTATGAATCGGACACCAAAAGATATTGGATTCACAATGAAACTCAAGAATTGCAAAAATCACAATCAAGTGTTCGAATCCTACCAAACTAACTCGGAATGATACCAGACTTTGCAGACAAGTATCAAATGACATAACGAACCTATTCCAAGTCCCAAATATGAAATTCAAACCCGAAAGCCATAAAGTCAAACCATGGTCAAACTTAGAATATCTTTAAACCTTCAAATTGCCAACTTTTGACTATGCCAAAACAAGCCTAGGGACCTCCAAATCCAATTTCAGACACACGCCTAAGTCCAAAATAACCAAACGAACCTAGTGGACCTATTAAAATATTGTTCCGGGGTCGTTTTCACAAAAGTCAAACCTCGATCAATATTTTCAAATTACCAATTATTCCAGATCATTACAAACCTCCCCAAAATGAAACTAGCCATCCCCGCAAGTCATAAAATCATAAATGCACATACGGGAAGCTTCGAAATGAGAAACATGGCTCAAATACACAAAATTATCGATAGAGTCGTTATAGGAAGCCAAAAAAAAAAAGCAGCATATTTGAAACTAGTGGAGAAGAGAAAAGGACGAATAGGGAGTAGTATAATAAGGCTAACAAGGAAGCGAAGTTAGCTGTTACGGCAGCTAAGGCTGCAACATTTGGACATTTATATGAAGAACTTAGGGGCGAAGGCAGGGAAAGGAAACAATACATGCTAGCCATGATGAGAGAAAAGAGGGTTCATGACTTGGACCAAGTGAAATGAATCAAAAATAAGGAAGAAAGAGTTTTGATGGAAGAGGCATATATTTGACGAAAATGGAAGGCATACTTCCATAAACTCTTGAACAAAGAGAGGGGCAGTAATATTGTGATGGGTAATTTGGAGCTCTCCGAGAGTCTTCAAAATAGGCATATAATAGATGAGAAGGTCGAGGGTTTATGCAGAAGATGAGCAGGGGAAGAGATATTGCGACGGATAAAATTTTTGTGGAATTTTAGAAGCACACAACTAGGTCAAGCTTGGAGTAGGTTACCTGGTTGTTTAAAATCATTTTTAGAAAGAAGAAGATACCTGAATAATAGAGGTGGAGTACGATGCTCACTTTGTACAAGAATAAATGTGATATCCAAAACTGCAACAACTATAGGGTAAAAAGCTGTTAAGACATACTATGTCAGTCTGGGAGAGGATGGTAGAGTTGAAGGTAAGGAGGAGTGTGTCTATTTCGAGAACCAATTCCGATTCATGTCGGAGCATACAACTACAAACGTTATTTACACTTGTTAGGAGATTGGTAGAGCAATAAAGGAAGAGGAAGATGGACTTACTTATGGTGTTCATCGACATAAAAAAGGCTTATAAAAAACTCTCGAGGGAGGTCCTTTGGAGATGTTTGGAGGCTCAAAGTGTACATGTTGCATACATTTGGACAATTAAGGACATGTATAATAGAGCTAAGACCCCAGTGAGGATAGCGGGAAGAGACTCGGAAAAATTTCTAGTTATGATGGGGTTGCACCAAGGATCAGCTCTCAGCCCGTTTTTATTTGCCCTGGTGATGGACGTACTAACGTGCCACATTCAAGGGGAGGTGCCATAGTGTATGTTATTTGCAGATGACATTATATTGATTGATGAGATGCGAGGTAGTATTAATGCGAGGTTGGAGATTTAGTGGCAAACCCAGGAGTCTAAAGGTTTCAAGTTGAGCAAGACCAAGACAAAATACTTGGAGTGCAAGTTCAGTAATGTGACTCATGAAGTGGGCGGGAAGGTGAGGCTTAGTACACAAGTCATCCCCAAGAGAGGAAATTTTAAGTACCTTGAGTCAGTAATCCAAGGATAGGTGGATAAATTAAAGGCTCGCTTCCGATATTTTGTGTGATAAAAATGTGCCACCAAAACTCAAAGGTAAGTTGTATGGAGTGGTGGTTAGACTGACTATAGTGTATGGGGCAGAGCATTGGCCAGTCAAGAACTCTTATATCCAAAAGATTAAGGTAGAAGGGATGATGAAATTGAGATAGATGTACATGTTACCAGGATATGTAAGATAAGGAATGAAGTTCTTTCAGATAAGGTGGACGTGGCCCCTGTGGATGACAAGATACGGGAACCAAGACTAAGATAGTTCGAGCACGTGAAGAGGAGAGGCACAGATGCCCAGTAGGGAGGTGTAAGAAGTTGGCCTTGGCGGGTATTAGAAGAGGTAAAGGTAGGATAAAGAAGTATTGAATAGAGGTGATTATATAAGACACGGCGATGCTTTAGCTTTACAAGGACATGACCCTTGATAACAAGATGTGGAGATCGAGAATTCAGGTAGAAGGTTAGGCAGCCGAGCATTTTCCTTGTCCATACCAGTAGTATTATTGTTAGTCTTGTATTCTCTTATTTGTAGATTTCTATCACTGCTTGTTGTTTCTTTCGCTTCAATGTTCTTATTGGATTATAGTGTTACTACTTGTTGCTACTATTTACTTTTTCATCTTTTTTTGAGCTGAAGGTGTCACGGCACAAAATCCACTAGTCGTGAAGGCACCTAACCAAACCCGCTAGGTAAGCTAGCTAACAGTCAACACAATTCAATTAAAAATAATAAGAGATCAATATATGAAATAACAAAAACTTTATGCAATAAACCAAGGACTGTAGTACAAGTCACGGGCCACTAAGACTTAGATTTACAAAGATTGTGTGAAGTAATAGAACAACTATTTGGAATATACATAAATAGAATTCAAATTTAAAGCTACCAAGGACAAGTGGTAGCCATATATGGAACGTGGGTACGTTTTCAGTGCCAGCTCCCCTCATCCACAACATCTCAGCTTTAGGATCTGCACGCGAGGTGCAGAAGTGTAGTGTGAGTATAAATGACCCCATGTACTAACTAAATATCGTAACTAACCTTGTCGAGGTAATATAATTAAGAATTATAAATGATACTCGCCACTCACCTGTACAAGTTCATAAACTTCCAGCAAGTATAGAACATATATATGATCAAATCAAGGAAACACAGATAAAACCACCTTGGTGCTCACAATTCATTTTAAAGTGTTTTGCTCAGTCGACAATTCATCCTTTAAGGAAGATATGCAAGTAAATCAAGTAAAGAGTCAAGGAAATTGCAAATAAAGATGATATGCAATCACCAAATATAAATCGGCTGCGCGGCACAACCTGATCCCAATAGAAATCACATCACGACTCTCCGGCCCACATCAGAATCTCTGCAACCGAACCAAACCAATAACCAACTTTCCCAAAGCTCACATCAGTCAGAAACCCGTCGGTTTCTCAAAATCCGAGTATACACCGTCAAG
This sequence comes from Nicotiana obtusifolia, assembly GCA_002018475.1. NCBI lineage: Eukaryota > Viridiplantae > Streptophyta > Magnoliopsida > Solanales > Solanaceae > Nicotiana > Nicotiana obtusifolia. The sequence goes on along the minus strand of MCJB01043753.1, from coordinate 10,889 downwards.
AGAGAATCATGAGAGGGTGACCCTAGGGGGATGGATCTATATCTACATGCTCCATGGACAATGCACGTGCTATACAGACAAGGCACATGCTATTAATATCAACTGCACGGATAACTCACGTGCTAATAATATTAATATCTAGATTCGCACAGATAACTCACGTGCTAAAACTATAACAACCGCACGGACAACTCACGTGCTGATAATCACAATCCATCTGGCATGGTTACAAGCTCAACATCACAATCCGCCTAGCGTGATCACAGGCACAATATCACAATCCGTCTAGCGTGGTCACGACTACCTGTCCGAACCATTTCACACATAAAGCAAATATGCAAGGATACATATACATGATCAAAGAACATCAAAATTTCATGATCATGGACTAATATAAGTGACATGCTAATGTGTATGCATGTGAAAGTGTGATATCATAGCTAAAAACTAGTGAATATATCACAAAATAGCATCTATAAGGTTAAATCAGGAGATTAACCAATATGCAACCTCAAACATGGCTCAAATAGCTCAGGACATGGGGGTTACAAATAACAGATACATCACAGTGTGAGGCTTATCGATCAATTCAAGGCATGACATAGCCTAAGCACTACCATGATGTAGTGACCCGACCGGTCGTTTTGAGAGTATTAGCCTCGAACCCCTATTTATTGCTCCCTCTATTGCATTCTATGGTTACGTTACTCACCGGGAGATTTGGTGTTTAGTTTCGTGATGAAATGGGACACATAGTCCCTAAAATAGAAATTTAAGTCGTAGGATTTGACCGTAGTTTAATTTGTGTGAGGTCGACTCTGGAATGGAGTTTTGACAGTTCCAACAGCTCCGTAGGGTGATTTTGGTCTTAGGAGCGTGTTCGGATGTTGAATTAGAGGTCCACAGGTCATTTTAGCATCAATTGGCGAATGATGGAAAATTGGATGATTTTTGAGAAGTTTGACAGAAAGTGGACTTTTTGATATCAGGGTCAGATTCTGATTTCGGAAGTTGGAGTAGGTCCATAATTTTAATTATGAATTTGTGTGCAAAATTTGAGGTCAATCAGACTTGATTTGATAGGTTTCGGCGTCGGATGTAGAAGTTTGAAATTTTATAGTTCATTAGGCTCGAATCGATGCGCAATTTGTATTTTTAGCAGCTGTTGGTATATTCGGATGGAGACCCGGAGGCCTCGAGTGTGATTCGAATTGAATCCGGAACAAATTTGGACTTGTGAGAATGGCTGAAGTGCACCAATTCAGGTATGATTGATTGACTGCACGTGCGAGCTCGCAGAAGCTAGCATTTGGGCACAGATGCGGGGCTGCAAAAAGTTGCCTATGGTCGCAGGTGCGACGTCAAGGCCGCATAAGCAGAGTCGCTTTTGCGGAAGAACGAGCACAGAAGCGGAAAGGCTAGGGAGGTCTGTTGATCGCAGATGCAGACAAGGTCCGTAGGAGCGGAAGCGCGGATACGCATTTGGGTCCGCAGAAGCGGACGTGCTTGGACTAAGTTAAAATCGCACCTAGGATGATAATTCCGCAGATGCGGCTGTGGGTTTGCAGGTGTGACTTCGCTGGGCAGAAAAGGGCCAATTCTGAAGGTTTAATTTCATTCATCATTTTTTGAACCTAGAGAACTCGAATTGAAGCGAAATTTTGAGAGTTTTTCAGAGAAAATATTTGGGTAATTATTCTTTCCTTGTTTATGATTTATTTTCACTAAGATATCATTTATTATTCATTTAATTAAGGATTTGGGTTGAGAAATTGGTGAAAAAGGTGGAAAAATATCCTTAGGCCGAACTTTGGGGTTTTGATCGAGAATTTTGTATCGGATTTGAGCAATTTTTGTATGGGTGAACACGATGTCGAATAGGTGTTCGTATTTTGTGACTTTTACCCAATTCTAAGACGTGCGCCGGGTCGACTTTTTGGGGAGATTTTTCAATTCTTGCTGAAGTCGTAGATTTATTATTTAAATTAGTTCATGTAGTTGGATTTATAGTATGTAATTGCTTTTGGCTAGATTTGCGCCGTTCGGAGTCGAAAAATCCAAGGAAAGGCATTCTTATTGACTGAGTAAGCTTGATTTGAGATAAGTGACTTGTCTAACCTTGTGTGTGGGAAATCCCTGATAGCATCAAGGAGAAGGATAGAGTTTATCCAAAAATGCCATTTACAAGATCTCAAGCTAAAGAGTTGCAGACCAATGTTGCTGGACATCAATGGCAAATAAAGAAGCTTTTAATTGTGGAGGACGAGCTCAATCCCAAAGGAGATGAATTGTACAAGTTTTACAATTATTTGGTGGCCCAAATTGAAGTCCAAGAGGAGGAAGATTAGTTCCCTAACTCGGCCCTTGAAATCTAGGAAAAGATCACCTAGAAGAGCTCAAGATGAGCTTAAAAGAGGTCCATAAGGGGGTGTTTCAAAAGGAGCTCAATTGGAGTCCAAACCAATGGTTCAAACTAGTAGTTGTAAGGCCCAAATTTTCCCCAAAGGGATTTGGCCTCCCCTATCTAATTTTGTGACTTTTCTTATTTCTTAGCAACCACCATACTCTAATTTTGATGACTTTTATTACCCCTTAGCAACCCATCCTACCTAATTTTAAGGACTTTTACTCTTATAAATGAGGATTTCTTCTCATTCATTGAGGGATTTGATTATTGATTAAGAGCATCATACTTTGAGAGTTCTTTTGAACCTTTGTTACTTATGCTTTGAGATTTATCTTTCAACCTTTACTTGTTCATAGTTCAAGGTAGTACGATTACTTCTCTGTTATGATATCTTTGATTCCTTTGTGGTATTCTTAGAAGGCAATTAATACTAGTTATTGATTGTTGTCTCAAATTACTCGTAAAGCGGTCAAGATCCAAATCCATTATTTTGATTTGTTTTTGAGGTGAGGCACATGCTCGATGATGAGCACGGGGTCGTTTACTTCTGGGGATTGTGACTTGGTCCATCCTGATTTATGATTTTACTACATATGTGATTGAAACTTGTTTGATATTATCATGATTTGGGCTGCTTGCAATATTTGGGCATCTCGCCGGTTATGGAACCCTTGAGGGGTATTTGTCATTGTTTATTACATCGTATTTGGCATCTCGCCGGTTATGTGAACCCTTCAGGGGTATTATTTGGCATCTCGCCGGTTATGTGGTCCCTTCAGGGGTGTTATTTGGCATCTCGCCGGTTATGTGGTCCCTTCAGGGTTGTTATTTGGCATCTCGCCGGTTATGTGAACCCTTCAGGGGTATTGTTGCTGCATTGATTCATTTCATAAACTCAGTACTGAAACTTAAATGATATTTCAAATGATTTAAATGGATCGGGTGGCACGCCGCCACGAGATGTGACATGCATGGATCGGGTGACATGCTGTCACGATATATTGCGCTACTGAACCCCCCACAGTAAGCGCCGGGTACCCAGGGAACGGGTGGTACGTCCGCCACGATAGTCATGACTTGCATTGCATTGCATTGCATTGCATTTTTGGTTGTGTTGGTGTTGTTCCATTTACTTCACGTTATCTATTTGAAATGTTACATGTTTTTTTACTGTTCCATCGTGGATTGCTTATTGATTTAGGTGTTTCTTACTTTCAGTCATTATTTATAATTATTACTCACTGAGTTGGAAGTACTTACATTACTCCCTGCACCCTGTGTGCAGATTCAGGCGTTATCAGTTCCACCCCGAGGTACTGACTACTACTATTGTCAGGGTGGTGATTCAGAGATTAGGAGGTAGCTGTTGGCTTTCGCAGCCCGTATCTCTTTATTTTTGTTGTTTCCACTTTCTTCAAACAATTGTGCCAAAGATATTGTAATAGTTATTTTATTATTAAAATTTCCTTAGTGGCTCATGACTTTGTGACACCCCGATCTGAGAGCTGTAGTCGGGATGGTTTTCCATCTTTTCCGCAAATTACTGTTATTAAACCGTAATTAAATTATTTTTGTATTGTTAACTGTTTAAATGAAGTTTGGTTTGAATCGGCTGGCCTTGTCTTCATGAGAGGCGCCATCACGACCGAGTTGGGATTTTGGGTCGTGACACCTGACCCTTTAAAATAACAAGAACAACAATAAGCCTAAACTTATCACCTTTCTTGAATACCTAAAAGTGATCTAAGATTTCGAAAAGGGTTTAATCTTTCCACTTTAAGTTGATTCTTGAAAGTTAAAGAATAAATCTAAGAGTAGCCACACACAAGAGGGCAAGAAAAATATCACAATTTTTGTTGATATTGTTTATCATGATCCCCCCTAAAAACAAAGAAGACACTCTTTATACAGAGCAGTCACTTAATTCTACCAAACAAACAAAGAAAAAACCTAACTACTTTTGACAAAAGTCCAAGTACCTTACGATAGGATCTTCAAAGTCCAAAACCTATTTTGAAAGTCTTAGAAATATTTCAAAAGAAAGAAAGTCCCAACTACTTTGGACAAAAAGTCCAAGTACCTTTGGATATGATCTTGAATATCCAAAACCAATATAGAAAATCTTAGAAATCTTGGAAAAGAAAGAAAGTCCTAACTACTTTGGACAAAAAGTCCAACTACCTTAGGATATGATCTTAAAAGTCCAAAACCAATATTGGATAGAATCTTGGAAATCATGAAAATCTTGAAGGACATTTGCAAGAACCTTGGCACCAACTTGCACTAAATTCTAGTACGACCATTGTACCCTTCTTTGACATCAAGTAAGTCCTTTTTATGTTATAAAAAATGTGACTTCATGTAGGACTTATTGGGCTGCAAGTTTGGACACATTTTAGGTGCCAAAATGGTCGAAAAGTGGACTGATTAACATCTTCTTCAAAGGATGTTTCTTGGGATCTAGTGCTCCTCTTCTTGGACATAAATTTGGGTCATAAAATAATTGTAACACCTAATCAATTCACATCCTTAATCCTTGAACCCTTCCTCCCATTTAAAACTTCATTATTTGCATTTGAAGTCTAATAACCTTGTTTTGCAACTCTTTAGTTTGACATCTTGTTAAAGCCCCTCTTTGAGATTCCAAAGCTTCATCCTTGTCTTTGAATATATTTGAGCTTCCTATGATGCTATCAAGCTCCCCCTGTCGTGTATTTAATTTTGGGACTACGAGGCGATACCTCGGGAGATCACCTGTTGCATATTTACTTTTGGGACTATGAGGCGGTACCTCGGGAGATTTCCCTGTTGTGTATTTATATTTCGAACTACGAGGCGGTACCTCGGGAGCGCTCCTGTTGTTTACCTCTATTTGCGATTTTGTTGCTTTTCTTGCAACTTCTCATTGTCTAAATTCTCAGTCATTCCAAAATATCATTTATCTTCTACCTTGCTTCTCTTTTAACTAACGAGGCCTTGACCTGATCTCGTCACTACTCTACTAAGGTTAGGCTTGGTACTTACTAGGTACCGTTGTGGTGTACTCATGCTACTCATCTGCAGATCCTTTTGTGAAGATCCAGGTTCTTCCTACCAGGCTAGATACCAGTGAGATAGCCTGTGCGTGGAGACTTCAAGGTATCTCTGCCAGCGTCCGCAGACCTCGGAATCCCCCTCCATTCTTGCTATGTTGTTTTTCCTTATTCTCTTTAGATTCTGATGCAAAGAAACACTTAGTATTTTTTATTAGAAGCTTGTGACTTATTTCTACTGGATTTTGAGAGTTGTATTCATTTGAATAGCAGTTTCTATTTATTTTTCATGTGTTGAGGTTTGAGTTCAGTTTATATTATGTTGTTCCATACAAATGTTAGGCTTACCTAGTCATAGAGACTAGGTGCCGTCACAACATCCTACGGAGGAAGATTTGGGTCGTGACACCCGAGCATGGATTAGTAGCCCGGTGCTCGCACATGGGCTCAGTCCTCACACATATGTGCATCACAAATAACCCACGCAACTACTACCTCAACCAAGTTCAGGTAATATACTTACATCAAGCAAGCCAAATCAAATACCGAGCAAGCCAAACAATACTCTAGAACGCCATCCCTCGCAAATCGATCTCCCAATGACTTGAAACTAGCCAAAAGCAACTCAAAATCATCAAATAATGCCAAGGGAAACAAATCCAACCAAAAAAGCGAATCTTTAATCAAATACTCAAAGTCAACCAAAAGGTCAACACGGGCCCACCTCCCGAAACCCGACAAAACTCACAATTCCGACAACTCATTCAATTAGGAGTCCAACCATACTAATTTCACTCAAGTTCGATTCCGAATTAATGTTCAAAACCCAATTATTCACGTTAGGAAAGTTTATGCAAAAATCCCCAATTTCATTGTTATATTCAACCAAAATGCCAAAATCCAAGATTGAATCAAGAAATATAATCAAAACCGAGTTAAAAATTCTTACCCCAATCCATTTGGTGATTGGGGTAAGAATTTGATAAAATGACCCAACCTTCGAAATAGAGTACTTTAAACATTACTCCAGGGGTACCCTTCGGTAACGTGGAAGAAGCCTTGCGTTCGGGAAGCACAAACACACACTGCCACACTTTACACTACGCGTTCGCAGCAACACCCTCGCGAACGCGATGAACACACTGCTAGACCTCCGCGAACGTGGACAAACCATCGGGAACGCGAAAAGGAACCCATCAAAACTGCCCAATCCCACTCAACAATACGGGAACGCATAAACATGGTCATGAACGCGTAGACTTAAAGCCTCAACCACCGGGAATGCGATCTCCATAGCGCGAATGCGATGAATAAACATCAAGCAGCTCCCAATGCACTACACAATCACGACTAAACCTTCGCAATCGCGAAGAAGACCGGAACCAATAGAAACTAGTAATGCCAAAGAACATAAAAATGATCTGAAACTCACCCGAGTCCCTGGAGGCCCGTCCGAACATGCCAACAAGCCCAAATATAACACGGACCTACTCAAGGCCTCAAATCTCACATAAAACATCAAAACCACAAATCGCACCTCAAATCAAACTTAATGAACTTTTGAACTTTCAACTTCTAATACGCATGCCGAACCATATCAAATCAACTTGGAATGACCTCAAATTTATCACTCAGGTTCCAAATGGCATAACAAACATATTCTAACTCCTGGGATAGCAATCCAAACTTGATATAATCAAGGTCAACTCCCCGTCAAACTTATGAACATTCCAAACCTTCAAATTGCCAACTTTTGCCAAATAGTGTCGAACCCTTCTAGAAACATCAAAATGCAAATCCTGGCATACGCCCAAGTCCAAAATCACCATACAAACCTAACAGAACCATCAAAAATCTGATCCGGGGTCAAATACACAAAATTCAAACTTGGTAAATTCTTCCAACTTAAAGCTTATAAAATGAGAATCATTTTTCCAAAACAATTATGAATCACCCGAAAACCAAAACCGATGATACACGCAAGTCATAATATATCATAAGAAGCTACTCATGCCCTCGAACCATCGAACGGAACGCAAATGCTCAAAACTACTAGTCGGATCGTTACAGAGGGTCTACCAGAAACAACCTCTCTACCTTCTCAATGTAGGGGCAAGGTCTTGATATACATTATCCTCACTAGACCCCACTTGTAAGATTTTACCGAGCTTATTGTTATTGTTGTTACATCCTATTAGTCATATTAGACTTCTCGTTAAGCGGATGCAGTTTCTCTTTACCATTAACTCATTATATTTAAAAGGAAAAATATGGTATTAGAGTACAAGATGAGAAATTGAACCCTCGCCAATTAGGTGAGAGTTCAGGTCGCCAACCAACTGAGCTACTATGATTTTACTATTAACTCGTTTGTGGTGTCATCTTTTACCATGTCATTTATCACTTTTTAATTTGGCATAACATTTTTTTCCTATGTTGTTGCAAATTGAATATACAATGTTTTAACCAATTTACCTTGATTTGTAATCCGAAATGGTACTGTATGTTGAGACTCGACTATCATGTGAAGTCTTTTATCTAAACTTTATCGCAATAAGAACACCGATTACATAATATTTGTAACGGGTTATCTTGTTGAAAGTATGTAAAATAATTTAGTCAACTAAAAGGAAAACATATGTCTTAAAGGGAACAAATATTTGCAGCAATTTTCTAAAAGGAAGCTATCAAGAGATGCTAGTTGTCAACAGTGGAACGTATAAGGGTGGATCAAGGGATTGAAAAATTGATAGCATCAATGATAACAACAGGGTCGGGATCCAAACTAGAGTAAGAATTTGAGAAGTAAATGCGAAAGAAATAATAATAAGGAATTACCAACTAGAATTGAAGTGCAAAAAGTAAAGGATATGGGAAAATTCAAGGAAATAATTCAAGGAACTTTGATGCTATCAATCAAGGACAATGATAGAGTTTTGGAAGATCCAAGAAGGCCATTTACAAGATCTCAAGCTAAAGAGTTGCCTACTAAGTGATAGCAATACGATAGGGGATGCAAAAGTTACTAAAATAAAACATGCGGAAGCTAAAAGAAAATAGGGAAAGAAAAAAGAAGATAGAAATTAAAGATAGATTGAATTCAAGAAAGAGTTTCTTGAATTCAAGAAGTCTATTCTTGAAGTTGAATCCTAACAACAACAATAAGCTAACGAAGAACTAATCACCTTTGATAGAGAATTAAAAACAAGAGATAGATTGTGAAACCCGACCTTTAGAATAACAAAAACAACAATAACCCAAAACTTGTCACCTTTCTTGAATACCTAGAAGTGATCTAAGATTTTAAATGAGTTTAATCTTACCACCTTAAGTTGAGTCTTGAAGGTTGAAGAATAAATCCAAGAGTAGCCACACACAAGAGTGCCAAAAAAAATCTCACAATTTTGATTGATAATAGTCTAAGTCTAAAAGCAAAGAAGATGCCCCTTTATATAGAGAGGGGTCACAAAATTCTACCTAAAAAAATAAGGAAATAAAGTCCTAAATTACTTTGGACAACAAGTCCAACTAACATAGGAAAAGGTAAAACTCTAGGAAATAAACACCAAGTCAATATTGGAAAGTATTTCCGATAATCTTAGGAAAAGGAAAACGAAACTACATAAAAAGGCATCAAATATGTCCGAACAAACTATGAAACAAACTAAGGAACTTTAACTCCTTCTAATATGTCTTGGTCGCTCCCCCCCCCCCCCCCCCCC
>MCJB01043742.1:72226-85921 GCA_002018475.1 Nicotiana obtusifolia | reverse complement strand
TCCGTGTTTTATGTGATCGAGTTGAGTAGTTCGCGTTAGGAGTGAGTTTGGCAAGAAATAAGACACTTAGCCTCTTTTAAGAAGGTTTAAGTTGGAAAAGTCAACCGGATGTTGACTTATGGGTTAGAGGGCTCGAATGTGAGTTCCGATGGTTCGGTTAGCTTCGGGAGGTGATTTATAACTTAGGAGTGTGATCGGAATTGGTTTTGGAGGTTCGGTGTAGAATTAAGCTCGAATTGGTGGAGTAGTATTTTGGCGATTTTCGGTTGTTAGGCGAGATTTTGATCCGAGGGTCGGAATGGAATTCTGAGAGTTGTTGTAGCTTCATATGGTGATTTCGGACTTAGGCGTATATCCGGATTTGAAATTGGAAGTCCGTAGGACAATTCAACGTATTTTGGCGAATGTTGGAAAATGGAAGATTTTTGGAAAGTTTGACCAAGGAGTTGACTTTTTGATATCAGGGTCGGAATCCAGTTCTGAAAATCTTCATAGGTCCGTTATGTCAGTTATGACTTGTGTGCAAAATTTGAGGTCAATCGGACTCGATTTGATAGGTTTCGGCATCGAATGTAGAAGTTGGAATTTATTAGTTTCATTAGGCTTGAATTGGGGTATGATTCGTGTTTTTAGCATTGTTGGAAGTGATTTAAGGCTTCGACTAAGTCCGTAATATGTTTTAGGACTTGTTGGTATATCCGGACGGGGTTCCGAATGGCTCGGGTGAGTTTTGGGTGGTTAAACGGACTATTTCATCTTTGGAAAAAATGAAAAAAATTGCAGAAAAATTGCAGAAACAAAAACTGGTGCGAGTAGTCCAGTTTGGAAGCTCATATCTTGTAATCTATAAGGAATCAGAAAAACTGTAAAACAGGAAAGTTGTAGTTCTTTGACTTTAGTTTCCAGAATGATAAACCATTCATTATTTGGACATATATACAGAACATTACGATAGATTAAATTTGGCTGGTACTGCTGTTATTTTCAGGCAGTGTGCATAGCAGAAATTTCTACTGCACAGGACTTACTTTGGAGATTTATATCTCGTGATCTGTAAGGAATTTGGAGATAATCTAAAAATGAGAGTTGTAGTTCTTTGAATCTAGTTTCCATAAAGTTAAACCATTCGTCATTCGGACATCGTATAAGAAAGTTATGCTTATTTCCGTATCAGCAAAATAATTGCTATTTTTTGGTGCTGAGACAAATCGCAGGTGTCAAATGCGATTTATAAGTCTCAAATGTCAATTTCGACTTACTTGGACAGATTCTTAAAATGGGAGTTTCGGCCATTTTAACATATTTAGAGCTATGGAGCTCGGATTGAAGCGATTTTTGAGGCGATTTTCGGGAGATTTTCAAGGGAAATATCGGGGTAAGTGTTCTTAACTCAATTTTGGTCAAATTACCCAAATCTATTGCTATTTTTAGTATTTAATTGGTGATTTAAGTTGAAAAAAATTGTGAAAATCCTTAATTTTAGATTGAAGATTTGAGGTTCGAGTTGATGTCGGAATTCGATAATTTTTGTATGGTTGAACTTGTTGGGAGATAAGGAACCCGTTGATGTGAAAATTTCTGAGTTTCTGTATTGTTTAACTGTTTGAATGAAGTTTAGTTGAATTGGCTGGCCTTGTCTTCATGAGAGGCGCCATCACGATCATGGTTGGGATTTTGGGTCGTGACATTTGCCAAGGTAAAATCACGCCTATTCAATGGGCTATAGATTTTGCATCAAAATTTTCCCAATGTAATTACTGATAGAACTCAGCTGCAGAGATTTCTTGGTAGTTTAAATTATATATCTCTTTTATATAAAAATGTGTCTCAAGATCTTGCTCCTTTATATGATAGGCTAAAAAAGGATTATAAATCTCCTTTGACTGATAGTCATACTGAGATTATTAAAAAGGCAAAGAAGAAAGTCGCTACCCTTTCATGTTTAGCTTTAGCTAATCCTTTATGGAAAAAGATTATACAAACAGATGCTTCTAATATTGGTTTTGGTGGTATTTTAAAGCATTGTGTTAACCCTCATGACAAGAAAAAGTATCTGATAAGGTATTATTCAGGTAAATGGACCGAGGCCCAAAAGAAATATGCTACTGTGGCCCATGAGATGTTAACAATTGTTAAATGTGTATTAAAATTTCAGGATGATTTATACAATCAAAAGTTCTTGATAAGAACTGACGCACGGGCTGTTAAATTCATGTTTAATAAAGATTTTAAGCATGACGCCTCTAAAACAATATTTTCTAGATGGCAAGCACAACTAGCACCATTCAATTTTGATATCGAATATAAAAAGGGAATTGATAATTCTCTTCTTAATTTCCTGTCACGAGAATCATTAATCATTAATCTTCCACATCTTGAAAGTTAACTTCTTTTATTGATCCTTCACTCTGTGAATCATTAATCATGTTGTCTTTATTGTTAATACAATATCCCGTATCACTTTTCATCGAAGTATCTGATTTATTAGCCACTTGGTCTATTGATTGTAGCAAATTTCTACGAACGTCTTTCAGATATTCTTCTATCATTTGTTCTTTATTATTTTGCTGAAAATTGATCTTTCTGGCAATATATTTGATTAAAGCATTTGCCATCATTGCTTCTTTGGTCTTCGCTTCATAAGCCTTGATTGCGATTTTGATATTATCAATTGTTTCTTGTCCGTGCATTTTGTCAGTTTTTGGGTCCATCTTTATCATTTTGTTCCAAAAATTGTTGAAATATACTCGGTATAAACAAGGGATTTCTTCGTCAGTATAACTGACCTCGGAAATCCATTTATGGATCCATGGGATAGAAAATTCTAAAAGGAAGTAAATATGGCCTATTTTCTCAGGCCAGCATATATGCTCTTGTCGATACATCATGTCCATATCTGGAGATAACTGTACCCATTCACTGTATAACTGTTTAAATAGTGTTGGCAATATATCTATTGTCGGACCGTGGTATGACCACCAATTCAGAAACCAATTTGGTATCTTTTTAGAGAATACTTTGCGACATACTTTTATAAATCAAGTATGTTTGTGTCTATCATTATTATAATATAGAACATTAGAAAAAGCTTGGATATAATCCCAGTAAGTATAAACGAAGTGTTTATTGTCAAGTATAATATAACGTTCCTTCATCATGGAAGTTCCCCATTCTTCAGCAGATATAATTTGCTTTATGATCATTTTGGAAAAATTATAAACATTTGCTTCAGGAGTATAACCCTAAAAGTGCTGGAATTTCGCACTGCCTGAACTTATCAGAATATTCTCATAGTATGATTGGGTTTTGTATGACTTACTCGGGAAATATAATTTCTCAATCAAATATCTTTGGAGTATCTTCCAAGGTTCATCCTTCCACTGTAAATCGTGATTTTCTGAGGAAATATCATTCCCTTTTTATCACTTTTTCGTAACTTTTGATATCATCAGAGTTCTCAGTTGCCACATTCGCATAAGTATCACTATGCGTGGTTTTTTGTGAGGCTAGATAAGCCTGTATTTGCTCGTATAACGAACTATTTTTTGAAATATCTTCCAAATTGATTGAACCAGAGGAAGATTCTCCTCTTAATGAGAATTCTTCTCAGTAGTAGGTATTTTTCCTTCCCTTTTTATAATTGAGACTAGAGTAGTATAATTGATTCTCCCACCACGGCCTCTATAACTGCGTGGGTTCCACGTCCTCTTCCCCTATCAGAGGAAGTCTTTGATGGACATTGCTGGCTCATCCTGCACTCAGATAAAAATTTATCAGTCATTTAAATATTCTCGTAATAAAAATTTATCAGCATTTCATGGGCCACAGTAGTATACTTTTTCTGGGCCTCGGTCCATTTACCTGAGTAGTATCTTATCAGATACTCTTTCTTGTCATGAGGGTTAACCTGCTTTAAAATACCACCAAAATCAATATTAGAAGCATCTGTTTCTATAATCTTTTTCCATAAAGGATTAGCTAAAGCTAAACATGGAAGGTTAGCGACTTTCTTCTTCGCCTGTTTAACAATCTCAGTGTAACTATTAGTCCAAGGAGTTTTATAGTCCTTTTTTAGCCTATCATATAAAGGAGCAAGATCTCGAGATATATTTTTATAAAACGGAGATATATAATTTAAACTACCAAGAAATCTCTGTAGCTGAGTTCTATCAGTAATTACATTGGGAAATTTTGATGCAAAATCTATAGCCCGTTGAATAGGCGTGATTTTACCTTGGCAAATATGATGTCCAAGAAAACGAATATTAGTCTGAAATAAGCTCATTTTTTATTTTCATATAACTAAACCGTTCTAAATAACAATTTTCTTTAAAATATCTAAATGTTTATAATACAATTCTAGAGTTTTTGAGTAAACAAGAATATCATCTATATAAACAATGATAAAATCCATATAAGGATTAAAAATATCATTCATGATTTTCTGAAATTCTGAAGGGGCATTTTTCAAACCAAAAGGCATCACATTCCATTCGTATTGCCCAAAGAGAACATTAAAAGCAGTTTTATAAGTATGTTCTTTAAATAACTGAATCTGCCAATAACCAGCAGTTTTATAAGTATGTTTTTTAAATAACTGAATCTGCCAATAACTTGATTTTAAATCAAATTTCAAAAATATATTGGCATTATATAATCTAGAAAGTAGATCCTTCTTATTAGGGATCGGGTATCTAATCCATTTTAAAACCTTGTTTAAAGGCTTATAATTAATAACTAATCTAGGAATTCCCCGTTCCTTTTCAGCAGCATTATTAACATAAAAATCAGTACACTACCAAGGTGATCGAGAAGGTTTTATTAAACCTTTCTATAATACACTGTCAATTTTCTTTTTGCAGAACTCTACTAATTCGGAGTTCATTTGATAGGGTCTTGATTTCGTTGGAATATTTTCCTCAGAAAAAGAGTCTTCATATGAAAGTGAGACCACATGCTTTTTCCTATCCCCAAAAGCACTCAGGTGGTCAGCACATATACAAAATAGCAAATTGTTTAGATATCAATTTAATCTTTTTCTGAACTTTAGCTGAATTCAATGTATCAGTTATTGACATGCTGTAAATTTCATACTGCAAGTATTTCATATGACTATGCTTCATATTAATCAAAGCATTTATATCATGCATAACCGGATCAGTAACAAAACTGAAAGATATTTTCTATCGTTATAAACAGCATCAAATCCTTTTTCATCTACCCTAGTAAATGGGTAAATAGCCCTTATAAAAGGCGTTCCTAGTATAATTGGATGGTATAATATATCCTTAACTAATATGAAGAAATGAGGAATACAAACCTTTTGCTAACAAACATAAGCATTAGGTAATTTGTATTCTATCTTCATCTTATCACCAGATGCAGACTTGACATTATGAGAAGTCTTATGATAATATCGGGTTGGAATTAATACTTCTTGAATACAAGAAATATCTGCCCCGCTATCTATCAAAGCAGTTTCAATAACATAAAAGTCATTATCAATCAAAATAGTACATTTTACATACCATTTGTGAGCAGCAACTATTTACATCATTCCAAGAAACATATCATGTTTGGGATTTGAGACTATCTGTTTAGAAAATTCAGAAATTTCTTCAAAATCATTTTCAGGTATAAAAATTTCCTTTTTCTTGTTATCAACAGGCAATTCATTTGAAGAAGAGTTTTTTATCTGAGTAACTCGGTGATCTAAAATCATTTGATTTTGTTTTAGAGATTTAATCTCATTTTTCAATTTTTCTACTTCAATTTTCAAATCATCCATTGAAGAATTATAACCGAAAATCTTTGGCTCGTTCTTTGCTAAAAGTCTTCTTTGAACTTCTGCAAAAGAATAAGGAGCTTCATCGAGTATATCACGTTTTCTTTGAAATGGCTTATCTGCCAAATTTGAAGAGGTAGAAGCCATGTTAGTAATCTTTTCTCGAAGATTATTATCAGTGACTTCTTTTAAAAATTCTAAAATATTATCAGAAGTAATAGGTTTGATATCAAAATCTTGAAATTGGGATTACAGTTTATAAACATCCATAGTATCACAAGAACAATTATCTGATCACAATTATCACAGTTATCAGTTTCAGAATTATCACTATCAAGAAAATTCAAAGAATCCTCAGAGACGTGGTTAGCGGAAGAACTACTGTCATATTCTTCTCCTGAGATTTCATCCATAACCTTAAGAATCTAGTCTCTAGACTTATTGTCTAGTTCTAATACTAAAACTTTCAGCTTTTCTTTTTTGCAAATTGGAGCTATATGGCCAAACCTACCACATTTGTAGCACTTAATATCTTTCAAATCTCTCTTCGATCTATTCTTAACAAATCGATTTTCTTTGCGAAACTTCTTTCGCGCTTCTCGCTCCTTTTTTGACCTATAACGATATTTCTTACCCTTTCTAGGGTAAGTCTTTTCTAATGTATTACGACATTTTTTTCTTTGAGGAGAATATATTTCTCCCATGCCGAGTTGTTGGAAAAAATCTCCTAACTTGGTTCTCTCAGTTAGTCTTCGCTTCTTAATCTGCTGATTCAATTTCAGCTCATTACAAAGGTTAAGACCTTCCTGTGTACAAACGCCTATCAGTTTGCCGTAAGTATAGGTATTATAAGTTATTTGCGTGGTATTACCTCTAAGAGTCTTTTTCACTCTTTCTGCAAATAGATATGGCAAACCATCTATAAACTTTGCCTTCCAATGGTCAGCATTACTTTCGGGTAAATC
This sequence comes from Nicotiana obtusifolia, assembly GCA_002018475.1. Lineage (NCBI taxonomy): Eukaryota > Viridiplantae > Streptophyta > Magnoliopsida > Solanales > Solanaceae > Nicotiana > Nicotiana obtusifolia. The sequence goes on along the minus strand of MCJB01043742.1, from coordinate 79,171 downwards.
CATAACCCTACTAAGAAAGGTGTCTTTATACCACCTAAACTCACCTAAGTGTTTACACTTAAGGCTATTTAGCATAGTACGGATATTTTCGTACATATTGGTAAATCTACCACTAAACTGTTCTATAATGGTTAAAACTAAGGTATAAATAGCGTCTGACCTATTTGGTAATAGAGGTCGTCCTATATTATCAAATCCAGGTTATAACTAAGATGTTAATCTGCCTATCAGTTAGTCGATCTAAGTTCCATTCATAAATGGTATCCCCGCTATAACTGGTGTTAGTCTGGTTCCAGTCCCTTTCTACTACTAATACATCTTGTGGAGTTGGTCTAGGATAATAATAGGTATTCATTGGTGGTTTATTAGCATATCTGCTACCTATTTTCCTAAGCTTATTAAGCTTGGACCACATAACTTCCTTATGGTTTTAGAAGGATCTAAGATATTCTCAGAAAATTCGGAGGCCATCTCTAAAGGTTTTTAATCTAAACAAGCTAGCTTATCAGTCACTAGTTTTTCTAAGTCTGCTTTGGACTTAAGGTGAAAACCTTCTATTTCAACAGGTCTCTGCATAGGCGCATCTATCACTGTTTTGCTTGAAGAAGCAATTGAATCTGGTGTAACCTTTGTAGACCTTACTATTATTGAGGTTTCCTTTGGAGTACTAATTTTCTTAACTAAGTCAATTAATTCTCCTATCTTAGAATATAGTGACTAATATGCTCACCTAAAACTTTCACATATAAAGACATATAATTGTTTAATTTCTCTGGCGATAATCGTTGCCACATCATCATTAACGAATTTTTAAAAAGCAGTAAATGTTATGCCCGTATTATTAGGCAACACAAAGGACGCTTGTGGTGGGTAAATACCCTTTACTAGTTGTCCACTGCTTTCTTTGTAAGTTCTTTCAAGGACTTTAACATATAATAGCAACATAAGTGGTTATAATCAAGGAACAAAGTACATCACTTTGTTATGCAAAGAACAAATCTCATAGAATTCTTGGGAAATATTCCTTTTATCATCAGCAGTATAAATGTCAAAGAACCAAGTTCTAAAATGGTTCCATTTATCACGAAAGAATTCAGAGTGAATATGTTGTCGAGCCAGTGATCCTGGACTAAAATCAGTTTTGTAAGGGATCATTAAACAGTATTAGGGTCGAAATTCATTTCGGATTGAGAAGGAATATCCTTATCTAAAGAATTATCATCCTGAACTATATTATTTCTACTATCAATTTTTATACGCTCTACTCGTTTATCAATATCAGCGATAGAAATTGTATGCAAAGAAGCAGCTCAGTTTAACCTGGCTGGACCATAAACTGGTTCTACTGGAGCGATATAAGATTAGGTTGAAGGTAAAGAAAGCCTTCTGTTGTCAGTAAAGGAATTCAAAGACTTATTGTCTTCGAATTGAATATAAATTTGCCCTTCTGGGGTCTGGGAAATATGAGAATAATCATAATTAGAAACAGTATTAGCTTGTTGACCCGAAGATATTACCGAGTCTAAAATCCATGTTGTCACGACCCAAAATCCCAACCTGGTCGTGATGGCGCCTCTCGTGAGGACAAGGCAAGCCAAACCAATACAACTGCTCTTAAACAGTTAAACCATGTAATTTAAAACAAGAATAAATAAACAACAAGGTAGTTCGGAATATATATATATAAAGTACCATCCCGACTACAGCCCTCAGATCAGGGTGTCACAAAGTCATGAGCCACTAAAGAAGGCCTAAAGATAATATAACTATTACAATATCTTAAGCACAATTGTTTGAAAGAAGTAAAGTCAACAAAAGAAAAGAGTTACGGGGCTGCGGACGCAAGCAGCTACCTCGTAATCTCCGAAGCTCCGAATCAGCAGTAGTAGTCAGTATCTCGGAGCGGGACCGCTAACGCCTGAATCTGCACACGGGGTGCAGGGAATAAAGTGAGTACTTCCAACTCAGTGAGTAATAAACGTAAATAAAGACTGAAGGTAAGAAATCACTGCACACAAAAAAACATCATTAAAATGGTAACCATTTGTAAAGTCAGGTAGAAACTCCTTTCAAATACATGCCCCTCGGGCTTAACATCATTTACAACAGTAAAACCTTTTCAAAATCCGATTACCAGTTGTCATTGTTACCAACCGTAACCCTACAGTTGTCATTGTTACCAACTGTATTATCAACTCATCTCCGGTTATCAGTTGTCATTGTTACCAACTGTAACCTACAGTTGTCATTGTTACCAACTGTACTATCTTTCATTATCGGTTGTCATTGTTACCAACCGTGACCTACAGTTGTCATTGTTACCAACTGGGTCATCATGATGGGTATCCTGCGCTCACTGTGGGTGGTTCAGACGTCCGGAAGGGGCTTTAGCGGCCCAAGCGCTATATCATATCTCGTGGCGGCGTGCCACCCGATCCGTATATAACAATCATTTGAAAACATCATTTAGTTTTCCAAAACCAAGTTCAAATAACGATTCAAAGCATTTTAAATACCCCTGAAGGGTTTACATCACTGGCGTGAAGCCCAAATATGACTAAAAGCCCAAATCAATATAATATCAAATCAATCTCAAACAGTTATATAGTAAAATCATTAACCGGGACGGACCAAGTCACAATCCCCAGTAGTAAACCACCCCACGCTCGTCATCGAGCGTGTGCCTCACATCATTTAAGCACTACGAGGTGCAATTCGGGGTTTCAAACCCTCAGAGCATCATTTACAATCATTACTCACCTCTAACCGGCTAAATCCTTAGCATGCGGCGCCTTTGCCCTTTGAATTGGCCTCCACGTGCGTCGAATCTGACCAATTTCATAATAATTACGTTACATTAGGCTATGGGAACAAAACCCAAACGGAAATAATCAAGTTTACTAAGAAATTCCCAATTTTAGCAAAACCCGAGCCCCGGGCCCACTTTTCAAAATTCAGAAATTATTATCTAAACGTGTTCCTTGTCCCTTCACGAGTTTACCCATATAAGATTTGTCGTAATTCGACCTCAAATCGACCTAAATCCCCAATTTCATATTTTCTTGAAATTGAGAAGAACCCTAGGTTCTTCTCTTTCACAATTTCGTGAATTTACCATGGGATTAAACATGAAAATCTTAATCTATGAGGGGTTTTAGGACATAGGATACTTACCCGATGTTTTCCTTGAGGTTCCCTCTTTATTTGTTTCCAACTTCTTTTTAATCTTCTTCTTAAACAGCCCCCAAATGTCTCTAAGGTGTTGTAATCCTCTTTCCTTGCAAGATTAATTCCGAAAATCTACTTTGCATGTGAGTTTGGGGTTGATTTTCAGTGGTTCTTTGTGTTTGTAGTTGCTCTCTTTCGTGGGTGTGTGTTTTGGACCTCAGAAGAGTAAAAAGGGACCCTAGGTCCTATTTATATTAGCTGAAAATCAAACAAAAGTGCTGAACCCAACCATTTTCGCGACCCTTTAGCTGATCTCTTTTCTTTCTTTTACAAAGATTACTCTAACTTTTTCATACGAAGTCCGATTTGGACGATTCTTTTTGTTACGGCTCCGTAATTTCAAGACGGAGCTAATTCTTCAAACGAAATTGAATTTGGAGGTCGTTTACTAATTCTAATATCCATTACACCAGAAAGTATGAAGTTAACGCTTTATAAAGCGACGAATTAAGTCCCGTTAACCATTCAAAATTCACCCGAGACCCCCGGGACTTTATCCGAACATGCACACATGTTCTATAACCTCATTCAAACTTGTTCCAATCTTTGGAACACTAAGATGAACATCGATTTATTAAATTTGTATTGAAACCAATTCTATGAACTTCAAGGATCCTCAATTCGATCCTTCGATCCGAACCCGACCAAACGATTTCCGAATGGTCTGAAAATTTGCACGCAAGTCCAAAATCACATAAGGAACCTACAGCAACTTTCGGAATTTCATTCCGACTTCCGGATCAAAATTCGACCTATCGACCGGAAACTCGAACTTCCTCGATTCAAATTTAGTGTTATTCGAGGTCTATCAAATATGTTCCGGTCACTCGTCTAAGTCATATATTCTCTCCCGAAGCTAGTCGAGTCGTCGGAATTGAAATCCGAACCCTCTAACTCATAAGTCAATCCACGGTTGACTTTTGTGACTTAGACTTTCGCAAATGAGACCAGGTGTCTCATTTCTTTCAAATTTTCTTCGAGTACATCTTCTTAACTTAATTTCAATTAGTATAATTAAAGAAATAAATTGGAATGTAAAACGAGTCATTACACATGTAGAGGAAAAATTAATTTCATCCCATCTGATAGGTCTCCTAGTGGTGACCTTGGATTTAGCGAAATTAGTCTCAAATATTATAGACTGATTAGACGAATCTGTCAATTTGCAACGAGGATTTAAGGTAGACAAAAATTTATTATAAATCCTATATGACAAGCAGATAAGTTCAGATCCAGGTGCATAGTTGTAACCATGCGTTTTAACATTTAGAGTTAAAACATCCAGAATATTAACATCTGAAAGAGATAATTGTAAATTGGGTTGTGTATTGAAATATATGGGACCATAAGCCACCGTAGATTCAATTGAACCCATCAGAGACTGTCTAAAATTCAAATTTCTAGCATCTCTTAAAGCTGCCAAGAAAGTCTCTGTTAACCCTTTAAGAGTTAATGGTTTGAAGGCAATTTGCACCATACCAATATGAACAAAATTATACTTATGTTTATAAACATCAATATCACGATTGTTTAATAAACGAATAGTCTGTTCTGAAGAATTTAAAGCAAGAGATTGCTCTGTCATTTTTATTAGTTGTTTAGACGATAGTTTATCAAACCTTCCAAAGTCATATATTTGTTTAATGGAGACTTAGGGAATGGTCCATTTGTTTAACAAATCTAAGTTTTGAAGTATATCTGCCTCTTCTAATCTAGAGTCTCTGGAATTATTATTATTATTATTATTATTATTAATAATAATAATAATAATAATAATAATAATAATAATAATAATAATAATAATAATAATAGTAGTAGTTCTGGTATAAACAGTATATTTAAAAGTGGGCAATCATAGGGGGCCATAATGAAGATCCAATTCGGCACTTCGTCGGTGTGTGTTACTATTATTATTAGTTGCAGTAGTAGTATGATTATTATTATAGTAGTAGTAGTTCTGGTGTAAACAGTATATAAATGAAAATATTTTAAAAATATTAATGGGTATAGTGGTATATCCTATCACTTAGTTTTAAATCGTGGATATTTTTCTGAGTTTGGTAATTTGATGATTTTACGAAGATGAATATTTTGTGAATTATCATTTATTGATATTATGTTATATGAAATCAAAGAGCTAGCACCCCTAAGGTTAAAGGTCAGCTTTCATCAACCCCACCAAATCTAATGACAAACCAACAAAAGATTTTTCACATGAAAAAGGTACTTTGCATAGTAGACAACTTTCACAATCAATCGTTAGTAGCCACTCTAATTTTCATGATTTTACCTTCAATAACATACTGATATTACTTTAGATACCAAATTTAAAAGAAAAAAATCTTTCTCTTTTAAACTTATACGCAATCAAACATCATTACATAAATTAAGACGGAGAAAATATATAAAAAAAAAATTAATAGTAATAATAATATACACTCATTTGACAATGGAAGTGACTTCCATTATCTCCCTTTTTCCCTTTTGCGTGTGTACGTGTACCGGACTGAATGCGAAACCAAAAATAAGAATCTCTTTTGTCTTTTTGGATAAATATTAGGTGCGATCTGGCATAGGAAAAGACGAATAAGGAAACATCAAAAACTTAAATATTTTCACAGGTTGTTTAAACCATAAATATATACTTACTTTAATTTTAACTATGAAAATTTAAGTTGTTTAATATAATGTAAATATTGAGCGTAAGTATTTACAGAAGGAAACTAAAAGGCAGATGAAAACCAGGGGATTAATTAGGCAGACAAATTGCCATGGCCGAACGTGAAGAAAGCAGATTGTTTAGCCTAAAAATAGAAAATGATATTAGGTGTGGAAAGTAAATCTATGAGTTATTAGGAGAGGTACGTAAATATTTGGGCAGACAAAAAAGCGACAGAAATCTTCGTCCATTGAAACTTAGGTTTACGTTTGTGCTAGTTTTGGATTTGGGCGGCGTCGGAATTGTCCTCTTCCCCTTGCGTGTAGTTGCTAATGTCAAAAGTATAATTGTCCAATATTACAATTCATTGATGAATACGCACAAAAGTTAGTCCAAATTTAATTTTCCTTACTTAACCTTAACGTCTCTGATCACATCTCTCCAACTTGCAGGTTAGAAGTGAGGATGCAATTATAACTAAAGCAAATCTCGCTGATCAGAATTTTAGTGGTAATAACATTGACTCCTATATACACCTCTCCATTTAGTGGTAGCAAATCTCCCTGCATCTCTCGTTTTAAATTGTTGTGCTTATGCTTGACTATTAGAAATAGCCTCTTTATCTTTATATGCATAAGGTAGGAATAAGGTATATTTACACAGGCGAATTCAGGATTTGAAGGTTTAGATTCAACCAAAATCTGTTTTGTATATATAGGTGTCCATTACTAATATATCATTGTTTTCTAAAGACAGATACATGTATACATGAAATTTTTAATGAATTTTTCGGGTGTCGGCAACCGCTCTCGGTATAACATATGTCCTCCAGTGTACACACTATCTTCTTTAGACCCCATAAGGTGAGCTATACTGGATATGTATTATCGTTGTTGTACACACCTCTTCTTTGATTGCAACAAACAGTTCATTCTCTACATTTACCGGAACATTTGGAGTTCGGCAATAACATTTAGAGTACGGCCGCCTCAGTGCGAAACTAGGAGTGCGGAAGTGAGTTAAGATTTAAATTCTCTTCATCGAAAAATTGCACTATA
>MCJB01043742.1:31056-72206 GCA_002018475.1 Nicotiana obtusifolia | reverse complement strand
TATATATATATATATATATATATATATATATATATATATATATATATCAAATGTTGAATCCCCTTGGCTTCTCTATATATTTAAAAAAAATTAATTTTTTAACTTCTTGATAAAAATCTTGCTTCCGCCGCTATAGCTCGTGCCCAATACTAATTGTATGGCATCCACAGCTAAAAGGAAAATAATACGTAGCCTCGGCCCCTCAATTGATTGAGTGGCTTTGAGGGGATTTTGTTGTTATGGCCAGTGCATTAAGAATCAGAAATGTACGTACTATCTCATGGTACAATATAGCAAGTTGAATGGTCCTTTCTGAAAAAACATTTGTCCCCTCTCTGTGTTCCAAAAGTCAATGAGTCCGACGCTATAAGCTTCTGATTCTATTTTTGGTTTCCAGTCGATATTAAATATCTTGAGGTTCGACTAAATTGAATTCGCTCTAAAAAATTATATATTTAAAGTAAAATATTTTTTAACTAAAGCGATTACATATTCATCGCGAATAAAAAATTTCTCGTTAAGGATGAAGGTATAAGTTTATGATTTTGAGACGCGATATACGATATTCTAGCAGACTATTTATTTCTTTGCATACATTGTTCGCAACTTGTACTTTTTGATTTAGCTAGGTTGCAGGGGCGGAGCTAGATAGCAAGTTACAGGTTCGGTCAAATCCTGTAGCTTTGGTTCAAATCCTATATTTGTTAGATGAAATTCATTAAATATGTACAATCTATTAATTTAGAACCCAATAACTTAAAAATAATTAAAATCTCAAACTTATAAGCTTCAAATCCTGGCTCCGCCTCTGAAAGTTGTTATTAGAAGTGTGCATGATTTGGTTTAAGTCAGTTTAATTTAAATCTAATCAACATAGAAGAAGTAAAAATCAGCATATATAGAAGCCATTTTTTCAAATTCGATCATCTTCTTCTTTTTTCAAAATTTTAATCTATTTAATATTTCATGAAGTAAAAATCAGCATATATAGATAAAGATTTTTAAAATTTACAAGCAAGTGAAAGACATTGAACGCGCCACTCATATTTAAAAACTCAAATCGTTAAAAGTAATATTTATACTTATTTATTTTATATATGAAATAAACAATTTGATTTTATTTTCCTTTCTTTTTTTGGTTCACTAGATCGAACATTTAAATATTTTGTTGACCGATAGCAATGCTAGTTAAATTTGAGATCTTTACTTCATTAACACCATATTGAATTGTATAAATCGTTTCATCTAAAGATATTTTTCTACTAACTAATATCTATTAACGTGTGTTGCACGTTAATAATGGCACGTGATGATTTAAACATTTACTTATATGAATGAATAATAAAATTTAGTTAATGAGAGAAATTTTATGTATAATAATACAACAATCATCTAAATGCCGAAAAATATTATTACATTAACATAATACATGAATTTAAAATAAAAGGACATCATCAATACTTACACAAATGATCAATTTTGTCATGTTATTTAGATAATTATGTATTATAGTTTAAAAGTATTTACGTGATGGTATCTTAACGAACCCTTCTTTGTGGACAATATTTTTTTTTTGTGTATGTTTCCTCCTAATGCTTTGGTTGTTCTGCCTTAACCAGAACTCGTGTTGTCGATCTTGGTATCCCTCTTGAAAGTGCAACATACAGTTGTTCGTGCAAAAAAATATATTACGGTAAATATAGTCCAATATTTAGGATGTTTGTCCTTGTCCTTTATTTATTATATTTGCAAAACATAAACATACTAAAAATTATTTGCTCATAAATTTAAAAGGATATTCCTTATTTTCGAAAGGCGAAAGTTGAATTCAGGGATAAGAATATACGTAGAAGCACATTGACCAGTATCATAATTTTTGCATGTATGACATTATTGTCAAAACTTCTATATACCATCTGTGTGCTATTACATAAGCTATTCAGCGTATCTAAAATTTTCAGTAGCATGACGGGCGTATTTTTCTTCAAAATCAACCAATATACAATGGAAGATCAATTTTAACTTAGTCTATTATATATATGGTGTCACTAACATAAGTAAGAAATAATAAACTTGACAACAAATATGTATGGTAGAAGGCCAATTGATATTAAAGTATTTAAGTATTCTTCTTGGTAGTAATTATTGGTATCATTTTCTGCTTAGTCAAAAACAGAAAATATTTTGTTTTTACTATAAAATTTTACAATAAATATTTTATTTAATTGATCAACATATACATGTCTTCTAGCTAACATATCTTTTTAATTTTATCATGTTATTTGCACAAATTGTGTTTTAATCTAATGATAGAAATATTTCTCTTATTGAATGCATTATTATTACCATTGGGATTCATAATTAAATGTTCAGGAAGAACCAAATCATCTTTTATTGGATGCTCTTCTTCGTTTCCGACACGAAGCAAGAATGCAGTGAATACTGGATTTTTTCTTACTTTATATTTCTTGTCAGTTGAATCTTTTTCATTTGATGCCAGAAGTATAACTTTGGTAAGCTAGCTTTTACAGTCTCTGCTTTTGTCAAATTTAAAACTACTGGTAGTACTTGACATAAATTACCTCCCAATTATTAATTTTTCACCAAACGGTTCATTAATATCCATTATATCTCTAGAACTCGGGGCAATTATTTTGATCGTTTGATATTTAACCATAAGTGCTTAATTCCATATTATCATTTTTGCTTTCCTTATAAATTTAGCACCACTGTTCTGCTTTGATATATTTGTGATGGTTATTTAAGTTGTTTGAAGAGGTTTATCAAATTTAAAGTGGGTGGCCTCACAATAAAATCGTTCTTGGTACACCACTTGCTATTATTGCTAATAGTATCATGCCTCTTGATATGATATTTGCAAGTAATGCATGACATAGAAATATTATTTCAGTTCCGCCATAGGCATCTACAAAGAATAATCTCGTTATAGCAAAGTCGACTCTTTATAATATAGTCTTGAAAGGTTGTTCTTGTTTAGGATTTAGCTTTGATTGTACTTTCTCAGACACTTGTATCACATTTTGATTCTTAAAAATATACTTACCTTTTTACTTTGCGCACTAACGCTCTTTTTATGGAATAAATTTATGTACCCTGAGATTTTTTTTTTTTAACTTGAACAAGAATTTTACTGATATGATGAATTTAAAAAATAATTAAATTGGATTCTCTTGCTAAATAATCAATTAAAAGATTTAATTATTTGGTTTTAACAAAAAAAATAATTTATTCTATGTTGATTCAGATCTTAATATTAGTTCATCTCTTGTTTTGAATATTTATCTTAATTATAATTTTATCCACCATAAATTTTATTTCAAAGAGTAAAAGATTGATATGGCATTTCACTTTTAGATCTTTATGTCTGTAGAATTATTAGTGGTATTGGCTCTTACCAACCATTTTTTCTCTTTCTCACACATTTATATTTGTAAATATTTTCTTAGTTGTTGTTTAATAATTGGGTATTTTTTTAATATTACACGAAAAATTGATTAAAAAGATATTCTTTGAGTAGAAAAATAGTTCAAATATAATTTTAAAATATATTATCGTGAGGTATTTTTTTTCTCAATTTCAACTCTTTATGCGATCCATTTAATATTACTTTATTTTTTTTTAGTATTGGACATTGTGGAGTGGTAATGTATTGCTAACACGGAGGATTTTCATGAATCTAATTTTATTAAACCTTCACATATTTTTAATAAGAATTTAATAGATAAAATTTTATTAATTTTAAAAACTTAAATATTAAAAAATAGCATAAAAGATATTGTAGTCCAAAAAATAGGTTATTGCAGTTATGTTCTTTCCCTATAAGTTCTTCCGTTTAATATTTTAGGACTATATTGGTATATTAACATTGTATTTATGCTTTTATAATAATATGCCCTCCTTTTACTAAATGAATTTGGACAATATAATACATTCTTAAATTAAATTAATAATAGGATATTATAATACGTTTTCAAATTAAATTAGTAATAGAAATTTTTAAGAAGTATATCCTAAAAGTAATAGGATTACATAACTAAAGATATTTACTTGTTCAATTTTATACGAATTAGTCAGTCTGAAAGCAATTATACTAATAGGATTCTTAAAGGTGATTATATTAGATTCTTAAAGTGTAGTATTATGTCCTAAAACTAATAGGAGTATAAGGCTAATATCTAAAATTCCGATTATATTCTTTTATTATGAATTATTATATTTAATATTACAAAATTATTTTTATAATTCAATATTACATTCATACTTTTATAATATATTTATAGATATAGAGATTGGTAGATTACTTTTCGGTGTGCGATATGACAGGGAGAAACCCCACGCATGGAGAAATAATAGCCATTGTTTTATGAGCCTTTAATTAGGACAAGTAGCCTTTTTGCTGATTAGTGATAGTGCCCTTCTATTTTCCGAAAGATACTCCTTTCTTCTTTTTGATATTTCCATAATTTATTACTTTTCACAGTCCTTGATTACCTTTCACTTGCATTATTGAATGCTCCAAAAACAAGAAACAGTTAACTAACCCTATTATTTTGTCACTTTCCACAAATCTTTGTCTACTTAATTTCTATTAGCATACAATCATACACAAAGTAAATAAAGAAAAAAAATATAAAAATTTTATGAAGTTCAATTAAGCCTAATTTTCGGAACAGAAGCAGAGAAAGTTTTTAATTATGAATGAGAAGTAAAACACATTACAATTTATAAAATCACCAATTATGACATTTATATATAAATCTCAAATAGTCCCAAAGCTATAAGAGAAAAAAAATTCCAATCCGCCAAATACAATAAGTTTTTCTTTTTCAAATATATTAGCACGATAAGTTTCTCCAATCTATAAAAATTATAAGTTCCCTACAAATACAATAAAAAAGATTAAGTCATAAATAACAGTACTAGCTGAAAAGGAGTTGAAAATAAGTTTATAAGAATTGAGCTGAAATTTCCCACAATTATACCTTATAATTGTTCGACCAACAAGAATCACATCATGGGCAATGGAAACTTTCATGATACTCGGGTCGAGTAAAAAGTAATGAAATTATAGATCGCTGATTATAACTAATTAAGTTGATTTTTATCTTTAAACTAGTATGGTTCAATCGCACTCCATATACATCTTCTATATTTTAAACAAAATAAAATAAATCAATAATGACTATAAAGAAGGGAAGCTTTGGGGCAACCGTAAAATTATCTCTATATGACCTATATCTTATGGGTTCGAGCTGTGAAACCAGAGGCGAATATAACATTATATGTAGGGGTTTAATTGAACTCATAACTTTCGCCGTGGAGCATCGATTTATATGTAAAATCTATTATATTAAGATAAATGGTAGATATAAACTATAACTTTAAAATTATAACGCGTTCAATGCTAAAAATCTTAAAAATAGAACCCATAAAGTTTAAGTCCTGGATTCGCCAGTGTATGAAACTAGTCACTAATATTTGCGTTAGAGTAGATCGACTACATAACACTTCTTGAAGTACGATAAATTTCCGAACTCTACATGAACGAAAAATGCGTTACGCACCGAATTGCCTTTTTTTAATAATTGATGACTGTAATAAACATTATAGAAACTTCTCAGTTACTCCACTTAAAATGCTAGTATTTCGTAAAACTTGCATTTCAAACTTGGGGCCTACGCAGAGTGCAAATGTGCAATTTTAATTTGTTATAGCACCACCCAAAGTACTACCGATCAATAGGTAGATAACAACGTAATCATTCTTGTTTTCCTTTTGTTACTTAAAGTGAGGACATAATCTGGATAAAAGCCTACTCTTACACTATACTTTTTCAAATAAAAGAACTTTTGGGATCACATATTTGGGTTTAAACTAAGCTTTTTAAGATTGAAGTATATATATATATATATATATATATATGTGTGTGTGTGTGTTTGAAACATGGAAAATCCCTTAAAAGAATATAATTTCAAATGGTGATTTTAGCCGTTAGCTGTGAAAAAATAAATGCGTAGTTATGTCAAAGTGCGATAACTATAGCAGTGACTTTTATAAGATGCAAGTTAAATAGTAGTACTAATTTTTATACCATCAGACATATATAGAATAGAACCTAAACCTTTTTTTAATTAGCTACTAAATTAAAACACATTTTGTAATTCCTCCACACAGCGCGGATGTAGTATTAAAGTGATGGGCTCAGTTGAACCATAACTTTTCGAGCTAGATTTAAGTGTAAAAGTTCATTAAATTTATTGTTTTTAAAAAAATAAATATGAACTATAACTTTAAAAATTTAATAGATTCAATTCTAAAAACCTTAAATACTGAACTCATAAAAGATAGAATTTAAATCCTGAATTTGTTGCTCTCTAATGGTTGTACATATTTATCTAAATTAAATATAAACTCTAGATATAGCTTTTTTAGGTTTGACAAATGGACACAAACTTTTGTAACTTTCGAAGCAACTTTTGCTTCTGTACCCAAACTCCTCTTCTTAACTTTAGACGAAATGCAGAAATTGGAAAAGCTTCTTTAAGCCCATGCGGACTCACAGTACATAAAATTTGAAAACTTGTATTTATAAACAAATTAAAGATACAGAAACTTACACAGAATATCCTTCTCTCAGTAGCCTTTCTGTCTATATTTACCTTTTGCATGTATTATGCTATGTGGAGCGACTTAATTAAAGCTAGCTGAAGATAGTGTCAGCGCAAAACCTATAAGATTCTGAGGTAGAAAACACATTAGAAACTGAAAAACTTGTCCTAAAAGGGTATCTTCTTTTGGTCCTGTAGCTATAGATTGATTGAAAAATAGTCAGTGAGTTAGTACTAATAGGTGTGAGGTCCTTTTCCCGTAGATAATCAGTTATATTCTACAGTAGTAATGGAATTTAAAACCATTAAAAGCTGCGGTGGAATGCACGAGTATCCGTCTTTGGAGGAGTGAGTGAACATACTCGAGATCAGGAAATGATCTTTACATGAAAATGAAAGAATCTGGAGTGATTATTAATATTGTTGATATTTTCCCTGGGGGATTCCAATTTTATGAGATTCGGAAACGAGAGTTCATTTAAATAACTAAATTATATAATTTAAGTTCCAAGGATTGGGTTGTTCGTCCATTAAACCGGTACGTGAGCTAGGTTCAGCACGTCGTGACAGTTTGGTCCATATCCAGTGTAGAAGGCCCGTCGCTCGACGGATAAAAGTTACATTTAGGGATAACAGACTGATCTTCGTAATCCTTCATTCTTAGTTAGCGGTTACAGATTCAAACAATGAATATGAAATAACTTTTGTTAGAGAAGGAATTTTCCGGTCACAAATGTGAACCCGAATTTAGTCTGGTAGCAACTTTTCTTAAAGAAAATTTTCTGATAGATCAATGCATATCATACCATCTAGGTTTTTAATTCATCTTTATGGTTATAAAAAACTGTAGCTTCACTGCGTTGGTGAACGAATAATGCCCATTCCCTTGGAAGTCCTATACAAATTTAACAGTACCTAATATACACCTTCAATTCTAAAAATAAAAGGTGATGTTATCATAGCATAAACGTTTTATATAATCATTTATTGTGATACAGAAGGGGCAACTTGGAGCAAAAGTTAAGTTAATTTTGTGTGACCTATAAGTCACGGGGGTTCAAGTCGTGAAATCAAGCACTAATAATTGCACTAGAATAGACTACCTACATTTTGGGCTGAGGCCCTTTCCCGACCCTGCGTGAACGCGAAATACTTTGTGCACCGGGCTGCCTTCATTTATTCAAATATACTCCATCCGTCCCTATATATGTGATTTTGAATAACGGGTATGAAATTTGAGACGTTTAAAACTTATGATCTTAAGCATTTTATAATATTTAGGTGCTATAAAAGTTTTTCGATAAAGATAAAATGAAAAGTGTAAAGTTAATTATTTTCAAATGTAATATTTATCATTCTTTTTTAAATAAACTAATAAAAAATAATATAATTATAAATAGAAAAATAAAAGAATATAAAAAAGAGACCACGAGGCAGAATATTGAAATATTCAATAAGTGATCATATGCTGGAGCAAATAATCAAAATACAATTTCGGCGAAGGTGCGGTTGTTTTGCCGTAAGACTTTTACCTCCATTACCAGCAGACAACACGTACTAATCCATTCATGTACAAGAGCACGTCATAGTCAGACAGATTATATTGTTACAAGAGGATTTGGCACCTTTTTTTTTTTGTTTTCTGCATTCCGCGTTCAAATTTGGTGGCTTAAATTCGAGAACTTCTAATTAAAAATAAAAGAATAATAATATTATAAATTTTTCACTTATACATATATAATGATTATGAAAAAAGGAAATAATAGATTTATATTTACTTTAGTCTTGAAGTTGCTATTTTCAGACTTGGCATAATCAGTAAAGTTGATGCTTTCGATCCACGAAAATAACCTCTTACAAAAATACAGGATAAAACTGTGTACAATAACTCTGATAGTCTGACCCTTCCGCGGACATGTGCAAAACAGTAATTTAATGCACCGAATTGCCCTTTTATATTTATTTTTGGCGAATACCAGTGATATCAAACCAAATTTGCTTGAACACCTTAATGATAAGATCATGATACTGATCTGAATTCAAAGAAAGATAACAAGCAAGAAGTTCTTCCAAATCTTTTGAAGTCCTTATATTATTTTCCACTATCATCTCCACCATTGAATCTCTAAAATCTTTCTGTGGATTTTTTGATGATTTCACCACTGCAAAACTTTCTGAAACACTACTACTACTCCTTCTTGAATTAACACTCTTTCTGCCAACTCCTTGAATTTTCTTGCTGTTTGTTATTTTTGGAGAGTTTGTTCTCAGCTTCACACCAGTTGCTGAACTCACTGACACTCTTCTCAGAGTAGAAATCCTCTGTTTTTCATCCTTTTCTTGCGACGAAACGTTGAATTTTTCGGACTTGGTTATGATAGGGGGAAGGTCAATTTTGGAAATATGATTGAGTGAGTCTTTGTTCATATCATTATCTCTGCAATCACAAGATGGTGAAAGTGAAATTATGGGGTCTAATGTTTCAGAAGAAGAAGATGAGGGGGCATTAGGTGAATTTGGGTAATCTTCAGGGGTAGAATCTGGTTTAGTCCAAACTGATTCAAGAGAAGCACGGCAACTACAACTAGCTGAAACAGAAGTGACAATTTTAGGAGAATTAGTTCGTCTCCTTGTAGTGCTACGCCTTTTCTTTGAAAAATTAATATTATTGTCAGAGAGTCTTGGGTTGTTTGAGGAAGGATTTTGGGAGAATATTTCGTGGTTATTATTTGTTGGACTAAGATTTCTTGAAATGTAATATGATTTTCTTTGGTAAGTAGTGAGGTGGGGTTGTCTTATTTTTTTGTCTGATTGAAGATATGATGATGAGAATGATGATGTTGAAGAAATTGAAGTGGTGTGGTTATGCCCTTTGCTTCTGTTGCTGCTGATTTTGCTCATGTCCTTGAGCTTGTAAAACCAGGCATTTGGCATCATATCTGATAATCTAAACCTATAATTTCCCATGTTGAGTAACAAGAGTTGCTTGTGTTTGTGTTTTCTCTCTGTATTTTGAGGGGTGATGATGACTAAAGAAGTGGGAAATATTGGAGTTAGTAAAGGTAGATAAATAGAGAGGAGGAAAGGGGATTAAAGGTAGGGGTGATGGGACCAGGAGGAAGAAAAATGAGTCATAAAGTAAATAAAGGCAAGTTACACATTTGCTCTATTTCGAATATATGTGTACATGGGAGAAATGTATATTTTTAACTGTTTTTAAAATAATAGGCGATAAAATATATATATTTTTTGTATATATATGTATTATATACAAAAAATATATGTATATTTTATATATTTTTAATCTAACAAATGCAATTTGTTTCATCCGACCAGTCAGTTTTATATTTTATCCAAAAAAGGATGAAGTTATGGCTTTTCCAAGTTGGTAGTTTATTTAAGCTTAATGGCCTAATCATCGTCAGAAAGCTAAAGAAATTGCATTCCATTATCATTATGTTTGACAGTTTGAGTTTTGATTGTAGCAAAACAGTAGCATTTATTAACTTATGTGACTCTCATACTCCTATTATGCTGACTTTTCAGGCCATGATGATGCTCAAATTGGCATAAAAGATTGTGATTCTCTTGCCCTATTTGAGGGTTAGAAACTTGAGAGATTATGAATTTGACATTGATAATCTCTAATCACTGTGAAAACTCTGTACATGGCGCATTGCTCTTGGATATTGCTAAAGAGGCCGTTTTCTCATTGCATCAATACCACTAACTTTAAAGGGTTCTACATTGAATTATAATACGGTGATTAAATAATGATAAAATTATTTCATGGATATACTTATATCTCTATATATTTGGTTGATTTAATTGGGGTGAAGTAGACAGTCTATCATAATGTAAACATTAGTGATTATTTTCCCCGCCCGAACTCATAACTTATAGGTTACACGAAGATAATTTTACCATTGCTCCAAAAGGATATATGAAATATACAGGGTATAAATATAAGTATTAAAAATCTTTAAGATGTATATTACAATATTACACGGAGACAAATTTAAATGGAGCGACATCAACTATGAAAATTTATACTAGACACCCCAACTACCTTGGGATTGAACTATGGATTCTTCTCATATATAAAATATTCTACTATATACGCCAAGAAAATATATAATTTTCCGAATAGGGAGGAATTTAGCTCATCAAAAGCCCCTTTTTTCCAAAAGTATTAATAGCTCTGCCTAATACAACTAGATGTGGAGAAAGAAGAGAAGTAGTAGTAGTTTTATTTGCAACTTCTTGTTAAATGCACTTTCGTTACAAGCCATGTTAAAGTTAGTTCCTCATATTGGATAAGGCTAATTTTAATTCAATGGTTGACATGATATGAAGTCTGGAATATTCTGATCAATTATAGAAGAATATAATGGTAATTTTTTTTCCTTTCGCGAGGAAGATGTATAGACTGAACTAGATTTGTCAGGATTACATTTAATTTGTCAGTCTTGTAAAATATGGGAAATATTCCTTTACATAACTTTTTCCACAAAATATTTTTCTTTTCCTTAACTTTTTCCTAAAAATATTAGAGTTGAAAAGTTATGCAAAAATTCTCAAAAGAGGCGAAAGTGGGAGAAGGGGAGGAAAGAAAGAAAGAAAGAAAGAAAGGATACTAAAAAACTATGAGCATAATCATGACTTAAATTGGGCGTTTCATGTGTTCTCTTTCTCACCTTTAAGTGTTCAACTCTTGTAATAACACTTGCATTAGATTTTGTAAAGTAGGTCTGTATAATTGGGAAAAAGAAAAAGGAAAACTTTCAATGTTGGTCCCTAGGATATTGATAAATTTCAATTTTTGTTCTCATGTCATTCAAAAACATTTGAGAATATTTAGATAGATTTGTGGCGTATCAGGAGAGATAAGATTAGGAACGAAGATATAGGGGACAAGGTGGGGGTGGCCTCCATGGTAAACAAGATACGGAAAGCGAGGATGAAATAATTTAGGCATTTGAAGAGGAGGAGTACAGATGCCCCAGTGAGGAGGTGCAAGAGGTTGGCAGTGTTAGATCTAAGGCGAGGTAGAGGTAGACCGAGCTAGGAAGAGTTGAGGAGAAGTGATTAATTAGATAGAACATGACACGTCTCCAGCTCACTAAGGCCATGACCTTAGATAGGAGAGCAAGGAAGTCGAGGATAAGGGTAGAATATTAGTAGGTAGTTGAGTAACTTTTCTCTCTTATGTAAAAGAATATTGTTCTAGTTTAGAGCACCTCCTCTGCTCTCTCTTCTCCTTACCAGTATCAATATTATTATTCTATTATTTATCTTATTCTTCAATTTTATCACTACTTTTCTTTTTTATCTTTACTATTTTTTGTTAATAATTTTCTTTTCCCTAGTATTTTTATCATAGTTTATTTTTCTCTTATTTTTTCAAACTGTTTTGAAAACACTATTTTGAGCCAAAGGTTATGTCAAAAATAATCTTTTTACCTTACACAAGGCAAGGGTAAAGTTTGCATACGCCCTGCTTCTTCAGATCCCCTTATGCAATCACATTAGATATGATGTTGTTGTCGTTATGTACTTTAAATTGATAAAATTTGCATGAACTTATTAGTAGATGGATCAAATTGAATAAATTCTACGAATAGGAAGTCTAACGTACTTAGTTGGCCACAATAAGAACCAAATGTACAATTCATGCATAATTCAGGGACCAAGCACAATTAGCAAAAAGTGACAATCCTAATGTCAGTGTGAATTAAGTCTAAAGGATTTGAATTCCTTTCAACAGACTTATAAGGATGTTTTACAAACTTAGATTCAATACATATTTGACATTTTGATTTATTATACTCGAATTTAGGTAATACTTCTAAATTAATTAACTTCCGCAAGATTTTGTAATTGACATGTCTTAAACGAATATGCCATAAATTATTTGACTCCAATAATTAAGAAGAAGCTGAAATTTTATTAATACTGTCAACAACCATCACATTGAGTTTGAAAAGGCCTTCTGTGAGGTAGCCCTTTCCAATATACATATCATTCTTGCTTACAACAACTTTGTCAGATACAAATACACATTTGAATCCATTCTTAACAAATAAAGAAGTTGAAACTAAATTTTTCCTAATAGTAGGAACATGAAGAACGTTGTTGAGCGTTAATACTTTGCCGAAAGTCATCTTTAGGAATATCTTCCCATAATCCTCAATCTTGGATGTTGCAGTATTTCTCATGGAAAGCTCTTCTTCAGGACTAGCAGTAGAGTAAGTCGCAAATGCTTCTTTGATAGCACAAATATATCGAGTGGCTCCAGAGGTAATCCACCACCTCTTAGAATTTCCAACTAAGTTGCATTCCGAAAGCATTGCACACCGATCATCAATGTAATCATTTTTTTACTATATTGGCTCGTCCCTTTTTCTTGTCCTTTTTCGGGAGACGACAATCAGGGGCTTTGTGACCAGCCTTTCTACAATTGTAGCAGTTGCCCTTGAATTTCTTCTTATTCTGCTCCTTAGTCTGTCCGGAAGACCTCTTCCTCTTTTTACTTTTTGAAGCAATCTCCTCAACGATATTAGCTCTCATAATCGTTGAATTTCCACGAGACTTCTTCTCGGCTGTTTTGTTATCTTCCTCAAATTTGAGACGAATCACAAGATCTTCCAACTTCATTTCTTTGCGCTAGTGCTTTAGATAGTTTTTGAAATCTCTCCACAAAGGATGGAGCTTTTCAATCATTGCAGCCACTTGAAATGCTTCATTAACTATCATTTTATAGTCTAGAAACTTGGCAACCACAAACTTTTTCAAGCATGCATCTTCAGTCTTGTACTTCTTCTCAAGTGCATCCTATAATTCTTTCGAAGTATTCATAGCACTATAGACATTGTACAAGTCATCTTCCAAATCACTTAGGATGTAGCCTTTGCAAAGAAAATATGCATGTTTCCATGCCTCAACAATCATAAATTTCTCATTGTGTGGCATGTCGGCGGCAGGCACTGGAGGGTCTTCACTGGTGAACTCTCTGCATACCAAGTGTGGTAAGCCGAAAAAACACCTTTTGGTGCGATCCTTAGAAGTTGGCTCCAGATAAATTTTTTCGATTTTTCAGCCAGTGGTACAGCAGTCCGGCTTGACGAGGCTATCATCGTTGCCGCACCAGTCGCAGAAGAATTTCCATTAACAATTGCCATTCTCACTATCCACAACAGAAGAGTTCAATTAATGGCAGAAAATAGAACAGTAAACAGTACTGTAATTAATGATAAATAATTTGTTTAATTAAAAAATCGAAGTTTTGTATATACTGTTTCACAATAGAACGATGAAGTTTTTATGTTCTTCAAATCATTTCTGAATTTTAATACTCCGATGAAGTTTATATATCTTCAAATAAGAAATACAAAAATTCAGACAGAATAGAAAACCACAAAGGTTTTAATCTCCAAATCAGAATATAGATCACAGTATAGTAATAATTTTCTTAAGATTGTTAGTAATCTGTAATACTATAATATAATATTACGAAACAGTAAATTTTTGTAACATAAAACAGAAACAAGAAAAATAGAAATAGGCAGAAACTGGAGATTATCAGAAACCAGAATCAATGAATGTATTTCGGAATAAAATCGAGCCACCGAATTCACAATGTGTCCTTAAGGAAATTATTCCCCTCAAGTACCCGAGGTGTTGGAATATTATCCTCGCATGATAGAATGATTTAATTCACCAGAGTATGCGAACCACTTGAAGGCAGTAAACCACACTGGAATTTAATTGTGCAGAAGGAGAAGAAGTTCAAAAAATTTCGTAAGGAAAGATTTCGAGATCAAGTCATATTTATAGCCATTTTCTGGCACTGTTTCTGAAAAGTTTGCAACCTTTCAGAAATAGCCATAGCTGATGGAACAGGTGGGAACGGGACCGGGTCGCGGGTCCTGGGTTATTCCGGGTTGACTTTTCGTTAATTAACTAAATAATTGAAAGAAATATTGTCCAAAAAGATTAATCAATCAATCTTTGACCGAATCCAAATCCGAATCTGAATTCGAGCCGAGCGAGCGACGACGACGACGCGAGGCTTATTTTCTTTCCAACCCATTTAACACCAAGGGAAATGCTTTCTCAATATAAGAACATTTACTTTTCTTTCCATCACTTATGAGGGACACTTGCTCTTTCCAAAGTAAAAGGAAGCTCACTTTTCCTTTACTTTCATCCCTTCATTTCTCATTCTTCAATTTTTTAATCCCAATATTTTTTAATGATAAAAATATGAATAAAAGTTATTAGGTTCACGTGAATCCGTAACAGCACCGTAGATCTACCCCTAACTTTCTTGTCTTTTCCACGAAGGGGGATAGGAGCCCAGTTGAGTTATCATGTTTAAATTAACTTGGATTGGTACTCAAAATTTATTGCATACGCTCCTACCATTGCGATGAAATGTTTGTCTTAAACACACAATTTGACGAACAACAAAGCTCCGCTGTAAGCCTGAAGTAACATGGTTTTGGTAATCTTATTTTCACGCTCTGTATTCGGGCAAGTGCACAGATAGTCATTCTCAGAAATAGTATTTAAAGATTAGTCAGTATTTGTTTTATCCTGAAATTTTAAATTAAAAATTTTAACTTCAAAACAATTCAAGATATTTTTATCCTGAAAAATATTCAGTACGCACTACTAATTTCTAAATAGCAGCCCTTTAAAGTGAC
This sequence comes from Nicotiana obtusifolia, assembly GCA_002018475.1. NCBI lineage: Eukaryota > Viridiplantae > Streptophyta > Magnoliopsida > Solanales > Solanaceae > Nicotiana > Nicotiana obtusifolia. The sequence goes on along the minus strand of MCJB01043742.1, from coordinate 56,869 downwards.
TATCTGGTGTCATTCCAACTACATTTTCCCCAGTAGTTTCTTTCTTTCGTTTGTTTTAAGCATAATTATATATATATATTTTTCCTCTTTCCTATTTTTAACATTTTTATTTACTTTATCTCTAACCCTTCCCAACCCCGAAAAGGATGATCATTGATTTTCCAAATTTTTTTTTCATTTGTGTTTTGTTTATCCGGTCTCAAACCTCCAACCTAAAGGGTAGAATATGGAGATATACTAATCACTAGAGCAACCCCATGAATAAATATCAATTTCAGTTCTAGTAGTTTTTAGTTAAACACATTCAACTTTCAGTTGACTAACTAGTGAGAATGGAGTTCACTAAAATATTCAAGACTGCATCTTCTCAAACCGCAACTCTGGGCTAGAGAGGTGGTTTGGGCCTAATTCAGCATTTTTACTTCTTCTACATTATAATGAGAAATTGTTAGATGGATATATTATTTATATATGTTCATGATAGAGAATTATCATAAAGGTATCTTACTTCAATTTAATTTTGAATTGAATAGAAAATTAAAGTTTTGTTATCATAGAGCACAATGTGTGTTATCCCGAATAAAACATACAACGACAATAAAAGAGAAGAAATAGGATAATTTAATACATTGAGAAGATATAATATTACAATGAGCTAATATTAATGCAACAATAAAAGCATCAATTAAAACATCCTGCACGGTTGGAAGAATACAATTAAAAAATATGAATATTGATTATCGTTTATCTTAACGTTAATTACTTGATGTCATGTTAAATGATGGTCGCATTATTTGTCTAAAAATGCCATAGACAAGCACTTGGCATGATGGAATTTAGTCCATCCGTTCACCTCAATTATGTGCTAACTGAGACTAAAGTAAAGGTGTATACGATAAAATATGTTTATATTAAATAATCGCATAAGTAAGTGACACATGGAGCCGAAGACAGAAGATAGGTGAATCCGAACGTAACGATCCCGTCTATTACCAGATAAAATGATACTCATAAATGAAGTACATGCCTGCCACCGGATAGCATTTAATGAGGAATATTCTACAGCATTAAATACACGGCTCGTTACAAGGAATATGACATTCACTGCCTGCCGTTACACATTCTTTAATGGCCCTCATAATTGACATTAAAGAGGGGCTTGATCCTAGGACCTTCTTCCCTAGGTGCATCTACAAATAGTGAGCTCTATTATCATTGTAAAACACACGAATTTCTAGCAAACATACAATACACTCTACTCAAAGCTCAATATAATTTTATCTTCTTGTTTACTGATGTTGTTGCTATTGTGCCCGGAAGCCCTGCTCCCGAAATTACTATTTCTGCTATTTTATCTCCATCTCAAGGCTAAGTATTACATTTTTTGTCTAATTTATCTATTATTTCAGGATCAAATAAATTCACTTGTCTATAAATCACGTATAAATTCAACTGTACCTTTTGCTTAGACAGTTGTGTAATTAAGTTGTTTTTTGCCTCTTTTACTAACGTGTTTGATCATTTGTTCTCAGTAAAAAATCATAGAAAATGGTAGATAATGGTGTTAACAATACACAACCTTGAGGCCCAAGGAAATCAGCCTCAGCATGAGGATTCAATCAGCGATATCCGCAATGAGGAGAACGAGGCCACACTGGTCCACGGAAGGCGATACCCGCGACATGTTCCAGAGGCAACTCTTGATGATGCTGGAGAAGAGCACGTCGTCGAAGCGGTAAGGGTGTTGCAGGAACAACAGGAGGCCATTTTAGGTCATCTCACACGACAAGATAAGGTTATGACAGAGCTGAAGCAGGCGTTATCGGGTGCTTTCAATAATGCGAATGGGCGAGGTCCAGTTCCTCTCGGTGCTCCCGCAAATCAAACAACGCAGAGGGTCGACAACAACACCCCGAGGGGTGAGGTCGGCTTCGATGGGGACTGGGGGAGCTGATCTGGTCACAACAACCAGAGCGATCCCTTCAAAAATGAACTCATATGGTTCATGAGGGAAGTGAACGCCCGCATGGACCTGGACTCAAAGAAGTACATTCAATTGCCGCACAAACCAAGCACGACACCAGAATTGATCCCGAAGTGATTTAAAATACCTGACGTGCCAAAATATGATGGAACTTCATATCCTCAGGAGCATACCACCACCTACACAACGGCGGTGAAGGGGAACAATTTAGCTTCCCACGAGATCGAGTCAGTTTTGCTAAAGAAATTCAGAGAGACTCTCACGAAGGGAGCCTTGACGTGGTATTTGCTTTTGCCAGAACATTCCACAGACTCCTTCGAGATGTTCACAGATTCTTTCATTAAGGCCCATGCAGGGGCTAGAAAGGTACAGGCCCGAATGGCCGATATATTCAGGATTGCACAAGGTGAGTCCGAGTTGCTGCGGGAATTTGTAACCCGGTTCCAGAAGGAAAGGATGTTGCTACTGGCCGTTCCAGATGAATGGGCGGCTGAAGCATTCACCAAGGGTTTGAATCCGAGGAGTTCCGATGCTTCTTGGAAGTTGAAAGAAAGCTTGCTCGAGTTCCAAGCGACAACTTGGGCAGATGTTCACAACCTATACGAGTCACAGATAAGGATTAAGGATGATCAGCTCAGTTTCCCGACGTCGGTTAAGGGTCGGGAGAAGAATAAAGAGAAATCAAAAGACAATTTCGACACAGATAGACGGTCTTCAAGGAGTCAGTTTTTGCCCTATGAACAGGCCGAAGGACGCGGTAGAGGTTTTCGGTCCGCATACAGGTTCCTTACTGATAGAAGAATTGATCGCTGCTGGAACAACAGGTCGTTACAGGACAAGGAACGTCAGGTTCTCAAGATCTTTCCTACCCCAGACTTTTAGAATATAACTTCAACGTCATTGTAGTAGAGTTGGTATCTGCTATGAGGAAAATTAAATAAGTACGGTTCCTGAAGCCAATTAGATTTGATCTCAGCCAGAGGGATCCTAATTTGTGGTGCGAATACCACAGGATGAATAGTCACTGGACTGGGGACTACGGGCATCTGCGCGAAGAGGTTACGACACTACTGAAAAATGGCCATCTCAGGGATATGTTAAGTGACCGGGCTAAAAACAATTACAGTCGCAATCATGACAACACGGAGCCCTCAAAAGTAGGAGAAGATCACCCGCGCCTGACGATCAATATGATTTTCGGGGGGAACGGGATTAACGGGTTTACCTTCTTGGCGGTGAAAAAGATGAAGGTATCAGTAACCTACAGCAAGAGACTCCGAAAAGTTGCTGAAGACTACATCACTTTCATGGAGGAGAACGCGGATGGAATGTTGCTACCGCAAAATGACACATTGGTAATCTCTTTAAAGGAGAGTCCGAGTTGCTGTGAGAATTTGTAACCCGGTTCCAGAAGGAAAGGATGATGCTACCGGCCGTTTTGGATGAATGGGTGGCTAAAGCATTTACCAAGGATTTGAATCCAAGGAGTTCCCATGCTTTTTCTCAGAAGTTGAAAGAAAGCTTGCTCGAGTTCCAAGCGACAACTTGGGCAGATGTTCACAACCAGTACGAGTCAAAGATAAGGATTAAGGATGATCAGCTCGATTTTCCGGCGTCGATTAAGGGTCCGGAGAAGAATAAAGAGAAACCAAAAGACGATTTCGACACAAATAGACAGTCTTTTGCCCTATGAACAGGACAAAGGACGCGGTAGAGGTTTTCGGTTGGCATACAGGTTCGTTACCGATAGAAGAACTGATCGCGGTCGGAATAACAGGTCATTACAAGACAAGGAAACATCAGGTTCTCGAGATCCTTCCTCCCCCAAACTTTCAGAATATAACTTCAATGTCAGTGTGGTAGAGTTGGTATCGGCTATGAGGAACATTAAATAAGCACGGTTCCCGAAGCCAATGAGATCCGATCCTAGCCAGAGAGATCCTAATTTGTGGTGCGAATACCACGGGAGGAACGGTCGTCGAACTGGGGACTGCCGGCATCTGCGCGAAGAGGTTGCGACGCTGCTGAAAAATGGCCATTCAGGGAATTGTTAAGTGACCGGGCTAAAAATAATTACGGTCACAATCGTGACAACACGGAGCCTTCAAAAGTAGGAGAAGGTTACCCACGCCTGACGATCAACATGATTTTCGGGGGGGACGAGATTAATGTGGTTACCTTCTTGGCGGTGAAAAGGACGAAGTTATCAGTAACCCACAACAAGAGACTCCGGGAAGTCGCTAAAGGCGGCATCACTTTCATGGAGGAGGATGCGGATGGATTGTTTCTACCGCACAATGACACATTGGTAATATCTTTAAATGTATTAGATTTTAAAATCAAAAGTGTTCTGGCGGATCTAGGGCGTTAAGACAATATTATACAATAGAGGGTATCGGAGCAAGCTAAAATTACCGGAAGCATCATTTAGGCCACAAAACTCCTCGCCGGGTTTAACCTAGCAAGTGTGACAACCCGGGGAGAGATCCTGCTGCCTACGAATGATGAAGGGGTGATGAAGACGACCCTTTTCGAGGTGGTGGGGATGGTGATATGGGCTATAATATTATCCTGGGAAGACCATGGTTGCACGAGATGAAGGTAGTGCCATCAACATATCACCAGCTGCTGAAATTCTCAGCTCTAGAGGGAATTAAACAAATAAGAGGTGACCAACCGGCGACAAGGGAGATGAATGCAATTTTGGTTTCTAGTAGCAAAGGGAAGGAGCACGCGTCATAGTAATTAGAGGAATCGGCGCCTGCTCCTGATTCAGGTGAGGTCGACTAGAGGGAAGAGGCACCGGGAATCTTATCAAGTGCCAAGGTATTTCCAGGTACCGAAAGAGATGGACGAAACAAAATCCACAGCGGAAGAGCTTGAGAAATTCGCATTATTCAAAATGTTCTTGGAGAGGAAATTCCACTTGGGGACAGGACTGTACCTCAAACTAAGGTTTGGATTTATTGAATTTCTTAAATTTAACGTCGATTATTTTTCATGGTCGCATGCAGATAAGACAGGTATCTCGCCGGATGTGGCTGTACACAAGCTAAGCTTGGATCCCAGCATTCCTTTGGTAAGACAGAAAAAACGTCCTACAGCCGAGGCTAGAAACAAATTCGTCAAAGAAGAGGTAACTCACCTACTTGATATCGGTTTAATCCAAGATGGTAAAGTATCCAAACTCGCTAGCTAACGTAGTTGTAGTTCCAAAGAAGAATAATATTGATTGATGCAACGGCCGGGCATGAGTTAATGAGCTTCCTCGATGCTTATTCCGGGTACAACCAAATTAAGATGAACCTGGAGGATCCGGAAAAAACTTTGTTCATAACGAATTTCAGGACATATTGCTATAATGTGATGCCCGTCGGGCTAAAGAACGCTGGAGCCACTTACCAGCGGCTCGTAAACAAAATTGTTTGAAAAAACGATAGGGAAAATCATGGAAGTCTATATAGACGATATGCTTGTTAAGTCTTTGAACACAGGTGATCATCTTAAACACTTGCAAGAAACTTTTAACATCCTAAGGAAGCATAACATGAAGCTCAACCCCGAGAAGTGTGTGTTCGGGGCCAGCTCCGGCAAGTTCCTAGGATTCCTAGTGTCACAAAGGGGGATTGAGGTTAACTCCGATAAAATCAAAGTCATCAAAGACATCCCATACCAGCTATCAAGCGTAAAAGAGGTTTAAAGGCTCACAGGGAGATTGGCTGCTTTGAGCAGGTTCATTTCCCGATCTTTAGCGAAATGCCATAATTTCTTCTCGTTACTCAAAAAGAAGAACTACTTCGAATGGACCCCAAAATGTCAGCAGACTTTGAGGGATTTGAAAAGGTATTTGTCAAGTCCTCCGTTATTATCAATGCCGGAGGAAGGCGAAAACTGTTAATCTACCTATCAGTCCCGGAGGTAGGGGTAAGCGCTATTTTAGTCCATGAGGACGAAAGTACGCAATCTCCTATTTATTACGTTAGTAGAATTTTAATGGGAGCAGAAACTCACTACCCACATTTGGAGAAGTTGGCCTTAGCTCTCGTAGTCGCTGCTCGGAAGCTAAGGCCTTATTTTCAATGTCACCCGATAGCTGTGGTGACCACCTTTATCCTGTGAAATATCCTTTATAAACCCGAACTTTCGGGTAGGTTGGCCAAGTGGGCCGCCGATAGAATATAAACCTAGGACTACGATTAAGTCACAAGTTTTGGCCAACTTTGTGGCCGATTTCAGCTCGTGATTGCTATCTTTGGCAACCAAAGAAGCAGTGATGGCGTCAGAATCGATGTCAGGAGATTGGACCCTATTTACGGACGGAAATTCCAACGTAAAAGGGTCCGAGCCCGGCATAGTATTAACTATACCTTCGGGAGAAACCCTAAGGCAAACCATAAGAATGGTTCCTTTGACTAACAATAAAACGCAGTGTAAAGCTTTGATTGCAGGGCTCGATTTGTCTCGGGGACTAGATTCTGAGGTTATAGAAATCAAGTACGACTCCCAGCTGGTGGTAAATCAGGTCTACGGGATCTTCGAAGCTAAAGAGGAACGAATGTAGCAATACGTAGTGAAGGTTCAGGCTTTACTTGCTTGGTACCGGGAGTGGTCAATTACGCATATCCCGAGGGAAGAAAATGCAAAAGCGGATGCATTAGCTAACCTTGGTTCGTCAATGGAAATGAAGGGATCAGACTCCGGCACGATCATACAGCTTATGCACTCGGTTATGGACGTAGATAGTTACTACAAGGTAAACACGACTAATTTAGTCTGAGACTGGAGGAATGAAATCATTGATTACCTCGAGCACGGAAAATTGCCTGAAGATCCCAAGGCATCCCGGGCTCTACGCGCTAAAGTAGCGCGGTATAGTTTCAAATGAGGTCAGTTATACAGGAAATCTTTTCAAGGCCCGCTGGCCCGATGTTTGGGAGCCTCCGAAGCTAATTATGTTATGCGAGAAGTCCATGAAAGGATCTATGGAAATCATTCGGGCGCAGATTCCATAGTACTAAAAGTGGTAAGGGCATGATACTATTCGGTCCCGAATGGAACAAGACTGCCAAAGCTTTTGTTCAAAAATGTGATAAGTGTCAACGTTACACACTGTTGGTACATCAACCAGCAGAACAATTGTACTCAGTTTTATCTCCATGGTTGTTCATGAAGTGGGGAATGGATATCGTCGGACCACTGCCGCTGGCCCATGGTATGGTAAGGTTTCTTTTGATTTTAACTGACTATTTTTCTAAGTGGGTTGAACTAGGTCCCTATCAGAAGATCGGTGAGCGAAAAGTGGTGGATTTCTTATGGGAGAGCATCATTTGCAGATTTGGGATACCAAAAGAGATAGCCTACGACAACGGGCCACAATTTATAGGCTCAAAGGTTAAGAAGTTCCTTGAAGACTTGAAAATCATAAGGATCACATCTTCGCCCTATCATCCGAGCGCAAATGGTTTGAGGAAGCAGCTAAAGGCAAATGGTTTGAGGAGCTGCCCGGTGTATTATGGGCGTACAGAACAATGGCCAAATCGAGCACGAGAGAGACTCCTTTTTCCCTTATATACAGAGCAGAAACCTTGATTCCGGTGGAAGTAGGGGAGCTTACCATGAGATACTTCCGGGCGAATGAAGAAGCAAACAATGAAGCAATATTGGTCAATTTGGAGCTGCTTGATGAACGTAGTGACTTGGCACATATAAAGATGGCAGCTCAAAAGCAGAGAATAGAAAGATATTACGATCGAAGAGCGAACCTCCATTATTTCAAAGTGGGAAACTTGATTTTAAGGAAAGTGACTCAAAACACCTGGGAACTTAATGCAGGGAAGCTAGGTACAACATGGGAAGGCCCCTACAGGGTTTCAGCTAATCACCGGGAAAGGATCGTACGAGTTGGAGAAGCAAGATGGAGAAAAGTTGCCAAGCAAATGGAACGTGGCACACCTCAAGAGATACTACTGCTAATGGACATTACCTGTACTGGAAGTATATGTTGCACTCTTTTTCCCTTCGTCCAGTTTTTGTCCCAATTGGGTTTTTCTGGCAAGGTTTTTAACGAGGCAGTAACGGAAAACATACTACAAAGGAAATTTCAATAGCAATAATAAGACCTTTTAATAATAAGGCACACAAGTGAAGAACCACTCCGGAGCGGTTAGATAATCTTTTGCTCGGTAGCAATGTTCCTATTGGGAAGTTAAGTTTGCTATCGAACAAAGATTACCCGACCGTTCACAAGTGCAAGCCACTAGGAGATTGTTATATAGTCTTTGGCTCGATAGCATAAACTCCTACGGGGAAGTGAAGTTTGCTACCGAACTGAAGATTATCTTTTAATTCATTAGTGGAATCCTCAAAGGTGTAAAACTTCCAGTGTTCAAATTCGCATTCTTCACATTCAAACATGAGAGGAGGGGGGGATGATACGAGGATATGGCAATAATACTGCCGCTTCGACCGGGATACAAAACTCGGAAGCATAGTTGTATCATCGGGACTGGGGACTGCATGGCCAGCTTCGTAGAAACAAGTTGTACGAGTTAGCCACAAGAAATAGAAATTTCTTTTTAGCACAACGAATGCTTATGTACTTTTGAAAATGGAAGGAATAAAGTAAAGTCCTTTTATTTCTATCTTGTTTCTTGTCCGAACGATGAATTGATTTTGTCATTTGAAAGTTAAACAAGTACTTTAAATGCTAGTGTCGGAATGAACAGGAGACATCCTCTTCAAGAGCACCGTAAACATAAGAGGGCCCTCTATTATGAAAACCCTCACGATAAAGGGTTGATTTCGGAAGAACTTATGCCCGAAATCCAAACTCTTTCAGGGGAAAATACAACCAATGCCTTGTATGATCAAATGCACACAATAAAACTTGCGCAAAACACTTAAGGAAAAAGGACATAAAGATCAAACTTGCATAAGTATTTAAACGAAAGTACGCAGAAAGGAAAACTCACACAATACCTTGAGCAAAAAGTGTTTTTTATTTACAACAAATGTGCAATACAGCACAAGTACAAAAGTTGGAAAAAGAAATCAAAAGCTAAGTTGCTGCATCTCCAGAACCCGGAGGAAGAGAAGCATCCCTGCCCCCAAGAAAAGTGGGTAGATCTGCCGCCGGCTCAATGTCTTGGATTTCACCATTTTGACCTTCAGCGTCATTGCCTTCCGGTTCCTCTTTAGTTCTTGAGAATTCAGAATCAGAACTAGAAGAATAGGTAGCATCAGGCCTGGCCGAAAGATCCCTTTTAGCAGTTGACGCTCATAACCTTTAGCAATTTCGGCTTCAAAATCAATGACACCCTATTTAGTCTCTTCCAAGGTTTTTCTCCTCATGTTGTACATAACATATGTTTTTTCTACAATGAGGGAAGCCGCTCGGCATTTGAGCTCTTCTTTAAGTTGGTCAACCTCGGCAGAAAGACTTTCCTGCGCGGATCTAATAGACCGGAGGGTGACATCGAGATAAAGGACTGTAGAGGTGAAAAGTCTATTATGCTCAATGGTCTTCTTATACTTCTCCTCCAATTAGGCATACTTCACCCCAGCAGCAACAAGCTCTTCAGTTTTGGAGTTCAAGGCTGCCTCCAAATTATTTGATCTTTTAGTAGAGGCAGCCTCGCGATCGGATGCAGCAAAAACGTCACTATGGACTTCAGCCCATTTGGATCTAGCCTCTTCAAATTGAACCCTCAGTGGGGCGATCTCTTGGCTAAGGGTCTCTACTTCTTGCTCGCTTTGCTGTAACCGAGCCTCCAACACAACAGTCTCAGCAGCTTTGGCTTACAATTTTGAGAGGCGAGCATCAATTTGGTTCCCTCGGCCAAAAGTTGATCCCGCTCGGAGGTAAGTTCTTCCTTATCTCGAATCAACCTTTGGAGGCCCTTGGAAGCAAGAAAATTGGATAGCAAAACAAAAAAATGCAAACTCAAAATACTACTACATCAAAGATAGAAGAGATAACTGACGAACAACAACAACAACAATAACCCAAGAAAATCCCAGAAGTAAGGGGTCTGGGGAGGGTAGTGTGTACGTAGACCTTACCCTTACCCCATGGAGTAGAGAGGCTGTTTCTGATAGACCCCTGGCTCAAGAAAACGAAAAATACGAAAGAGACAATATATCAGTACCATCAACAGAAACCATAGAAATAATAAAGCATTATAAGAAACCAAAAAATTGTTGAAACGCAATACAATAAACAGTAAAGAAAAATGAGAGAATAGTGAGAACACAACATAAACTACTAAATCTAAGACAGAAGAGACAACGAAGGAAACGAAGAATATACTGCTGGTGGAGATGATGTAGCAGTTGCTGGTGGTAGAGGAAGAGTTGGTGAAGAAGGAGATGAAGTTGATGGCGTTAAAGATGAGAGGTGGCTATGGCAAGCGTAGTGCTGGTTGTTGGTTGCTCGTCAATTGAAGACGGTAGGGACCCAGTACTTAGCCTCACAGTACCAGGCGTAGTGACTGGGATCCGAAAATGGGAGTTGGCAGTTTCCACCATCTCAAACTCCCCTAGAGCGCTGAGGCATCGTCCTCGATTGGTGTAACTAACTCAATAGATTGAGTAATCTGTTGAGCTGAGGAAGGTCATCGTCTTTTATGTAGAGAAGCCCCTTCCTCGCTAGCTTCCCCATCATCATAAATCATCACGGTGTCCATGGCTGGCCCGGGCGGGAGGCTCGTCACCAAAACTTCCGAAGATGACTCGGTAGCGGCATTCTGCGCCCTTTTATTCTTTCCCCCAGCCGTGGAGGAACGTCTTCTCTTTGGTTGCTTGTTTTCTGGCCGGGGACTTCGAGAAGAAGCACTCACACCAGAAGCAGGCCCGAAGACACCTATCTGTATAAAAGCCTCTTGTAGCAGCCTTGCCGTATCGGCAGGATTAGCCAGAACGTCTTCTTCGGGGACGACAAATGAGCCCTAGCGTAGACCTGAATTCAATAAGAAGAGAAGGGTCAAACAACCTCCTTATATGAAAAGGTAAAAAATAAGATGAGTTCGACTTACCATAATTTTTGGCCTTCCACCCGTATTTAATGGACAATTCTTTCCACGTGCGGGTTTTGAGCGTAGTAACGTCCAAAATTTTCTGGATCATTTGTCCAAGCCTTCAACCCTATGTAGAAACCATCGAGTCACTGAAATAAGTAAAATAAGAGGTGTCAATAACGATGAGGAATGATCTTCAACGGAAGGAAAAAATTAATGTTAGACTTACGAGTGCGGTTCCATAATTCTGGAAAGGATGGAGCCGTGGCCGGGATGATGTCACTGGTGGCTACTGAAATGAACCGTTCCATCCACCCATGGTCGTTGTCATCATTCATGTTGGATAGAAGAGTATGGTGGCCACGCTTGCTGAAATTTATCATTCCCTACGGAAGATCTTGGGGCAATAAAGGTTCATCACTCGAGCTAGGGGTAGCTCCACTCCCGTTTCCTGGCACATACGTCGAAGACAAGCGATGGTCCTCTACCCGGAAGGACTTACTTGGGCCAAGCACACTGCTAGCGGAGGCAGAACTCCACGATGACAGGGTTAAGCTCTCCACTCAAAGAAAACGCCCCCAAAGTGAAGGGATATGTGTAAAAGTACGTAAAACCCTTTTTGGGTAAGGTTATCCACTCCGCCAGGTCGGGAGAGATAATGTCCAAATCTTGACAGTGACAATATTCCTTCACAGTAGGGATACTGGAAGGATGGATGGAAGAAGGATACACGCTAACAACCCACGTACGAGGGTGAGCAGAAGGATACTTCTCCTCAAATCTTTGGTAGTAGTTAGATTCTTTGGGATGATGATACTCACCGTAGGGGAAGCAACATCATCATCTTTACCTTTGTTCTTTGAAGAACTAAGGTTTTTGGAAGAAGAGGCCATTTAAGGAAGGTTTTCTCTCAAAGAAGAAAGTTAAAGAAACGTTAAAGACGAAGTATGAGTTGAATAAGAAAGTTTGAGAAAATTTATAGTATTATGAAGTGTAAATGAAGGAGGTTGATGCGTATAAGTAAAGGTATAAGCGGCTAAACTCATGGCCATTGTTACCTCGATAATCGGCAAAAGTGATGCTAAGTTGTGGGATGACGTGTGTTGGGGCATTAAATGCGGAGAGACGTGCATCTAATCAACCGTCAGAAACATTTCAGAAGGGCTCAATGCATTTTCCACCAAAGAGGGTGTTTCTACCAACTTCCCGGTGAAATAAAGTTATGCCACCGGAAAGCAAGGGACTATCTGTATAGGGTAAAATATATTTATATTAAATTATCGCATGAGAAAGTGACACGTGGAGCCGAAGACATAAGAATGTGAATCCGAAGGCAACGATCCTGTCTGTTACCAGAGAGAATGATACTCATAAAGATGAAGTCAATGCCTGCCACCCGGTAGCATTTAATTAGGAATACTCTACAACATTAAATACAAGACACGTTACAAGAAATATGGCATTCACTACCTGCCGTTACATATTCTTCAATAGACCTCAAAATTTACATTAAAGAGGGGCTTTGATGGTAGGCTATAATTGCGTGTTTTAGTCACTTATTGCACTCTAGTTCACTACACTTTATTCATGTTTGAGCTTTAATTGATATTGTTTTGCACTTATTGTGTGTTTTATGCCTTGTAGGAGTGATTCCAAGCTATGTAAATGTTATATAATGAATTCGAGCTATTTGGAGCTTTGAAGCCTTAGTAAAAGCCCAAGGGATTAAGTGGGGATCGTATTCGGGGTTCAAGGACCAAGTCTGGACGTCAAAAAGCAAGATTCAATCCGTACTCTAGGAAAAATGGCTTGCCGCGGCACTTGGGGCGCCGCGATTGCCCAAATCCTGATGCCTAACAGATGTTAAGCTCTCTGGATTTCCCCACTAATGCCTCGCATGGCGCGTCGCCCCATGTCGCGCCTGTGTATTTTTTACAGTGTGAAAATTCTATTTCGGCTAGGAGAAGGTAGTTTCGTCTGGGCCCGAACCTACTTGGTATAAATACATGGAAAAATCTTATTTTTGGGACTTTTGACACATATTCGACCTAAGGAAGCTAATGAGGAGTTGGAAGAACATGAGTACAAGGATTTCATCATTCCTTCCCCACTAAAGACACGAGTCTGGATTGAATTTATATTTTCCTCTATTTTAACTTTATTTGTGATGAATTGCTCCATGTCTATGGAGTAGTTCTATTTAGGGTTTGATGGATTTGGTGTATTGATTTTGTGGATTATAACTCTAGTTTTATGTACTGAAGTATTTTTGGATGATTTAATTGTTCCATCTATATTTACTAGTTCATGTAATCGAGAGAGGCATAACTTGTGATATTCATGCATTATATTGTTGGTTGAGTTCATTAATTCTTCTTAATAATCGAAAGAGGCTAGTTCAATCATTGATTAAACCTAGTTAGGAGGATATTCGAGAGAGTTTCTCCTAAAGACCAATCCACTTCGCATTCTTGCATATCTTCACGTGCTTAAATTGGTTCATCTTGTGAGGTTAAGTCTTAATCGAGAGAGGAGTTTTTGCTGAATGTTTGATCTAATAATTGAGTGAATTCGAGAGACTCACTTAAACATTAGAAGTGAATTACCTAGAGCTAGATCCCAAACAATTATCTTGCACCTATCCTATCAACCCCTATTTTCTCCCATTGATAACTTCCTTGCTTACCTTTGTTTTGATTGTCATTAATCAATAGCTTTAGTTTCTTAGTTAATTGTCGTTATTAATTATAGATATCAATTGTTGATCATCTTGGATAGCAATCAAGCTAGAAACTACAAGAATACTGTTTAAATTCTCAGCTCGTCAAATTTTGGCGTTGTTGCTGAGGATTGGCAATCAATAGTGTTTTTTGAAATAGTTTGTAGTGCTAATTCAGGATTTTTTTTTAAATTTTTTCCCTTTTTACGTTTAGTGTTCTTTGGTTGTGCGCAGGTTATAGGTTAATATTGGTGCATGACTTGAGCTTCTGCGAAATTAGTGCTACCATACGAGCCAGAGTTAGAAGCAAAACAACAACAACTGAGGAATGAAAAAGATCTCACCGAGAAGCTAGAAAAGTTTGGCAGTCCTTAACCCAAGAAACTATGGCCAGAAACAATGATGATAATGTAGATTTGGCTGCAAGAGAGGTACCCAACAACGAGAAAAGCTGTACGGGATACTGAGGAAGCAGCTATTAGAGATGCGCAGAACATCTATGAAGAAGAGAGGGGTCACAAACTTCATCAACATCAACCCTTGGTTGCAAACCAGATCGAAAATATAGCTCCCAGGCCTGGGAGACCACTTGGCGATTATGCTAGACCGGTCTACATTCAAGGATTATCCAGTGTTAGACCACCTTCAATTGCAGCAAATAATTTCGAGTTGAAGCAAGGGTTGCTTCAAATCCTTCATAATTGTTGTGTCTTCAGAGAGAAGCCAAACGAAAATCCAAACACACATCTAAAATGGACTTCTAGGATATTATGAACACCTTTCAATACAATAGGGTGTCTCAAGATACAATGTACTTAATGGCATTCCCCTTTTCACTTAAAGATGATGCTAAGGAGTGGCTTCGGAATTTGCCCAGTGGATTGATCAGATTTTGGGAGGAGATGACCAGAAAATTCCTTGATAAATATTTCTCCTCAACTAAGACGGGAAAGATTAGAAGAGAAATCCGTAACTTCTCCCAGAAAGAGACTGAAACTGGTTTTGAAGCATCGAAGAGGTTTAAGGAGATAGTTAGAAAGTGTCAATATAGTGGAATTGAACTCTGAATGCAACTCTAGGATTTTTGGGAAGGATTGACACCGACCTCGCATAGAACATTGAGCAATGCAGTTGGAGGCCCTTTGATGAAGAAGACTCCAGAGGAGATAGTTACAATTCTTGATGAGTTATCTGAAGATGCTAATCAGTGGCCCTCTGAGAGTGTTGAAAGAAGAAGATCAAATGGTGTTCACCTTGTTGATGCTAATACATTTTGTGCAGGTACAGCTTGATACTATGGCTAAATAAATACGAAAGCTAACCTTAGCCTCAATACAAATTAGCCTTGCACAACTTGTGATATATGTGGAAGAGGACACCCTACTCATAAGTGTCAAGCCTCAACTGAGGAAGTGAATGCTGTGGGAAATTACAATGCGATAGGTCAGAGGCACCCCGGTTTTTCATGGAGTTTACCTGGGGGTACTGTGAATGCATGGCAACAAAAAACCCCAGACCTCAGGGACAAGGAGCTCCTGGCTTTATGAATCAGCAGAGGTAGCAATTTCAGCCTCAACAGCGCATTCGGTCTAGCATAGAAGATCTCATGAAGGCCTTCATTCTAAAAATTGATGAGAGGCTTGAAACTCATAGCACATCTATACGGGAACATGGAGCAACTATCAAAGAACTAGGCACTGGTTTTCGAAACCTGGGAAGACAGGTTGGGCAACTAGCCACTCTCTTGTCTGAGAGGATTCCAAGAACTCTCCCGCTGATACTGAAAGAAATCCCAAAGAAACAGTGAATGTTGTAACACTGAGAAGTTGGAAAGTGTTGAAAGATCCCACCCCGATCCAAAATGATGTGAAACTTGAAAAATAAAGTGGGGAGCAGCTGAAGAATGATGTTGATAAAAATAAGAAGGGCCAGATGAAAGCTGAGAAAAAGAAGAAGGCAGAAACTTCGAGAAGGGAGGAACATGATGAGAGCGAGAATATACCTGCTTTACCTTTCCACCAAAAGCTATATAGAGAAAAGCTGGACAAGCAGTTTGAGAGATTTCTGGATGTGCTGAAACAGGTTCATGTAAACTTACCATTCACAAAAGTGCTCTCACAAATGCCTTCTTATGCCAAATTCTTCAAGAAGATCCTGACAAAGAAGAGGAAGATAGAAGAGACCTCAGTGGTCAAGCTCACAGAGCATTGTAGTGCGATATTGCAAAGCAAACTCCCACAAAAATGTGGAGATCCATGGAGTTTTACTATAGCTTGCTCCGTAGGAACTATTCATTTTGATAAATCTTTATGTGATTCTGGTGCCTCAATTAATCTAATGCCTCTATCTATTTACAGAAAATTATAGAAGGAGATTGGAGAGATAAGGTCTGCACCAATATTGTTGCAGCTGGTAGACCAAATGACTTTAATACCCGAGGGGATAGTAGAAGATGTGTTAGTTCAGGTGGATAAGTTCGTATTTCCTGTGGATTTTATAGTGGTGAATATAGAGGAAAACAAGGAGGTCCCCCTCACCCTAGGAAGACCATTATTAGCGACGGGTAGAGCTATATTTGATATACAGAAGAAAGAAAGTCATGCTTAGAGTGGGTGAGGAGATGGTGACTTTTGAGATAAATGTAGAAAAGGGGGTGCAAAAAGGAAAACTAGCTGCAAGTGTTGAGTGGAAAGTGAAGGGCTCAAAAGAGAAGGCTGCACTGAGCGAGAAAGATAAGTTTGGGGTGTACCCCAAAAAGGCTGAGCAGAAGCTGTATGCATGGATGTGTGCATTAGTTGGGGCGCGAGGAATGGAGCCCGGCTTCGACTCAGACCTCGACTAGATGTTCACGGAAGTTTTCTTTACCTTTTGCTTTTTAATTGTGTGTCACGAGGACATGCTACAACTTAAATTGTGGGGTGGAGAATATTATGTATGTATGTATATTAGTTTTTTTTTGTTTCGGTGTAGTCGTTTTGCTTAGTTGTATTAGTTAGAGATAGAAAAAGAAAAAAAAAGAAAAATTAAATTTTTCGATTTTTCTCGACGTTGGATATCATTGACAGGTTTCTTGAGGGACTAAAGTCAAAATAAAAAGACAAAAAGATTTTCTTTTGTTAGGTAGTGTATTAATTCCCCCTTGATTTTTCTTTCTGCCGCGGTTCTTTTCCAAGGGTTTTGTTTGAACCGGGTGTAATTAGTTTTTGTTTTGTAGAGTAGTATGAAACATTGTTCTGTGATTTGAATTGAATGCAATATCTCTTGACCTTATTATGCCTTGAGAACAGTAAGTGCTTTAGTTGTGACGCTTAGACTTAATTTTTGACTCTTGTATAAGTACCTTAAATTATATGATCTTAACTTTGCTTAACTGCTTTGACTAGAGTATCTTGATAGTCCGATCCTGAGTGAGTTATGTGTTATGTGCGTGTGAGAGGTTTTCTATATTCCGTGCATTGCATTTGATGTCTAGAACTTGTCACGTGTGTTTACAAAGCGAAATAGTAGTTTTATTCAGTCTTGGAAGTGATATAGGCATTTCTTTGTTGAGCTAGTTATAGACTTTTATTCACCTAATTGTTATGTATTTTTGTTAATCCCTTGAGCCTGTAATCCTATTTCTTTGGAGACCACATTACAAGCTTTACCCTTTTGTTTGAATGGACCATCTGTTTGAACCTTATACCTCTCGTGAGCACTTGAATTTGTTATGAACTTTGTAAAAGTTGAAGTGTAGGGTGGTTGAGTTGGCTTTTGAGTGGAACTATTGAACTAAGGAGAAAGGTGCACTGTATTGAAAAAGTAAGAGCCACTTGAATTGATAGAGAAAAGAAAAAATATTGTATTGTTGTGCAAAATATTCCTTGATAGTGGTAACTTGATGTAATTGTACTTAAAGAAGTAGGGAGTTAATGTATATTGATGTGAAGGTGGAGTTTTGGTTTGACATAAGTGTGGGGTTTTGAATGGCTAATTATATGTATTAAAAGTGCTTAGGGAGGTGTAGTCACTCTTATATCTAAATATATCCTACCCATCCCGCAGTTTACATTACAACCAATTAAAGCCCTACTTAATCCTTGACTGAATGAGTTTCAATTAGTAGAGTAGTACACTACGGGCAAGCCTATGGTACGTCTTTTGTGGCATATGAATGTTATTTTTGAGAGTGAGTGAATTCTTTATCTTGAGTTTCTAATTATTCTTAAATTTTATTGTGTGCGAAACAACTCTCTATTCTTTTGTGAGGGCAATTAATTCATGAAGGAAAAGTAATGTTGTTGACCTCTGTGTTAGAGTAAGTGAGCGGGTTATAAAAATGCATGGTGCTTTTGAGTCAGATCTTGAGGCTAGGATGTTAGGGTATTGTGCTTAATCTGTTTTAAATATTCTTGGTGTCATGAGTTATTAGAGTTGTTGAAAAAAGTCGTGTTTATATGAAGTGTAGTTTGATTGCTCGAGGACGAGCAATGGTTAAATATGAGGTGTTGATGGTAGGCTATTATTACGTGTTTTAGTTACTTATTGCATTCTAGTTTACTGCACTTTATTCATGTTTGAGCTTTAATTGATAGTGCTTATAATGTGTTTTATGCCTTGTAGGAGTGATTCCGAGCTATGTAGATGTTATGGAATGAATTCGAGCTATTTGGAGCTTTGAAGTCTGAGTAAAAGCCTAAGGGATTGCCAAAATCCTGTTCGGGGGTCGAGGACTAAGTCTGGACGTCAAAAAGAAAGATTCAATCCGTACTCTAAGAAAAGTGGCTTGCCGCGGTGCGTGGTGCGTGGTGCGCCACAACTGCCCAATTCCTGATGCCTGACAGATGTTGAGCTCTCTGGATTTCCCCACTAATGCCCCGCATGGCGCGTCGCCCCATGTGTGCGCTCCTATGTATTTTTTATAGATTAAAAATCCTATTTCGGCTAGAAGAAGGTGATTTCGTCTAGGCCCAACCCTACTTGGTATAAATACATGAAAAAATATTATTTTCGGGACTTTTGACACATATCGACCTAAGGAGGCTAAGGAGGAGTTGGAAGAACACAAGCACAAGGATTTCATCAGTCCTTCCTCACTCAAGACACGAGTTTGGATTGAATTTATGTTTTTCTCTATTTTAACTTTATTTGTGATGAATTGCTTCAAGTCTATGGAGTAACTCTATTTAGGGTTTGATGGATTTGGTGTATTGATTGTTTGTGGATTATACCTCTAGTTTTATGTATTGAAGCGTTTTTGGATGTTTTAATTATTGCATCTATATTCACTAGTTCATGTAATCGAGAAAGGCATAACTTGTGATATCCTTGCATTATATTGTTGGTTGAGTTCTTTAATTCTTCTTAATAATCGAAAGAGGCTAGTTGAATCGTTGATTAAACCTAGTTAGGAGCACAATCAAGAGAGGTTCTCTTAAAGACCGAGCCACTTCGCATTCTTGCATATCTTCACGTGCTTAAATTGGTTCATCTTGTGAGGTTAAGACTTAATCGAGAGAGGAGTTTTTGCTGAACGTTTGAACTAATAATTGAGTGAATTCGAGATACTCACTTAAACATTAGAAGTGAATTACCTAGAGTTAGATTCCAAACAATTATCTTGCACCTATCTTATCAACCCCTATTTTCCTCCATTGATAACTCGTTGCTTACCTTTGCTTCGATTGTCATTAGTCAATAACTTTAGATTCTTAGTTAATTATAGTTATTAATCATAGAAATATCAATTGTTGATAATCTTGGATAGCAATCAAGTTAGAAACTACAAGAATATTGTTTAAATCCAATCCCTGTGGATACATTATTGTACTATACTATATTTGACTAGCGAGCATAATTTAAGTGTGTGTTTCGAGCTCGTTAGGCTTGATCCTAGGACCTTTATTGCAGCTATAAATAGTGAGCTCTATTATCATTGTAAAACACACAAAGATTTTCTAGGAAACATACGCTACACTCTACTCAAAGGTCAATATAATTTTATCTTCTTGTTTATTGATATCGTTGCTATTGTGCCCGGAAGCCCTGCTCCTGGAATTACTATTTTTGTTATTTTATCTCCATCTCAAGGCTAAGTATTACATTTTTGTCTAATTCATCTATTATTTTAGGATCAAATTAATTCACTTGTCTATAAACTACGTATAAATTTAACTGTACCATTTTACGGGTAAACAAAAGGTACATTCAGCAACCTTATTACTCCCACCGTTCATTTTTACTTGTTCCCTATATAAATATATATTTTCATTTTTACTTGTCCATTATACTAAATCAAGAGAAAGATAATTTTTTTTTTCTGTTTTACCTTTATCATTAATTATTCATTCCCCAAATTATTTTTAAAACTTTTAAAAATGCTATTATTATTATTATAAGTAAAATAGTAAAATAATATTTTATTTATTATTTCTTACGTGGCGTGAAAAAGTGAAGTGAGGGAGTATATCTCTAAAAGTTAGAAAATTTTGTATAATAATTGAATCTCTTTAAGGTTCACTTAAAATCTAACATTAACTTGGCTTTATTATGGATATTATAGTCAGAAGTTAAGCTGCATTTCTGCCTGATCATATTCTAGGTTATTACCTCATTACTATAGTACATTAGTTTACAAGATTTAAGAAACTTGATCCAATAATATTTTACTTTCTTTTTATTTTTAAAATATCTTTTATATTTGGGGATCAAGGAAAAAGATAAGAGGTGGTAAAATTAAACCACTCTTATTATGTGAAAGATTACAAACGACACTACTAGACAGTATTTTGCAGTAATATTTATACCAAATCAATTAGATATATAATATATGTTCATACGTAGTTGATTTTGACCACATTTTACCTTCAATTGAGCTCCGTCGAGTAGCAAATTACTTTTAGTCAAGCGGTCTGATACGATGAACCGGGTCTTATACCAACCCTCCGGTTCAACTACTGTCAATATGTATGACGTTAAGCTTCCTCTTATCTCGTCACTCCATTTTTCTCTGTCATCAATCAACAGACGTCACAGCTTTCTTGGCCGGTAAATTGCACCGTCTCCGGCAGTCGCCGATGAATCTTCGATGAACAGTAATTCCGTGAGCACCTTAATTTCAGCTTCTTTTCTTTATATAATTATTCCTTCCCTGCCCTTTTGAGTTAGCTAGCTGGCTAAAGCACAATACTGTTCACAAACTCTAACAATTTTATTTCCATCTAATCCTGATTACATACCGCTTATTCTGTTGAAAATAGGTGGTTTCTCACAAAAGAATTGAAGAACAGAAAATTGAGACATAGTTTGACTTAGTGAAATCCAGAGACTAGGGTTTTTTTAAGGTCACTCTGGTTAAATTTTTATTGTTAGTCGTTCGAGACGGGGACGATAGGTGTGGGTTTAGAGAATAATGTGTATATTGTGTCAGATACAAAGGTGGTCTAGAGGGGTAGCTACCATGTTGCCATGGCTGGTGATTCCACTGATTGGGTTATGGGCACTAACACAGCTATTGCCACCTGCATTTCGGTTTGAAATTACGTCGCCGAGGTTTGCTTCTGTAATGGTGCTTCTGTTTACACTTTTGTGGTACAAGGTTTTGATGCCTTGGTTGTCAGCTTGGCGGGTGAGAAGGATTGCTAGGCTTAGAGAGAGGAGGAGGCTCTTGGCTATTGAAATACAGAAGTTGAGGAAAATAGCAACGAGGAGGTGTAGGAATTGTTTGACTCCGTATAGGGATCAGAATCCCGGTGGTGTGAAGTTTATGTGTTCATATTGTGGTCATATATCGAAGAGACCTGTTCTTGACTTGCCTGTGCAGCCAGGATCGGGGCTTCTGAATTCTGGGATTTTGAAAAACTTAATCGGGAAAGGTGGAAAGATATTAAATGGGAAGGTTTGGTCTGACAATAGGTTGATGTGCGGACAGGATTCAGTAGAGGATGAGAATTGGGCCAAGGGTTCTTTTGTTGGGAAGTCAAGTACTTGGAGAAATAATGGCAGTGGACTTTTCGATAGGGAGCATTGTTTTGCAGAGAAGTCATATTCTCGTGTTTTTATTTTAGCCAGCAAAGCTTTGACGGATTTTTTCTCTAGTATCATGTGGCTCTGCAGGAGTATTTTTAGGATTAGTTCCTTCAGAGATGATGATGCTTCAATGAATGCAGAGAAAAGAGCAATGTTGGATAAGAGAAGGGAAAATGGGGGGAATTTTCAGGAGAGTAGATGGGAAAAAGCTAGAAGAAAAGCAGAAGAGAAGAAGCAGGCTAGGTTAGAGAGGGAGCTATTGGAGGAGGAGGAGCAACAACAAAGAGAGGAAGTTGCTAGATTGGTGGAAGAGCGCAGGAAATTGCGGGTGGAACATACAGAGGCCGAGAAAGAACATAGTAAAATGTCACTCTCTGATAAGGTGCGAGATAGTAAAAGAGAAGCAGAAAAGAGGCGTCAAGAGAAGAGGAAAGAAAGGGACAGGGCATCTAGCAAAAACGACTCAGATACAGAAGAACTGGATAAAAGTGCAGGCAAGGGAAGTGAGCGAAGCAAGTGTGATGTGAGTGATAGAAGGCAACAGCAAAAAAACAGGCGAGAAACTGTTAAGTCACATAATGCAGAAGTTATTTATGGTTCTAAGGGTGCTTCGAAAAGCAATCACAACCATGGGAATGTTGGAACTCGGTACTTGGATAGTATTAGGGGTACCCTTTTATCGTCTTCTAGAACATTTACTGGAGGTGATCATTCTGTAAAGAGTAATAATACTTCTGTTCCAAGAGAGCACAAATCTAAGACTGGCATAGATCATATTCAAACCAATGGCTCGAGAAGGAAACTATCTCAGCCAGATAGGGTATCTGGAAAACTGAATGCAAATGTGGACGAAAGGAGCATCAACCTGCCTGTAAGTCTTCTGTCAAATCTTCTTTTTCTCTTGCTTATATCTATGCCTTCATTTTCATCAAATATCCTTCTGGTACTTCTGCTAAAACTAAGACTTTCTCCGGCAGCTTATAATTTGGTGTGGCATTTTCAATGGTTATTTCAATTTTTGGGATCTATCATTATCTCGTTTACTTGACCTATAATTCTGAAAGATAGAATTTGCATCGTGCAGGAGAAATAATCTTCGATAGTCTAACAGTAATTTACCCAGTTTCCATATGTGTACTTACCCTGATCTGTTTGTTACAGGTGCTTATTGAACCTCAACCATGTACAGCTCCTAAAAAATCATGGCAACAATTATTCACACGTTCTACTGCTGTTTCTTGTCCAACTTCAAATGTGATAAGCCGACCATGTGTTAGGCCACAAGCAGAAGTTCAAACACCAACTTACCCCTTTCAACCTCCATCTACACAATCCTTTGACAACCCCATTAGCTTTGGACTCCCGTCACCTTTTCCTTTATCTACTTCTGCTTTTGGATCCACAAGTAATGGTACAACTCTTCCATTATCATCAGAACCATTGATTCCTCTAGTTGGAGATGGTGCAGGTCAGTTATTGCCAGAGGAGTCAGAGATTTTTGAAGATCCTTGTTATGTTCCAGACCCAGTTTCATTGCTTGGACCCGTTTCTGAGTCACTTGATAACTTTCAGCTTGACCTTGGGGTTGTGTCAAATGTAGGATTGGGCAAACCATGTCCTGTAAAGGGTGTCAATGTCTCTTCTGAAGTAACCAGACCATCACCGATTAAGTGTCCAATATCAAGATTGTGTGTTCCAGAGGAGAGGCATGCTGAGTCTTCTCTTTCTGCCCGCACTGCTAAGGCTCAGGATGTACACAATGTGGCACCAATGAATGTTTCAAGTAATGCAAATGATACGGGAACATGGCAGATGTGGAATAGCTTTCCACTTGGTCAAGATGGTCTTAGTTTAATTGGTACTCCAGCCAACTGGCTTTTAAATCCAGAACTTAACAGATCAAACATGGAAGAGATAATCTCTGCTGCACCTCCGAAGACCATGGCTTCACTGTTTAAAAATGATGATCAAGTCCTTTCTGTCTCCCATTCTCCACAAACAGTTTATGCAGGAAATTGCCAGAATGGCACGACACTTGGTGCTTATTTGCCTAGTAGTGCTGAAAACGGGTTCCAAAAATCACTCTTTGGTGAAAGTCAATTCTCTCTCAATCCTGAGAATGCTGCTCAGAGTGAACATGAGAGTCCTAATGCTCCCATGACAAGCTATCCATTTGAGTTGTCTCCACCTGATTTTTGGGCCAAGTAAGCAAAAGAAAAAGCTCTAACTTCCATTGTTTTAAAAGATATGTAACCTTTTATTTGTAGCATGATTGTGTTTTTGACTTTGTGAGATTCGAAACCCTTTAGGTATGTAGCTGCAGTTTTTTTTTTTTTTTTTTTCTTAATGTGTCTGATTCTTCTCTTTCTGAAAATTACTTTTGGGACCATCTCATTAGTCTTGTGTAGTTATAATGTTTAGCCACCATTGCCTTTTGTGTTAAAGCATAGAAGCGCATGCTACTGGCGACTGCACAAATACATACATATATATATGCATACAATATATATATATATATATATATATATATATATATATCTTATCTCTGTGTGTGTGTGAGAGAGTAGCCATAATAGAGATGTACATGTTGGCATCCCTAAGGATAGACAGTATGCTTCTTTCTGGATGCATTATGAATATCAAGAATTATTTTAGTAACATGGACCTTTACATGTGTTTTTATGTATGTTTTATATGTGTGTGTGCACGCGCGCGCGTCTGTGAGAAAGAGAAAGAGAGAGAAGTTGAATTCAATTCAAGCTGGACAGAACCTGAACCAACATCAATTTTGGACTCTTTTGCCCTTGAACAATTACGGATAAACAGTATTGAAAGGTTTTCTTGAAGTATACTTACAATACTGCTGTAGTCTGTGCCGTCTCGAGATGATCAGTATAGAAAACTAAATGTACCATTTGCAATGATAGTACTGCTTTGGGGACAAGTAGCTGATGAGTTCAGTGAAAGCTATGTTGTGGCAATGCTTTAAACCTATGCTTTATTTGTTAGAATCCATACTGCAGCATGTTGAGCCAAAAAAATTCGTAAGGTTAAGGGTGAGAAATTCAGCATAAGAGAGTTTATTTTATAAATAACTAATGTTTTAATTAACCAAAGTTATGTTCAATATATATGCTAAATTTATAATACTAGTCCTTTTTTACTAATCCATATCTTTTAAGAAATTGGGAACCTCCATCTTTGCAACGCTTTAAACTTTTTGAGTGTGTTCTCAAAAACGATGAGCAGGTCAACATTATTTGAAGATACTGCAGAATGCTCCCACCGTGGTATTTGAATTAGGTCATGTACTTGTTCAAATGCCTGGACAGTGCCTCCTAAACATGTGCCTCTCTGTAGAAGTCCTTGTCTGACATGGCATTTTTCTGGATTAAGTTGCTCCATGACTGGTGTTTTTTCAACAAAAAATCTATATAGTTTAGATTAGGAATACGTATGGAAAACACAGATGCTTTACCCTTTTGGTTTGTTAACTTGCTCGGTTTCGGGCTCATGTCTGAAGCCTTAAAGCTGCAATACAGTTTAAAACTCTTTAGGATGAGGTAGTGGAACCTGGCAACAGAGGAAGACGGAACCTAAGGCCAGGTTGTTTCCCTGTTGATCTTGAAGCCCCATATTTTGTCCTTTTCTGAGATACATGCAACTGTACATTTTTTCGCGCCGAAGCACAAGAAAAATAATTTAACTATCCAAAGAAAAAAAAAAACCGAAGCCTTTTGTGATCGGCAATTTGAGCTTGTCAACTAAATGATTCTATGGTGACATAAACCTTGGGCATAAGTGTTAACGACAATTAGATGTCTCTTCTCACGCATTTTTTGGGGGTTGGACATACCACTAAATTCGTGGTCGTGCGTGGTATTAATTTGTGTTCGGTCCCCCAAATACTCTGTATTTGTTTTCTCTGAGAGAAATTGTAAAAAGTATAGTTGTCTCTTCCATTTGTCATTATAATAGAAAAGGCTTGGATAATTCATTTTCACTTTTTGTTTAATACAGAATGTTGCCTACTTTTAAGGGAAAAAATATTGTTTTCTGACAAAATTAACCAAATGAGACTTAACCCCC
>MCJB01043742.1:20027-30901 GCA_002018475.1 Nicotiana obtusifolia | reverse complement strand
AAAAAAAAAAGGTAAGAGAAAAGGAAGAATCAGATGCAACTGCAACCTCTTTATGTTATCACCATGTAAAGTTTTTCAGTAGTAAACCACATCTTACATCTCGCATTCAAAATGTCATCAAAATCAATTATGATCCTGCTGCTTCATTGACAGTTGTTTGTATCTTGCCTTGATGAATCATCCCCTTCGTTTCTGCTTTGTGGTTGTTATTAGAGAGATATTTTAGGCGTAAAGGATGAGGATAGTTGTGGTTAAGTGGTTTTTGGTGGCAAAGTTCTAAAACAGAAAGGTGGGATCACACTTCATGTTGTTTATATGAAGTATACAGAAGTTGAATTTTGCTCCCTTACACTTGACATGTGACTTTTACCTTCAATCGCTGCAACGGAGGACGTCACTGCTAACCATATTCAAATGATGACAGAGTTGCTCTTCTTTTCATGCAAAGTTCAGTTATGAGTGTCTAAGTCCCCCTTTTTCCTTTTTGTTCATTTCTTATCTTTAAACTAGCTCGCATATTAGGTTTATGACACCTTGGTGGAAATAGGGCTGATACGATCTAACATTCACAATTTTTTCCCAATAAGGGACTGATATATTGAGTTCATGCATGACTCAATGTCACAGTCTATGGTATATTTGAGGATTTGACATACAACTAGCATGGTCTGCAGAATGGCATATTGGATAACTTCTGATGATATATTGCAGTAATTACAGTAAGCTAGTTGGTTAAAATGTTCCTTTTCCTTACCCCCAGAT
Organism: Nicotiana obtusifolia; assembly: GCA_002018475.1. NCBI lineage: Eukaryota > Viridiplantae > Streptophyta > Magnoliopsida > Solanales > Solanaceae > Nicotiana > Nicotiana obtusifolia. Next base: position 30,139 of record MCJB01043742.1, on the reverse strand, counting down.
TAAGCTTTTATAAACTTGAAGTATCGTTTTCAGTTACGAGTCGAAGAACATATTGAAATCTTTCCTTGGCTGATTGAACAATAAGTACTAGCTCATCTCTGCTCAACATCAATGAGTGGTGCAACTTATGATCGGCTTATGTAAGTCATCTATGATAAAGGAGTCTCTATATGCTGTTAAGCCTACGGCTCATTCTATAGTTGTAAGATGAGAGTAATTTAGTTGCACCAAGTAGTATGCTGATGTATTGACATAACGGCTTTTCGTAATCCTTAGCACTATTGCTGTACACTAATGTTTACCTGGATGGTGCAATGAGTCTCCTGCTTTTGTCTCTGTATCATCTTATACTTAATTCAATATAATCATAATTTAGTGATAATACTTCTTTTCCTCTGGGATGATATCTGCTTCTGTCAGATCCTTTTTTTGTAACATATGCATATAATGTACACATTCAGAAGTACTCAGAGACACACACAGAGGAAAGTCATCTGGTGCTTTTTACGTTTTTGTTTTTTTTCTATAACATAATCTTACTGCTGCTTTTGCCCATTCTTGTTCAGGAAGGATTGGACTCTGACAGGAGAACGTGTAGGCAACCCACAGATAACAAGGGCCTCAATTGGTGGCTTATACCACACACCAGATGTACAGTCTCTTTGGTCATAGAGTTAAAAAATGAAAGAAAAAAAATAGCTACAGGAAAAACGGAGAGAGAGGATTTGATTACGCCCTCCTGTTTTGAAGAGGAAATTAACCCTCTTTTGTAGGAAATTTTAGAATGCTGGACTAGTTGTATCTTCCTTCTTTTCTTTGAAAGGGAGATTTACTTACATTATCATGATGGAGTTACATGTAACATGCATGGGCTTCTGAGCAGGTAATATATAACTTTAACATGACTCAGTACTTCTCTTCCGATCTTTTCAGCACAAAGGAACTATTACTGATATTGACGGTTAGTGCTATTCTCACGTTGAAGTTTCATAATTTAGAAATGCTCGTTTAGCTGCCCAGTTACAACATACAGTTCTTCCAATGTACCACATATAAAGAGTGACTGAACAGGAAACCCTTGATTTCTCAGTTTTGCTTGCAGTTCATTGAATTATCGATAAGATGTTGAAGCGAGAAATCAAAAGATTGTTCAACATGTGCTTGTCTTTACCTTGTAGTTAGTGGAGAAGAAAACTGTTAGCATATTAGCTCTTATGTAGCTGCATATCATTTGAATTTAACATCATTTTCCTCTAACTTCATCTTGATAGGAGGGTGTGAAGGTCGAGAATTAGGGTAGAAGATTGGTAGGTAGTCGAGAGTTTTCCCTTTCCTTACACAGTAGCATTAGAAGCACTTTTTCATATTTTAGAGCTTTATTTACACCTGTTTCGTTCGCTTTAGCTATCTTATTTTCCAGTTACTGGTTGGTGCTACTTCTCCTTTTTCCTTTTCGTCTTTTTCCGCTTCAGCTATCTTGTTTTCCTCTTATTTTCGTTTGCTTTAGCTATCTTATTTTTTCTTGAGTCGAGGATCTACCGCAAATTACCTTTCTACCTTTACCAGATAGGGGTAAGGTTTGCGTACACACTACCCTTTCCAGATCCCACCTGTGGAAGAATTAGACTGGGTTTGTTGCTATTGTTGTTCCTCCTCTAAATGTTGTTTTCCCTTTTTCTTTTTCTTTGTTCCGTATTGTCTTTTTTTTGAGCTGGGAGTCTATCAGAAACAGCCTCTCTATCTTTATCAGGTAGGAAGGTTTGCGTATACACTACGCTTCCCAGACTCCACTTGAGTACCAGGGCAATTACAGTCAAGTAACTATAATAACTTGGAACTCCCGGAAGAGGAGAAACTTACTTGGAGTAATACTGATAAGTTCCACAAAATTTAATGGGAAACTAATATTGAATTAGAAAATTGGAGAAGAGATTGTTCTCTGACTCTCTGATGCAGTCTTGTGAGAGCACTTGTGACCAGAACATCTGGAGTATCAACCGGCAATTTTGAGTAATTTCATGAAAATATATGATCTCTTTGCGGCTCATGAATTGTACCTTTGAGAGCTTAAACAAATCCACACCTCGTAGAGTAGATACAAACTTCCAGAATGTTCTTGTTCCAGGGCCCTAGAGAACAAAACTTGATCTCTAAAATTTACTTCAAGATTTGGACCCAGAACGTAAACTAAATGCGGAATTGAGTTAATCTTGCGGTGCTCAATAGAGAATAATAGCTAGAGTTCAATATTAATAGGAACGAAGCACAGCAAGTGAAGAGGTTAAGTTAAACCATATCAGAACCAAATGTAGCATTTTCACTTCTTTTCACAGTCCTAATGCAGGAGGATTTACTAACTTCTAGCCGTTTAGATTTAGGGAACCGAAAAATAATTTCCTCAAAACTCGGAATGACCTAGCCCTTCAAGCAGCTTTTATCACCTCATTTGTTTTACTTTGCAATCAACACATCAATGGCTGCATGTATATCAGTAGGTCATTTAAGAAATTGGATCAAGTTTTCAAGCCACTGCAGAAGAGCTAGGTACGCGACGTTGTCTGGATTAATGAAAACGACCATCAACTGGAAAATTATAGCAACAAGAGACTCAAATTTAGTCATGTCGACCCCAGTCCAAGAGATGTGGCTGCTGCATCTTTTTACGTGCCCTGGTTCATTCAAGAATTTCGATGAAGTTTTCAAGCATCGACAGGGAATAAATATCAACAAGAGACTCAAGTTGAATACTAGTAACAAATTACCAAGCCTAAAAATGGTGGCTGGATCTTTATGCATACCCAATGAAACCTGGTATTGAAGTCCATGGGAAAGGGACCCTCTGGCCCAGTGTCTCTGCAAACACAGTTGAGCTTCTCAGAAAAACAATTGATATTTCATTCCTTATTCATTTGACACGTAAATACACAAGCCTTTAATGTATTACATGACAGATAACTTCATCAGTCTCACCTAACTTTCTCGTTTTTTAGAAGCATTAACTTAACAAAAAATAAGAAAAGGATAAACAGGATTGAAGGTGTGACTAATATTAATCCAAGTTAATTATATGCATTGATACTGTAAAAAATATGTTCATACTTAGTGTAATCTATTTTGATAAATACTAATGGTGACTTGATTGTATAAATGTATAAATAATCAATATATATTTATATCTATACTATATTAAAGCACGGAGACCTTTAGCGAAATACTGATTTCACAATAAACAAAATTATAATGTAAGTTATTCTCCTAATATTTAGGACTTTGAAATCAATTAAAATTTTGCATATTAAATATATCCTTATTAAATTAAACTACGTAAAAAGATCTAATATCTAAGAATTAGCATCAATTAATATTTTACCTTATATAAATTATACTAATTGAAAATTCATGTGTAATATTTATAAACCAAGATGAGAACGAGATTATAGGTGCCTTCATATGACTTCTAATTAAATTGAAATATGAGGACATCAACTTACATATTAAATTAACACTACTTAATGCAAGAACGTCTAAATAAAAATTATTTCAGTGCGAAACAACTAAATATGCATTAATAATTCTTATTTTAATCATACAATTAATTTACCCATGTTCAATTAAGTACCCAAATTAAAATAAGGGTAAATTTTACAAATGATCATATAATTATGATCTTTTTTCACCAAAGTGATGTAACTTTGTTTTCTCACACAAAAATAATAACATTTTTACTAACTCACACAAAAATCGTAGTGATCGAAAAATACAACTTTAATTTCAGTAGTATTTTCTTATTCTTTTTTTTTTCCAGTCTAATAAATAATAATTCAATTAAAATAGGAGGAATACATATATATTTTTAGCCACTCCCTAAAGTTTTATATATATATATATATATAAAAATTTGTATTGTACGTATTCTAAAATAAATATTTATTAATATTATAGTGCACCTTCACTGTAAAAAACTTTGCTTAACAGGAGACACAACATTAAATTCTTTGTCAATGTAAGTTTGTACTTTTGTCTTAAGCAGAAAGAAAAAGTGGAAACCAATAGTAAAGCTTGACTACGTCAGACCGTAATTACCTTAAACATGGTTCATGTTCTTAAGTCTTAACGCATTTAAGATGACTGTCTGCTATACTTCTGAAACCAAAGGACATTTCGTAGAACAAACATGTGATATAAAACACATACACCATATGGGTATGTTTCTTTAATCGATTATTACCTTTAATATGTCCATCGCCCTTTCAAGGCTGGTAAGTCCATTTACATCTCGACCACGGCTCTTGTCGACTCTTCGGCTATGAGTCTCGCTGCTTCCTGGTCCACCTCGGCTAACGACAACTCAAGAATTCTTTCTTTAGCGTTATCTTATCCCAAATATTCCAGGACAGATTTTGACTCATACAGTTAGTCCCTCCGCTCATTGAGGTCGGCCTCAGGCGGGCTTGATGAGCGAATCCTGTTCATTACGATCGAAGTGCTTGGACGAGCTGATCAAGTCGTGATGATTGAAGCGAGCTGGCAACGTGGCCTTTCGTGAGCCACAAATTTTGGAGTTGTGTTGTCCATGAATCACAATGACGTCACGACCTCGTAGGTCATCATGCGTATTCCTGATGCGTCGCTCCATTTTGCGCGGGACTCTTGATTGGTCCTGCCGTTTAGATTCTGATGCCAGGTAATGATGAGCCAATTTCTCGGTTTTGACGCCTGAATTCTTATAAATAGAGATCTGAGGGTGTAATCCCGAGCTTTAGAGATTTCCTGCATCGAAACCCTATATCTTCTTCTTCCTTTTCCATTGTTGTGCATCTTCTCCTTTGTTCCAGCGATTCTTATCGTTTTTAGCCCCCCGTTGTTTGATTCTTCCTCTCTTTCGCTGAAAGCATGTCTAACATACCTTCTGAGTCCAGCGAGGGAAGTGACCTGGTTCCACTAGTGATTCTTCTTCCTTCTCATGCGAAGAACGTTCCCGCTACTATTGGGGACATAGGCTTCCCAACGGTGGAAGAGATAGTTTCTCGTAACCCCGATGTCAGGTCTGATTTCTCGAAATTGCCTGAAGCTGAATCCGGAACCTTTAAGTCGGCAACGAGGCTGATTTATTAGAGCTTAAGGCTAAACACGGCCTTCCCGATCACGTCGAGTTGATCCTTGCTGGGTGGGATGCGATGTAGTACCACTGGCCTAGGTTTTGCCAATTCTATGCCTACCCCTTTCACGTCGGCTACACTCTTCCTCTCCTTCCCGCTGGCGGAGGAATTTTTGTCGCTTCTACGGCATTTGCTTGGCTTAGCTCGCGCACGTCTACAAGCTCATAAGGATGTTTACCAAGTTCGCAGAGCTAGCTGGGGTCGAGATCACACTTCGATACTTGATGCACCTGTTCGCCCCCAGCTTTTATAGGGGGACGATGCTGAACCTTCGCCATCGAGTAGGAAAGTGCCTGGTGGTGAAGATGGACGACAAGGCTAACTGCCAGTTCTGGCTCAACTTTTTCTTTATTAGAACTGAGGACGTGGTGGTCAATGTCGACGGCTTCCCCGAAGCTTGGAATTGCACTCGTAAACGCCTAACTTCCTTGCATGTAGGTACTTGGTTTATTTTGCTTAGTCCTGGATTCTGACCTCTTGTTCTTTTCTTATGCAGCCAAGACCTCGCCTCCTCCTTTGGTCGAGGACATTTCTGGTTGGGTTGGCCGGCTCCTCCCTCACATTGCAAGGATTCGTGAATGGTCGGGCTTCTTCAACAGGTTTGGGCTAGCTCTCCCTCCAACTGGTAAATTATTCTCGTCTTTGACCTGTTAGTTGTTTCTATTTTTTAATTTGGCCGACTTTCTTTTCCCTTTATACTTCTCTTAATTTCATCTAGGGGGTCCTCGAGGAGGTCGAGAGCTCCCGCACCCGCGTTCCGTAAGAGGAAAGCTGCTGCCTCTCTGACTCCCACCCCTTCTATGACCGCGACTGATTCTGTTCACTCCTCGGTCCCGCCCGCTGCTGCTTTAGCATGAATTCCTTCTTTAGCTGTGGAGACTTCGGCCGTGGAGCCTTTGGCTTCTCCTTTGCACCGTCATAGATGAGGAAGAAGAGTCGTTGCCAGGTGATGGGGACTTAATGCCCCATAAGAGGAGATCGGTGGATGTTGGCGACGGGGTTGGCTGGGCCGTTGGCTCAGTGATGGGTAATTTTACACTTCGTGAGATGGCAACTATTGTCATTGAAGACGATGTCGGTCCGGTATCTGAGATTCTGAGGTCAGCGGAGACCAACGAGGGAGTGTCTCTCTCGTTTGTGATAACGGAAGCCGAAGGGCCGACCACTAGGGCTTCTGACACTTCACAGCCGGCTGATGATACTTCTTTGCCGGCCGATGGGATGGGCAAAGGAATTGACGAAGAAGGCTATGAGATGGGTTTAGACGTTGGTGCTACTAACCTGAGGATGACGGAGGAAAGGTTTACCTAGCTCAAGGTAAGACTGGAGGGGTCTACGAGGACCATGGCGATCCCCATACATCGCGATCTGTTGAAGAATACGGAGAACGTAGTCCCTGCCCTTGGTCCTCTTTGCTCCGAAATAGAGGGTGAAACCCTCAAAAAGCTGGACGATGTTACCTTGTCGAGTAGCATAGCCGGCCTTGCTCTCAGGGTGAGTATTTTAGTGTTTCGTCCTTCTGTCTGATTTTTGTGTTTAGTGTTTTGCCTCTCTTAGCAGCGGCGTTCTTATTTTTGCTTTCCTTCTTTTTCTTTTCGCGAATGTAGACAATGATTTTGGAGATTGAAAGTGCCCTAAGGGAGGAGAAGCGTAAGGAAATATTTTAGAGGTTAAAAAAAATATTTTGAGTACCGCGGCAAGTAGCGGGAGTTTCGCATGCGGTTTGGTGAGGGCGGCCATTTGCAGGCCCTTCGTGACGAATTGAAGGAGAAGGATGACAAGCTTGTGAGAGTCATCAAGAAATGTAGCGTCCTTGAGGGGGCGTTGAGGAGTAGGGAAGAAGAGCTCGAGGTCAGCAGAGCCGTAGAAGACGAATGTGGAAACCTTAATACGCAAGTGGTCGAGCTGCGTAGGCAATTGGAGGAATGCCGGCTCCAGGTGGAGGTCCTTACTGGCGAAATCATTGAGAAAGTTGGAGAGTTGGAGAAAGCTGAGGTGGCGCGTTCAAAGGCTCTGAATAAGGCGGAGTCCCTTGAGATGGTGATTCGAACTCTTCGTTCTGAGCGGGAGAATGACTTAGGGACGGCCAGGCTCCGGGAAGAACGGCTTGATGAAAGGGTCGGGGAGCTGGAAAAAGAGGCCTCTGTTCTTCATGATCGAGTGGTTGCCTTGGAGGCCAAAAAGGTCCAATTACTGGCACAACCGTCCTCTTCCTGTACTTCGGACTTTTCCAACTTTCCTCGGGGCTTATATGAGGCGTGGATTCATGCCGAGGCCCAGTTAGGTTTCTTTCGAGATCTGCGCGCGGTGGGGTTCGTTTATGATAAAGCACTTGAAGGCGTTCGTGTGAAGGCCCGCGAAGCCCGACTTGCTTGTGGATAAGATCCTTCTACTCCTAAGGCCGGCGAAGATGACAATGAAGGTGTAGATCAACTTGAGGAGGCTTCATGGTATGATACTGCATATCTGGAGGATGAAGGCGACGGTGGCGAGGGGGATGAAGGTGGCGAGGGCGTTGGTGGCCAAGGCGGTGATGGAGCAGTCGTGATGGTGGTGCTCAGTTGTTTTTTCTTCTTCTCTTTTTTGTAAACTTTTGTGTATTTTTGGCGGCGTCTTCATGAGCTTTTGTAAAAGATATTCTAAGTATGAAATGCCAAATTTGTTCTTTGCATCTGCTTCTTTTCTTGTGGTTAGTTTTTCTGTACTTGCGTGTTTTTAGCTTTTGTTTCTTGTTCGAGCGAGGTCGATCATAACCAAAACTTAGTTGTGGCCGAGGGCTAGTAGGTGTTAGTTCGAGCGAGGTCGAACATAATTTGAATTTAATTATGGCCGAGGGCCGGTAGGTGTTAGTTCGAGCAAGGACGAGCCTGAATTTAATTATGGCCGAAGGCCGATAGGTGTTAGTTAGAGCGAGGTCAAACATAACCTGAATTTAAGAGGAGTGCGCTGGTAAGGGTAAAGTTTATTGCCTTGACATTGTTGCATTTGTTACATGGAGAAATTTACAGATTTTGGGTGTTGGCTGGCGTTCCCATCCCAGTCTCGATCTATCTAGTCCCTTCATTGGTCGATGTGGAGAGTAGTGAGAGGTCGAGCAATGAAATAGTAACCAGGGCCTTGGCTTCGCATAATTTGACTTGGAGTGTTCCCTTCGTCGCCTCGTTAAAACCTCCTTGAGAAAACCCAATTGGGATAAAACTCAAGTGAGGGAAAAAAGAGTACAACTTGGGGGACGCACTTTCTTTTAGAAGTTGAAGTATTTGAGGTGGCTGATATTTCAATTGTTTGGTAGTAGCTTTCCTTCCATTGTTTCTAGTTGAAATGATCTTTTATCTGATTTTACTGTGATTTTGTATGGGCCGTCCCAATTTATTCCCAGCTTGCCTTCCATGGGATCTTTGCTCGCCTGAGTTTTAGCTGTTAGTACGTAGTCCCCGACTTTGAGCGGCTTGATCTCTGCTTTCTTGTTATAATAGCGTTCTGCTTGCTTTTTTGGGCGATCATTCTTATATACGCCATATCTCTTCGTTCTTCAAGTTCGTTGAGTTCTTTCCTTCTGCCCTTGTCGTTGTTTGTGCCACTCACATGGGAGTACCTTAGACTGGGCTCTCCGACCTCAACTGGTATTACCACCTCGGTCTCGTAGACCAAAGAATAAGGTGTTTCTCCTATGCTTGTTTTTCGAGTGGTTCGGTAGGCCCACAACACTTCTGGTAGTACTTCCGGCCACAGTCCCTTGGCGGCTTTAAGCTTGTTCTTCATGATGTTTAGTATTGATTTGTTGGAGGATTCTCCTTGCTTGTTACCCCTCAGGTGGTACAGGGTTGAGAGTATTCTTTTGATATGCCATTTCTCGAAAAATTCGGCGATTTTCTTTCTCGTGAATTGGGGTCCATTGTCACAGCTGATTTCTTTGGGAAGGTCGAACCAGCATATGATATTTCTCCATATGAAGGTAATTACTTCATGTTCCCGTATTTAGGTGAAGGCTCCTATTTCCACCCACTTAGGTAAATAGTCAGTTAAAACCAAAAGGAATCATACATTACCTCGTCCTGCCGGGAGGGGGCCTACGATGTCCATTCCCCACTTGATGAACGGCCAAAGTGAGGTGACCGAGTGGAGGTGTTCGTTCGCCTGGTGAATCATTAGGGCGTATCTCTGGCGTTGTTCTCTTCTTTTCACGAAATCTGCGGCTTCTTTTTTCATGGTTAGCCAGTAATATCCTGCCCGAATGAGGCATCGGACCAGTGCTCAGTTCCCGAAATGCGCCCCGCAATGGCCTTCGTGGATTTCTTCAAGGATGTGGCGAGTTCGGTTTGGGCCCAGGCACTTTGTTAAGGGACCTCCGTAAGTTCTCTTGTACAGATCGTTGTGGAGGATACTGTATCTGGCCACTTGCATTCTCAGTTTCTTAGCCTCTTTTTTATTGCCTGGGAGTGTGCCGTCGTGAAAGTACTATTGCACCAGTCCCAAGTTTAGTTAATGGTTCTTACCTCGGCTTGGTCTAGTGATAAGTTGAGGAGATGGACCACGTTTTTGTCTCCTGTTATGATGCTTTTGGTGGCTGCGGCTAGTTTAGCGAGGCCATCCGCATCAGCGTTCTGTGCTTGTGGAATTTGGTCGAGCGGACATTCATCGAACTCGGGTAGCAGCTTGCAGATTTCAATTTGGTACTTTTGAAATATTTGTTCCTTGATTTGGAAAGTCCCTGTGACTTGGTTTATTACGAGCTGGGAATCACATCGTAGTTTTAACCGTCTTGCCCCATACTTGAGCGCTAGTCTCAAACCTGCAATGAAGGCCTCATAATCGGCCTCGTTGTTAGTCTTGTTTGGGAACCTTATGAACTGCCAGAGTACTTTTCCTGTTGGGACTTTGAGTACGAGTCCGGACCCCGACGCGTTGGACGCGCCGTCGGGGTATAGGACCCAGAGGTCTTGCGTTTTTTTT
>MCJB01043742.1:6694-20007 GCA_002018475.1 Nicotiana obtusifolia | reverse complement strand
TTTTTTTTGGGGGGGGGGGGGAGTTTGGACGGCTTCCCTTTCGACTTCAAGCATTATTTTTGTGCTGAAGTTGGCGACGAAGTCAGCTAGCACTTGTGACTTTATCGCCGTTCACGGCTGGTACATTTCGTGCTCGCTTAGCTCGATGAACTATTTGGCTAGACTTCTCGATAGCTCGGGTTTATGTAAAATTCTTCTTAGGGGGGAAGTTGTGACGACCGAGATGGGGTGACATTAGAAATACGGTCTAAGCTTCCGTGAAGCAACGACTAAGGCCAAAGCCAGTTTCTCGAGGCGCGGGTACCTCGTCTCGACATCTACTAGTGTTTTGCTAATGTAATAGATGGGAGATTGCGTACCTTTGTTTTCTCGAATTAGGACTGCGCTCACAGCTACCTCAAATATAGCTAGATAAACGAGGAGACGCTCTCCCAACTCTAGTTTTGAAAGCAGGGGCGATGACGACAAGTATTCCTTGAGTTCCCTCAGAGCCTGGACGCACTCCGAAGTCCATTGGAGGCCATTATATTTCTTTAGTACGCCAAAAAATTTATAGCACCTATCCCAGGGTCGTGAGATGAACCTTGATACGGCGGTGATGCGGCCAGTCAACTTTTGGACCTATTTTTTGGTGGTCAAGAGTTCGGGTGTTCCCTCAATGGATTTGATTTGTTCAGGGTTGTCCTAGATCCCTCGGTATGATACAAGGAAACCAAGAAATTTTTCTGAGGCTATACCGAACGCACACTTCTCCATATTCAGCTTTATTCCGTGCTGTCTAAGTATGTTGAAAGTTTTTTTTCAAATGATCGATGTGATCTTTTCCCCTTTTGGACTTAACCAGCATGTCATCTATATATAATTCCATTGTCTTACCCAGCTGATCCTTAAACATCCTCGTCACCAACCTTATATAAGTCGCCCCCACATTCTTTAGTTCAAAGGGCATGACCCTATAGCAGTACGTTCCTTGGTGGGTGATCAACGTGCTTTTTTCCGGACCTTCCTCTTCCATGAGGATCTGATTATAGCCTGAGCAAGCGTCCAGGAAACTTAGCAGCTCGTGTCTGGCCGTTGCGTCGATGAGTTCGCCGATGTGAGGCAGCAGAACGAGTCCTTTGGGCATGCTTTGTTCAAGTCTGTGAAGTCCACGCACATCCGCCATTTCCCCTTCTTATTTTTAACCATCACCACGTTGGCGACCCACTTAGGGTGCTTCGACTCCCTTATGGAACCGTTTTCCAGCAGTTTTTCCACTTTCTCGCGTACTGCGACGTTGATTGCAGAGTTGAATTTTCATCTAACCTGCCTCACCAGGGAGTGGAAGGAGTCGACGTTTAATTTGTGCATGACGATTTCCTTTGGGGTGCCCGGCATATCTGCTTGGCTGAAAGCAAACAATCTGCGTTAGTTTTTAAGAATTGACTGAATTTACCTGGGTCCTGAATTTCACAACCGATATAAGACTTTTTGCTATGTTTGTGGGTATCTAATTGAACAGGGTCAAGGTCTTGTATGGTCGATCCTACGGCTTCGACTATGTCGGGCTCTTTGATGCCTTCCTTACTCTCGTTATGCCTTGACCTCGACCCTTCCGATTGCTATGCCTTTTTTTTTTCGTATCCTTCCTTTGTTGGGTAGCCATGTTGTCTAAAGCAGTGCGTCAGCATTCCCGTAAAAGTACATTGCTCTCCTCGTATGCTGAACACTCCCCGTGGAGTTGGAATTTTGACGACTTGGTATAAACTGGAGGGAGCGAGCCTTCATGGGGTGTATCCACGGTCGTCCCACTATGTCGTTGTACGTGGTGTCTTGTTCCATGATATGGAATGTCATTTCCAAAGTCACGCCAGCGGCCAACACTGGGAGTGTGATTTCTCCGAATGTCTGCTCAACTACATTTTTTAAAACCAATTAGCGTGATGAAGCAGACACTATCTTGTCCTCGAGTCTCATTTGGGTGAGAACTCGGGGATGGATAATGCACATGTTGCTCCCGTCATCTATGATAATGCATTTAACATCAGTATCAAAAATACATAAAGTAATAACGAGGGCACCGTTATGACAAAAGGTCAAACCATCAGCATCTGACTTATCAAAGATGATACTTTCTTCGAGATCATCGTACCGCTCGCGGGTGATTGTTGCTTGATTTTGTGGGTAGTGGTGAACTTCATGTTGTTGATGGAGGTGTCTTAGCTGCCACAGATGGTCATGTTGATGGTTCGAGCTGGTGAGGGTAGTTTTGGCGATCCTTGGTGTTCGCGTCCTCTGGCGAAGTTGGTTCTTCCCCTGTCGCTTAGTAACTCTTTGAGGTGACCTTGTCGTAACATGTTTAAGACTTCTTGCCTCAGGGCAATGCATTCCTCAGTTTTGCGTCCTCGTTTTTGGTGGAACTCATAGAAGGCGTCGGACATTCCGATGTTCCGATCCGATCTCATTTTCGGTGGCCACTTCACTTTCGGTCCGAGTTTCTCCAGAGCATAGACTATCTCTGTAGGTGACACACAAAATTGTGAGTAGATAATAGAGGAGACATATCTCGATCATTCCATTGAGTTCCCATCCTTGGTCTAGATGGACATTTTTGTAGCGGGGAGAGGGTGCAACGGCTGCCCTGACATATGGTTGATGCCATTCCGTGTTAGGTCGCGGGATTGGATGATCTCTTCTGACGTTGTCTCTTCGATCCTTTCTTGTTTCGGCTTGTACCGAGGTTAGTCTTTGGGTTGGCCCGTTGAGGTTGTCCTCATCTGCACGGACCTAGGCGCAATAAGCGTTATGGATTTCGTCCCAAGTGGTTGGGGGTACTTCATCAACCGACTCAATAGTTTTCTAGTTGCTCTCGATCCATCCTACTTAGCCCGTTTTGAAATGTTGTAACCGCCATCCCTTTGGATACATTTGGCAAAGTCATCCTTACTCAGTTGAACCGAGCGAGAAAGTCCCTCGGTTCCTCTCCCAGAGACTGTTTAATAGCAAATATGTCGTTTACTCTTGCCTCGGCCTTCTTGGCTCCGGTGTGGGCTGTTAGGAACTTATCGGCCATTTATTCAAAGGTTTCGATGGAGCGTGCTGGCAGCTGCGAATACCAAGTTAATTCTCCTCTTGTGAGGGTTTCGCCAAACTTCTTCAGCAAGATGGAAGACACCTGTTCTTTGGCGAGGTCGTTGCTTTTTACGACGGTGACGTAATGAGTGACATGATCTTCACGATCGGTTGTGCCATCATATATCCTGAGATAGGGCGGCATTTTAAAGGTTTTTGGTTTAGCATGTGGGGATGCATCATCATTGTACAGTTGTTCGACGAACCGGATGGCATCCCTCTTCGGCAACAGCTTGGGGGCGCCCGGTATTATGTCGACCCTCTCCTGGTGCTCTTTCGTTTGGTCTCGAAGTGCCTTGTTCTCATTCTCCTTTTCTTCCATCATTTTCAGAATGGCTGCAAGGGCGTTGTCACCTGCATTATCAATGACGTTGTGAGTAATACTTGTCGTCGGGGGAAAGGGCTAGTTGCATTGCTCGTCCGCCTACCGTATCATGCATGTCCTTGTGTTCTCTGTAGCCGTGTCCCCTACAGGCTTGTTAAGGACGCCGGTTAGCATTTCAGTTAGCGATACTTCGAGGAGATTTTTTACAGCTGGGGGCATCCTTTACCAGGAGATTTCGTGATGCTGCAGTGAGGGGGCAGTGACCCATCTCGCCTAGGGGAGGCATTGGGCATCGCGCCTTCGTCTGCCGTTTTACAGCTTTTGTTGATGACTTTCATGAGGTTGGTTGGGAGGTCACTTATTAATCTCGTTTTTTCTTCTTGTTTACCTTCCATATTGGGATTTGTGCACACAAAGAAAGGAGATCTCGTTTTTGCTTTATTTTTATTTTTTTACGTTAGTGACTCGTGACAGTTGTAGATCTAAAAGAAACTAAAAGCTTTAACTAGAAAATCCCCACAGACGGCGCCAAATTATTTTGAACCAAGAGTTATATTTTTGGTCAAACGTGTATAACTTGTGGGTTCATCTGAATATAATCCAGTAGGTTTATCTTGAACTATGTATATGTCAGTAAAACAATTCATCCAAACGCTCTCCGTACAGTGCGATTCTGCTGAACAGTAACGCCGTCGCACCTTAATGGCCACAACTCTACCGTCCAGTGGTGAAAAGCACCGGATCAGGCTCAACAAAAAGCGCCTTAACATTTCACACAAACCCTAACTGGGCGCCCCTACCAATTCTAAACCAGCTGCTACTGATTTCAATTTGGGTGGAGCGATTATTGTAGCAACAAATTGTCTGGGAGCTTCTGAAAATTCTTATTTCATTTCAGGGTCAAATCTTGGAATTCCAAGCCGTGGAGATTGTTCTCCACCTCAAGAGCTATCATTCCACCAAATTTCAGATCACTCCACCACCGGAATCGTCGTCCCCAATCAACTGAATATCTGCGCATGGTGTTACAAGTGTCCAAATTGGACAAAATCAATGCGAAACTGTTTCTGCGGGTAAGGAGAATGTTTCTAATCCATCTCTACCTTACTACAATGGCTCAATTGCCACAACATTACAAAAATTCTACAACTATTGGTCCACCATCTGTTCGAGGTAATGCAAAAGCCAATTCTACTGACTTAATTGTGGTACAAAGTGATGAAGATGTTTCTAACTTCAGCCCATTAAAGTGTCCTCACATTCAATTGAGCAGCATTCCCATTATACAAGGTAACAATCCCCGCCAAACAATAATTTAAATCCTTTGCTTCTTGCTACTGGTCTAGCCATTGTAGATGCTCAGTCTAGAGATGAAGCACCTACTATCTTACCATCACAACAACCCCAACTAAATCCAAACCATCACACTGTTAACCCCCTCTACCACACAACTCCAGGTAGAAAACAAAAATGCACCACCACCATCCTCTGTACCAAAAAACCAGCATAACACCAGCAATAACAACCTTCTTAAAGCGTCATCCAACTTTGATAAGCCCAGTCACACCAAAGTCTCATACCACAACCAACAAACAAACTCAATCCAACACCAACACCAAAAGCCAAACTCAGGAACCTATCCCTAAGGCCAAACAACTTAACAACTCCCCTACCTCAGCACCATCCATAGCCACTCACTCATATGTAACCAAATTGAGAGCAAGATGTGAAGTAGAAATTAAACCTACAGAGTTCACACCAACTAGGATCACAACAAAGCAAGGTTAACCAGTTGTGATCTTCAGCAGAAGTGACTACATGGTCAAGCTTGCAGCCAGGTGAAAATACACAATTGTTGGAAATTTCTCCAATACCATATGCCTAGAATGGAGGTTATCAGAAAAAGCTTTGTCACTAAAACTGAATTGAAAAGTGGAGAAAAGATAGAATATTTCAATGCTAGGACTGTCCATATAGACCTAGACAATGAGTATGTTCATGTTACTGTATGGACTAGGAAATTTATGTACATACAGGGGCAAATGATGAAGCTTGAAGCCTGGACACCTTCTATTTAACTGAAGACTCTCCTGTAATTCCACTGTGGGTAGTCATCCCTGAACTACCTTGGCATTTCTACTTCATGGAGATCCTCACAGTGTTGTTATCTTCTATTGGGAATGCTTTACACTTAGACCTGGCATCATTTTAAAAAATAAGAGGGAGTGTGTGGCCAAAGTCAAGATGCAGATTGATCTTACAAAACCTAGACCACATCATATGTGGTTAGGATTTGATGAGAATCAAGATGTAAATAGTGATGAACAATGGCTGGAAGTGCAATATGAAAACATTCCCGATTACTGCATGTACTGCAAACATTCGAACCATATTCCATTATCCTGTCCAGTTAGAATCAAAGATGAAGAAACAAAAGAAAAAAGGACTCTGTCACATAGGAAAGCATCAGGGAAAGCCAACAGCAGCAAAATCTTTCTAGGGCAACACCAACAAGCCAGAACTAAGGACAGCAACAAAAAGAACAGCAACATAAAGAAGCCAATACTGCACCTCAACAAAGTCCTCAGGAACACCAAACATCAGGGGTCATTCCTTCAAACAATGAATGGAAAAATCAAAAAAGGAAGCATTTCAAGGGACAACAACAACAAAAGAAGAAGCAACACCAAACATTTGCACCAAAGCAAACCTCAGATAAGTAATCTCAGGTAATTAAGAACTCCAAACAACAGAAAGCTAAAACAGGTGTGACAACCTATACCTCTAATAATACTCTAGTTGCCCTGGTGAATGGTGCTAATTCTGTGGCTCAGAATCCTCCCTCTTCCCATTCCCTTGTTAATGTTAATTTTGTGAATACTGCTGAAGTTATTGGAGGAAAGGAGAATTGTCAGGAGAAAACCTTAAGCATGCAGGATGGGGATTCAAAAGGGGTGCATATTCCTTATGTTTTGCATAAGTTTGATTTAGCACCTTTGATTGACCATAGGAATGACTCTAGAACCCCCTTCTACCACTGGTACACAATCAGATAAAGTTCATGATCCTGATGGGCATTATGATGATGATCATTGTGAAGAAGAACAACTTGTAGTAAAAAGAATGGTCAAAGGCAAAGGTCATGCTATTTCTGGTGCTCACACTCAACCTACAAGACAGAAGAATAAACCAAGTCAGAAAAAGAGAAGAGCTCTCCAAAGGAAAAATGCAGGCATCAGTATAGTTGAACAATCAGAGGAACCTCATGATAAGGCTCCTGAGATCAACTTTTAGACACCATACCCTATGACAAGGCATCCTCCAAACCATGAGGAGAATTGTCAACTTGGTAATGGAGATGGCACCCACATGGCAGTGGCACATTATGACAAAGATACGCTTCCCAGCACAAGCTCTTTCAATAGGCATTCACCTTCAGGTCAGGAAGATGATGAGTAAAGAGCTATACAGTCTGAGGATGAGTTAACTAGGGCTTCAGAAGAGGATAATGAGTTCAGTGATGGTATTGATGAAGATCATCATTGTGACCTCCTATTGGCAGCAGTTAATGGTGCTTCTGAACAAGACAGTGTCACACTTTCTCATGAGAGTCCTTCCAGAATGAGACCTTCACCTAGACTTACTAGAAGCAAAGCTACCTCAAGCAACAGTAATCTACCAAACTCAAAAAACCCCACCATTCCTAAATGATTAGTACAATCACTTGGAATGTTAGAGGTATTAGAACCTCTAGAGCTATTGAGAGACTCAAAACACTCAAACAAATCCATAAACTTTCCTTCATTGCTTTGTTGGACCATTCCTGGACAACTCTCACCTTGATTTCTTCAGAATTCAGCTTTCTATGAACCAAGCTGCTGCCAATGTTAATAACAAAATTTGGCTCTTTTCGGATCAAGATTTCACTGGCACTCTTCTAGATTAGGATGAACAACAGATGCCCATTGAACTGAAGCATGTTGAACTTTGTGTGATAATTCAGCTTACAGTCGTGTATGCCAAATGCATACCTGCATTGAGAGCTCCACTATGGGTGAACCTGAGACATAAGTCTACTATATGCAATACTCCTTGGTGTGTAATTGGGTACTTCAATGTAATTGCTTCCATTGGGGAAAATATTGGGGAATTCCCTACCAGATGAACAAAAGCATTGACTTTCTAAGCATGATTGAGGATTGTTGACTGATAAACCTGGGCTTCTATGGACCTAGATACACTTGGTCTAATGGAAGGGGTCCATGCTCTATTGTGTGGAAAATATTGGACAGTGGTTTAGTAAATGACAATAAGCTCCTTTCCTGCAACTACCATCACTCACTTGGCTTCAACTAGCTCAGATCATAATCCTCTTCTGATGGAGATGAATGTGAGACAAGATCCAATCAAGAAATGCTTTAGATTCCTCAACTGTTGGGTGAAGAATGAATCCTTTATGCCTCTAGTTCAGGAAGTGTGGAATGATCATGTCAATGGAAGTGTTATGTGGATCTTTCACCAAAAACTCAAGGCTCTTTTTAGTGCTTTGAGCAAATGGTCCAGACAACAATATGGTGACATCTTTCAGAAACCAAAAGAATTTAAACAAAAGGTCAAAGAAGTAGAATAAAAATGGGTAGCATCCAATGATCCTAGTGACAAATAGAATTTGCATGATCTACAAGCTCAATACATCAAACACTTGAAATTAGAAGAAGAAGTTCTGAAACAAAAAACTCAGTTGCAATGGTTCAAGGATGGTGATGCCAATTCCAAGTATTTTCATAGCTTGATAAGGGGAAGAAGAAGAAAGCTTTATATTCACAAAATCAAGGATGAAGATGGGACAAGATCCAAGGTGATGAAGCAATAGGTGAAGTTGCATGCAACCTACTTTGAAAATCTTTTTACTGAACAAGGGGGCCTCATTAGAGAAGATATTCTCTCTTGTATCCCTACTATGGTCACTCCAGAAGACAGCACAAATCTAACCAAGGATCCAACTTTAAGTGAATTAAAGGAAGTTGTTTTCTCCATGAATCCAAATAGTGCAGTTGGACCAGATGGAATGAATGAAAAATTCTACCAAGCCTGCTGGGATGTTATAAAAAATGATTTGCTCAATGTGGTTCTTGACTTCTTTGGAGGTAGTGACATGCCTAGACATATGACAAACGCCTGCTTGGTCCTTATTCCAAACGTTGAATTTCCTAACTCTTTCACTGGTTTCAAACTTATTAGCCTAAGTAACTTCATCAACAAGATCATTTCCAAGCTAATTTGTTCCAGGCTTGCACGAATCCTACCAAACATCATCTCTGCCAACCAATCTGGTTTTGTTAGAGGAAGAAGTATCTCTGAAAATATCATGCTGGCTCATGAGATTGTCTAATGCATTAAGAAACCAAATATTGGGGACAATGTTGTTATCAAGCTTGATATGGCAAAGGTTTATGACAGAGTGTCTTGGAGTTTTACATGCATCATGCTTAGAAGAATGGGGTTCAATAAGATGATTATTAATATGACCTGGAGAACCATGTCCAATAATTGGTACTCTGTAGTGGTAAATGGAACCAGACATGGTTTTTTCAAATCCACTAGGGGTCTAATATAGGGAGATCCCTTGGCACCTTCCCTCTTCATCATTAGGGTAGAACTACTCTCTAGAATGCACAACAACCTCAACAATGGCCAGTTCTTCAATGGTTTTTACATGAAAAAAAGGGTTCTCAAGTCAAACATTTGAGCTTTGCAGATGATATTATCATATTCACATCAGGCAGCAGGGTATCCTTACAGAACATTATGAGAATTTTAGGGGATATGAGACTACTCCTGGCCAGTTGATAAACAAGGCTAGGAGCCACTTCATGACTCCCACTTGTGTTTTCCATTACAATGTTTCTAGGATCTCTCAAATCACTTGTTTTACTAGGAATGAATCACCAATCATATACCTTGATTACCCCCTCTACATTGGAAGAAAAAGAATTTGTCACTTCAATGGATTGATATCGAGAATAGTGAGCAGAATCAGAGGATGGCACAACAGAATGCTTTCTTATGGAGGAAGAGCTACTTTGATCAAATATGTGCTGTCAGCTGTTTCACTACCTAAAACTGTCATGAAACAGTTGAAAAAACTGGCTGCTAATTTTTTCTAGCATAGAGAAGGATAAAAACAAATACCATTGGGCTTCATGGGAGAAGCTATCATATCCACAAGAGGAAGGGGGTGTTGGTTTTAGAACTGTGGCTGATGTTTGTAAGGCTATGGAATTCAAACAATGGTGGCTTTTTAGGACAAACTAGTCTTTGTGGAGCACCTTTTTGTTAGCCAAATACTGCAAAAGATCACACCCAATCTCAAAGAAATGACACTCTGGCCAATCACAAACTTGGAAGAAAATGATGTGTAACAAGAAAGAAGCAGAAGCACACATAAACTGGAGGCTATATTCAGGCAATGCAAGCTTTTGGTGGAATAATTGGCTGGGAACAGGTCCTTTAGCAAGCTATAGAACTGAGGGAGGAAGGTCAGGCAACATCACTGTCTCTCAATTCTAGGATTCTAGAAACTGGGATCTTCAGAAGCTCCACAACCATGCCCGAATCCACAAAATTCCTGACATCATTCAGATCCCAATCCATTATTCTCCTCACACCCCTGATAAACCTATATGGGTACCAACTATCTCTGGCAAATTCACTTGAGCTTCAGCATGGGAAGCAGTTAGAAAGAAGAAACAGATCCTTTTCACCAACAAGATGACATGGCATAAGAGAATCCCCTTTAAATGATCCTTTTGCATCTGGAGAGCCCTTAGAAATAAATTGCCCACTGATGATTGGGTCATTTCCTTTGATCAACCTATTGTCACTAAATGTGTGTGCTGTATCAAACCTCAAGCTGAATCAGTAGATCACATTTTCAGTTTGGGCCACTTTGCTAAGGCAATATGGGGGCAATTCACAGGTCCAGCTGGCTTTCCTTTCCAAGCCATACCTCTTAGATTAATTTTGATGAAATGGTGGATGCAAAAGAGTAGGAATGATGCACATAAGCTTCTCCTGGATACATTCCTAATTATCATTTGCTGGAACCTTTGGAAAAACAAATGCAGTACTAGATATGACTCCAAGCAATCATCTATGATCAGAGTTCTATTCTCCATCAAATCTGACATCTACCTTCTCTTCAGAGCCACTTATCCTTCCTTTCACTAGCCTCTTCATTGTAATGAACTTTAATCCACAGTTGAAACAATGCAGCATCACAGGTGACATGGCACAAACCTGAGGATGGAAGTGCCCTCAGCAATCCTGGCAAAATTGGTGCAGGGGCAATTATTAGAGATCATCTGGGAAGATATATCCACGCCATAGTAAGTCCACTTGAAGAAGGAACCAATAACATGGCAGAACTGAAGCAGCCATTATTAGCATGAAGTGGTGCCTGGAGAATGGCCACTTCAAAGTGCATTTAGAAGCTGACTCTGCACTACTTGTTCATTGGATCAACCATGAATTTGAGCCTCCTTGGAGCTTAGATATGCAGCTGCAGAAACTGATTGACCTCTGCTCTCAATGTCATGAATTCAAATATTCTCATATTTATAGGGAAGTTAATTGTCCTGCTGATTCTTTATCTAAGCTCAGTCATGTCTCCCTAATATCACCCATTTTGAGAACATTCTTGACCTTCCCGGGAAAATCAGAGGTCATCAAACTTGACCAAACGAACACCCCAGCTTTCAGACATAAGAAAACAAGCAAACTTCAGCCTTCATCAAAACACACTTCCGCCTCTAATTCTAATGGATAGGGTTGAACATCAGAAATACCTAGAGCAGACCATATAGTCCAAACACCAAAGTTCTAGGGCGACAATTTCAATCATACCAGCTTGCTCAAACTCTTCAGGAAAAGGGCTATGACACTTTGTTTTCATCTAACAATTTTTTCCTTTTTTGCAGGTGAATTCACTAATATCCTGCTCTGACTTCTACTTCCTTTTTAGTGTGTGGTATCAACACCTTTGATGTTCATTCTGATGGAAATCAATCAGGGGATAGGAGCAAGCATATGGTGTCATCTCTATGGGTACACTTGGATTCCAAAACATCACCAATACAAACAAAAGCACCAGCTCCTAAGGACACACACATAAACCCCTTCCCTGCCCTCTATCAGAAGAAACATAAATAGAAACACCACAAATAACCTCATCACCCATACCTGCAACTCAGGCCCATACCAAACAACCAGGAATCCAGTTGTACACCACACATCATCACAAAGCTACTACCATCCAGCAATCCAAATCACCTTCAATGTTTTCAAAAACCAAAAAATCACCACCACACCAGCATTTCTTCAAGGCCCAGTAAACACAAGAACTTGGATGCCCACCCATCTGACAGAAATGTCCTGTTTTTCTCTAACCATGATTTTTCTTTTGTAGGTACCTATAGTATAAAACAATTAACATACCCTCAATGGGTAGTATTAGTACTTATAGTGCTCATCCTATTGAGGGTGTATCAATTGACTAAAGCTAGTAGCATCTACAAGATTAAGCATAATCGGTTCCAATACCTACTTAAAGGATTCACATCAACTCACCAACACCAGCTTCCTGATATCCACCCTAGCAGCTGGTATCTCCAGAACAAATCTACCCCCAGAAACCACAAGAACCTGGGCACATATATCATCACCTCTATTCAGTGTTCAAAGAGCAGCAACTCACAAGACTTGCAGCTCCCTGTTGTCAATGCCTGTAACTCCCCAAAGATGAACACTGACCAACCCAAGAACCCTTTATTTCTAACTTGTTTGTTGCTTTTTGTAGGTACAAGAGACAAGTTCAAATTTTTGATGCATTTGCAAAGTGTGGTATTAGCATCTCAGATGCTCAATCTCTTGCAAGTGTACCAATTACCTTAGGCCTATCACAAGGATTCTGCAAATTTGTCACAACAGACAAACATTTCTGGCAGGATCCTTCAGAGAATCCTCAGGTTTTTACCTATGCAGCTTGTTACACCAACATGCAGCTCTCAAAAGGACACTACTACAAACACCAAGACCTCAACACCTAATCACCTACATCCAGCACCTTATTCTTCAACTCATCAGCAGAAAGTTCCTGCTCAAATGGATACTTTCAGACACCAGCACCAACTTGATTCCTCTGCATGCACTCAGCAGGACACACCTAAGGGCCCAAACCTAGTTATCATGCACTTTCCTATCAGCTCACAGAAGCAGAAGTTTACAGAATGCATCAGCTCACTCAGGAAGGATGCTGCGTATGAAAGTCCTTACTCCAGGTCACCAGTTAAACCTGCCTGCTTCAAAGTATTCTGGAAGAAAGAAGCAGGCATCTGCTCATTCTCTTCTGTCGAAAACATCACACAGCAGCAACAATTCTGCCCAGTTATATAGGTCAATTTGATAGCTATCTTCAACTTGACTTTCTTTGGCCTTAATGTCAGAGCCAATTTGAAGATAGTTTCTAGCACAATCGATTGTTTTTTGCCATAATCCATAGGAAGAATCTACATTTGCTCTAGATGTAGGTCATGTTATATATGAAAGATGACCTTCGTACTCATCTGTTTAGTTGATTTAGGATCATTTTCGCATTTTTGTATAGTTTACCTAGACTCATTTCACATTGTTTTTGTACACACAATTGTCTATCACTTAAGGATAGGGAATTGGTACATCATCATAGGTCTAACTCATCAAAAATTTTAGGATTCACTTGATCGTCATGTTTGGATGACCAAGTGTATATCCGTCGTACTTTTGGAGGTAAGATTCATGTCCCTCTCCTTTGTTGTACTTTACTTTATATATATATATA
>MCJB01043731.1:23231-104959 GCA_002018475.1 Nicotiana obtusifolia | reverse complement strand
TAGAATCACGGACATGGGCCAAATAGGCCAAACATCCCTTCTCGACCATACGCCGAGCTTTCACATAAGAGATGATACTACGGGTGGAATAATTAGGAGTACCCTTCCACTCTAAGCGAGGCATACCCGGTAAAGCTAAGGTCACAGTCTTAGCGTGGCAATCCAGGATGGCATGATAAGGTGATAACCAATCCATTCCCAATATAATATCAAAATCAATCATATCCAGGAGCAATAAATTCGCACGGGTCTCAAGACCCTCAATCATCACCACACAGGAACGATGGACTCTATCCACCACAATATAATCACTCACAGGTGTGGACACATACACAGGAGTACCCAACGGGTCACTCGGCACAGTCAAACATGACGCAAAATAGCGTGAAACATATGAATATGTAGACCCTGGATCAAATAAAGCCGAAGCCTTGTCACCACAAACCAGAACTGTACCTGTAATCACAGCATCTGAAGCCTCTTCCTCAGGTCGGGCTGGAAAAGCATAACATCAGGGCTGAGCCCCCCCACCCTGAACCACATCTCCGGGGCGGCCTGCTGCTGGCTGACCCCTACCTCTGCCGGCCTGGGTACCAGCTCGGGTACCTCTACCTCCAGCTCTAGTACCTCTACCTCCACCGCCAGCTAGCTGAGCGGGCTGTGGAACATTAGGTGCCTGAGTCGTGGTACGGAAGTCCTGATGTGAGGTGTTACCTAAGGCACGTCGACAAAATCTAGCAATGTGCCCTGTATCACTACAAATAAAACAAGCCTTCGATCGCTGACCCTGGAAACTCTGAAGCGGTGATGCACTGATGGGTTGCTGACTAGGGTATTGCATCTGAGTACCGCGGTGGCTTGAAGCACCATGAGAAACCTGGAGAGCGGAATGGAAAGGCCGAGGAGATTGGCCTCTACCATGTGAATCTCTGTTTTCGGATGAAGTACCCATGAATCTGCCGGAATGACGGGGTCTCTTATCTGACCCATGACCACTCCCATGTGGCAGAACCATCTCAATTCCGTGAGCTACATTGACCGCCTCCTGGAATGTAATCTCACCACGGTCTCTCTAGCCATCTGAAGGCGAATTGGCTGAATGAGACCATCAATAAATCTCCTCACCCTTTCCTTTTCTGTAGGAAGGATGATCAGTGCATGACGAGCCAAGTCAATAAATCTGGACTCATACTGGGTGACAGTCATAGACCCCTGTTGAAGGCGCTCGAACTGTCTCCGATAAGCCTCTCTCTGAGTGACAGGGAGAAACTTCTCCAGGAACAACTCTGTAAACTGTTCCCAAGTCAAGGATGGTAGACCAACCGGTCTAGTTATACAATAATCCCTCCACCAAGTCTTGGCGGATCCGGACAGACGAAATGCCGCAAAGTCCACTCCATTAGTCTCCACAATACCCATATTTCGGAGGACCTCGTGGCAACTGTAGAGGAAGTCCTGAGGATCCTCTGTAGAAGTGCCGCTAAATGTGGTAGTGAATAGTTTAGTGAACCTATCCAATCTCCACAAGCCATCAGCTGACATAGCAGCTCCATTGCCGGACTGAGCTACCATTCCCGGTTGAACTGCCACAGCTGGCGGAATCACCGGAATCTGAGCCTGGGGAATTATCGGCTCTGGAGTATGAGTAGTAGGAGTCTGAGCTCCTGCTCCAGCTTGAGAAGTAGCTGGGACTGCAGGAAATAGACCTGCCCGAGTAACATTCTCCATGATGCCAACCAGTCGGACTAAAGCATCCTGAAGTACCGGAGTAGCAATGAATCCTTCTGGGACCTGAGCTGGGCCCACCGGATCTGCTGCTGGGGCTGGAACCTCTTCCTCAAGGTCAACCTGAGGTTCTGCCCTTGGTGCCATGGCAGGAGGCTGAGTTCTACCCCTGCCTCGACCCCTAGCACGACCTCGCCCTCTGCCCCGTACAGGAGCTGTTGCTGGGAGCTCGGGCTGTCGAGCAGTAGAAGAAGAAGCGCGTGTTCTCGCCATCTGCGAGAAACAGAATAGAATTCAATTAGTCATTGAGAAATGGAACCGCACGATAAGAAAGAACAAACATGAAGTTTTTCCTAACTCCGTAGCTTATGGGGGATAAATACAGACGTCTCCGTACCGATCCCTCAGACTCTACCGAGGTTGTCTGTGAACTGTGAAACCTATGCAACCTAGAGCTCTGATACCAACTCTGTCACGACCCCAAATCCCCCTCCTTTGGGAGTCGTGATGGCGCCCACTAATGGGAGCTAGGCCAGCCAATAATTAAATTCATTAATAAGTCATCATACATAAATAATCATTCATAATTTACAAAACCAAATTTAATAACAAAATGCGGAAATATTGTATATATATATACATGTCGTCTTTCCTTTACAAAATCTACCCAAGAACTGGTGACACAGTTTTCACAGACTGTCTAAGAATGCTACATACAATAGTCTTGAAAGAAATGTCCAAAAATACTGTTTCCGAACTATATGGAATAACAGTCAAAAGGATAGACAGATGACGCCAAGATCTGCGAACGGCTGCTGTACTACCTTGGGTCGCCTGGGAAGTCACGCCAAAAATTTGGAAGTCCTTTACTGTCTGACACCTGCGGCGCCGGTATCTGCACAAAAGTGCAAAGTGTAGTATCAGCACAACCGACCCCATGTGCTGGTAAGTGCCTGGCCTAACCTCGGCAAGGTAGTGACGAGGCTAGACCGGACTCCAGATAAACCTGTTAAACTTAAACACATGTACAACTACAGCAGCTAACAAAAGTACATCAACCAAAATAACCAGAGAAAAAAAGTGTACATCGCAATATCAAATCAATGAAAAACAACAAGTCTCGTGGCAGGCGTGCCACCCGCCCTCATTTCTTAACATCTTGTGGCAGGCGTGCCACCCGCCCTCTTTTCACAATAATCTGTGGTAGGCGTACCACCCGCCCCTCATATCATAACATTCTGTGGTAGGCGTACCACCCGCCCTCATACATATTTCCTCGTGGCAGGCGTGCCACCCGCCCTCATTTCATAACATTCTGTGGTAGGCGTACCACCCGCCCCTCATTTACACACCATCACAGCAATCACAAACAATTTCCATACAATGGAATAATGCATCACATCAAGCTCCCCTTGGGGATATAACATTACCAACATCCAACCTGGCCAGGGAAAATAATTTAAACCAAACCATACTCGACTCATGTTTAACTAAGTCCACAGTAATAATTTACTACCACCTATGTTTATCAATTAACTCCTCCCCCAACCTGTTTATCTTTTTGTTAAACCTAGACACAATACTATTGTTATGACACCGGACTCTTTTAGACTCTCGTGGACTCCTAAGACACTACCCATGACTGAAACACGAAACCATTAATCATCTGTTAGCAACCACTTACTTAACTAATTCATTTGTCAAGCTAAGTTATAATAAAAGAGTTATTCATATCCATCACCATAATCAACAGGAACATTCACAACGTTCAATTCATGTACTGGGCTTATCATTCGCCCTTAATTCATAATATCCTGTGGCAGGCGTGCCACCCGCCCCTCACTTACATCACAACAATCCCTCGGATATCATCCGGCAATTAGGAACATATTTATCTTTTGCATCTCGGCAATATCATAAACATCTTTCAACAAGTAATAATATTAATATGCAATAATTATCAACATACGACCCACGGTCATGTTTGACACCAAATTATAGGTACCCGTCACCATACCTATACAATGTTCTCATCGAGAAGCAATTTAG
Organism: Nicotiana obtusifolia; assembly: GCA_002018475.1. Classification (NCBI taxonomy): domain Eukaryota; kingdom Viridiplantae; phylum Streptophyta; class Magnoliopsida; order Solanales; family Solanaceae; genus Nicotiana; species Nicotiana obtusifolia. Next base: position 101,185 of record MCJB01043731.1, on the reverse strand, counting down.
CACATAGCACATAGTTCCTAATTCCTCAAGCTAAGGTTAGGACGGACACTTACCTCGCTTGGCAACGAATTCAAGGTTTCAATAAACCTTAGCCTTGACACCTTGCGTCCAAAGGCTCCAAATCTATTCATAAACAATTCATTACATTCAATACCCACAATGGAAACAAATTTCCATTTAAATTTACAAGATTTACGGGTAAATTCCCGAAATTTGACTCAAGGTCAATAGTGGGGCCCATTTATCGAAATCGTTCGAAATTCATAAAATGTAATTACCCATTACAATACGAGTCCATGCATATCAAGTTTGTCAAATTCCGACATCGGATTGACCTTAAATCCCCAATTGTATATTTTCAGAAATTGAGAAGAACCCCTTCTCTCTCACAAATTCGTGAATTTACAGTGGGGTTAAGCATGGAAAACAATAATCTAAGAGGGATTTAGGGCATAGAACACTTACCCGATGTTTCTCTTGAGATTCCCCCTCTATTTGTTCTAAGCTTCACTTTAATCCTTTTCTTAAAAAGCCCCAAATATTTTCAAGATAGTGTAACCCCTTTTTTGTTTGCAAGATTAATCAGGTAATCTTCTTTGCATGTGTGTTTTGGGGTTGATTTCTAGTGATTCTTTGTGTTTGTAAAAGTTATCTCTCGTGGGTACTGAGCTGTGAATTTCAGTAGTGCACAAATGGACCCTAGGTCCTATTTATAGTGGCTTAAAAAATCGGGCAAAAGTACCCAGCTAAAACCGATTTCGCGACGCCCCTGTGCCAATTCGCAGTTCGCATTTCAAGTTCGCGAACCGCTTTTTCCATCGCAAAACGAACAAAAGGGCTGCCCAAGATTCTGCCCAAGTTCGCGACGTCCAGGTGAGGATTTCGCGGTTCGCTTTTCAAGTTCGCGAATCGCGAACTCACCGCGAAATGGTACCAATGTTTCTGCCCGTGTTCGCGGCCCCTCATGTCAAATTCGCGATTCGCTTTTCAAGTTCGCGAATCGCGAACTCAACGCGAAATGACCCCTCCAGTTCTGTTCCACTTCACGACTGCTCTTGTCGTTTTCGCGATTCGCTTTTTGATTATGCGAACCGCGTTTTGGTCGCTATTCTCACCTGAAGCTTCTGCTTCACTTCGCGATGGGTTGAGAGTGTTTCGCGATTCGCTTATCCAAAAAGCGAATCGCTTTTTGGCCGCGAACCTTGCCCCTCAACTGATCTTCTTTCTTATTTTACAAAATTAAGTCTAACTTTTTCATACGAAGTCCGATTTGGACGATTCTTTTTGCTACGGCTCCGTAATTTCAATACGGAGCTAATTCCTCAAACAAAATTGAATTTGGAGGTCGTTTACTACTTTTCTTATTAATTATACCTGAAGGTATGAAGTTAACGCTTTATAAAGCGACGAATTAAGTCCCGTTGACTATTCAAAATTCATCCGAGACCCCCGGGACTTTATCTGAACATGAACACATGTTCTATAATCTCATTTAAACTTGTTCCAATCATTGGAACACTAAAATAAACGTCGAATTATCAGGTGTTCATTAGATTCAAATCTACGGACTCCAAGGATTCTTAAATCGATCCTTTGATCCGAACCTGACCAAACCATGTCCGAATGGTCTGAAATTTTGCACGCAAGTCTTAAATTACACACGGAAGCTACAGCAACTTCCGGAATTTCATTCCGGCTTCCAAATCAAAATTTCACCTATCAACCGGAAACTCGAACTTCCTCGATTCTAATCTAGTGTTGTTCGAGGTCTACCAAATATATTCCAGTCACTCGTCTAAGTCATATATTCTCTCCCGAAGCTAGTCGAGTCGTCGGAATTCAAATCCGAAACTTCTAACTCATAAGTCAATCCACGGTTGACTTTTGTGACTTAGACTTTCTTAAATGAGACCATGTGTCCCATTTCCTTTCGATTTACTTCGAGTACGACTTACTCGATTTAATTTCGCACAATATAATCAATTAAATAATTCGGGGCATAAAAGTGAGTCATCACAATTACCCCTGAAGGGTTCACGTAACCGGCATGAAGCCCAAATATGGCTAGAAGCCCAAATCATTATATTATAAAATCAGTTCCAATCAAATAGGTAGCNTCTCTTTCACAATTTCGTGAGTTTACAATGGGAGTAAGCATGGAAAAAAATAATTTAAGAGGGATTTAGGGTATAGAATACTTACCCGATGATTCTCTTAAGATTCCCTCTCTATTTATTCCCAACTTCACTTCAATCTTCTTCTCAAAAGCCCCAAATATTTTCAAGATAGTGTAACCCCTTTTTATTTGCAAGATTAATCAGATAATCTTATTTGCATGTGTGTTTTGGGGTTGATTTCTAGTGATTCTTTGTGTTTGTAATTGCTATCTCTCGTGGGTATAGAGTATTATGTTTCAGATGCACCCAAATGGACCCTAGGTCCTATTTATAGTGGGTTAAAAAGTCGGGCAAAAGTACTCAATCAGAGCCATTTCGCGACACCAATGTGGGATTCGCGGTTCGCTTTTCTCACATGCGAACCGCTTTTCCCATCGCGGATTGAGCAAAAAGGTTGGCCAAGGTTCTGTCCAATTTCGCGATACCCAGGTGCATTTCGCGGTTCGCATTTTCAACATGCGGACCGCTTTTCTCGTCGCGAAATAGCCCCTCATGTTCTGCCCGTGTTCGCGACCCCTCATGTCAATTTCGCGGTTCACTTTCTCAACATGCGAACCGCTTTTTGATCGCGTTCTCCACCTTAAGCCACAGCTCCACTTCGCGATGGGTTTGGGGAGTTTCGCGATTCGCTTATCCAAAAAGCGAATCGCTTTTTGGCCGCGAAACTCATCCCTCATCTGCTCTTTTTTTTTCTTCTTTTACAAAATTAAGCCTAACGTTTTCATACGGAGTCCGATTTGGACAATTCTTTTTGCTATGGCTCCGTAATTTCAATACGAAGCTAATGCCTCAAACAAAATTGAGTTTGGAGTTCGTTTACTAATTTTAATACTAATTATACCAGAAAGTATGAAGTTAACGCTTTATAAAGCGACGAATTAAGTCCCGTCGACTATTCAAAATTCATCCGAGACCCCCGGGACTTTATCTGAACATGAACACATGTTCTATAATCTCATTCAAACTTGTTCCAATCATTGGAACACTAGGATAAACATCAAATTATCAGGTTTGCATTTGATTTAAACCTACGGACTCCAAGGATTTCTTAAATCGATCCTTTGATCCGAATCTGACCAAACCACGTCCGAATGGTCTGAAAATTTGCATGCAAGTCTTAAATCTCATAACGAAGCTACAGCAACTTTCGGAATTTCATTCCGACTTCCGGATCAAAATTTCACCTATCGACCGGAAATTCGAACTTCATCGATTCAAGCCTAGCTTTGTTTGGGGTCTCCAAGACTTACTCCGGTCACTCGACTAAGTCATAAATCCTACCCCGAAGCTAACCGAGTTGTCGAAATTCAAATCCGAACCTTCTAACTCATAAGTCAATCTACGATCGACTTTTGTGACTTAAGTTTCTTAAAAAGAGACCATGTGTCTCATTTCTTATCGATTCACTTCGAGTACAATTTACTCGACTTAATTTCACACAATATAAATAATAAAATAAATTCGGGGCAATAAAGTGAGTCATCACAATACCATTTCGAGGTTGTTTTCATAAAAGGCAAAGTTTGGTTAAAATTTCTAATTCAAGCTTCTAAGTCAAGAATCAAAAGGCGCAAATCAACCCGAAAGCTTTCCGAAACAAAATTAACCAATCCCGCAAGTCATAAAATCATAAACACACATGTGTGAAGCATCAAAAGGGGAAACGTGATGCAATTATACAAAATGACATGTTGGGTCGTTATACTTTGGCATTACATCCTTCATACTTTTTCTAGGTATATCAAGTCAAGAATGTGATAATTATTTAGGGTCAATTCGAACGTGACTCTAGTACATGAGCATTTAGGAAAATCAATTTTTGGAATCAATTTGGAATAGGTGGAATGAGAGTTTGAAGAAACCAGGTTTAGAACTAATGAGGAACTCATGGATTCCGATTCTAGAAAGGGAGTTTAGTCAACACACCTCCCTTGAGCTTTCCTTAGATTACTACAACGTTCTAAAACTCCTATCGACTTCAACCTATAGAAACATGTTCAAATTGGACCATCATTAGGAAGGGTTTCATAGTATTCAATTCACTTAAGCATTTTATCAAACATTAAGTGTGCACATTTTTCTTACAACCTTCATCGATGATATTTCTTTATACAATACCCACTATTTGCCCCACCAATTCGTACGAAAAACAACATTAAATAGTTTAGGACCTCCAACAACATATTCATGTCTTACCATCCATCCCCAACCAACCAATTCATCAAACAAATCACTTTTCATTCTCTACAAATTCTCAAAATTCCAATTGGTGAACTTATAGTTTCCAATCACCATCATAAGTTCTACCTCTAATTCCTAATCATATATTCATTTTTAAGCCATTCATGCAAGTCCAAGGAGATGGAATTAGCTTTTGGGAGTATATCTTGCAAAGTCCTCACTTGAGCTCTTGGGATGATTCCTTGAAAATCTAATGGTTCTATGGTGGATTGGGTTAGTTTTAGGATGGAATTGATTGAACAAAATACCAAATTAGTAGGGATTACTCACCATGAAGAGGAAAGGAGTTGGGGGTCTTGAGAGTGTGGAGAGGAGCCCCAAGAATTGGCCATGAGGAGTGGGAGTAGTGAGCTACCGAAATTCCCTTTATAAAGGCTTCAAGCCTAGCTTGTCTATCCTTGCGTGTCGTGCGGACATGGACGAGCTCTCATTCAAGTTTCCATGATGGGGCAATACTTCACTGTTTTGCAGAAATTGATGGGGGTCTTTGCTCGTTAGAACCTACGCGGCGCACTAGTTCAGACAAGCCCCTTAGATGCATCCTTCCTATATTTCTTATTTTCCAAGATACCCTCCTTCTATACCTTGCTATGATGTAGACCCCAATTCACTTCCAAACCTTCATATAAGTATGAAGCCATTTTACACGATGTTACCCTCATCCATAGCCATTTGGTGTACACAAGCAAAAAGTGGAGATCTCGAGGCGCAATTTAAGGCCTTAAACCCTTAGCAACACTTTCCTTTTTCCGCCTACCTTATTTTAGTAATTGTATAATAACTTCTTGTAGAAATATCCAAATGTCAAATAGTTTGATGCGTTTGAAACCAGACTCGAAGGGCTATGCTTTAGGGACAGAATCATGGAAAATATCTTTTTGCTATAAGAGTAATTCCTTCTTAAACAAGGTGTTGTGCAAATTGAGACATTCGTGGTTACTTAATGTATCACACTCGTTCCACACAAATTCTTCCCACTCACAAAGCTCCTTAATATTTTCCAACACACCTTAAACATATATTTTCATTTCAAAGTGATGTGGTTCTATCCCATAGGTATCCTTTAATACTCGAAAACGTTATTCCCAAATACCGCTGGTGCACTTTAAAATCTTAAATCATTAGGAAATTTTTGTGGGGCCTTGCATTCTCCCCCCGCTTAGGATCAGTCATTCTCGAATGAGAGTTAGAATCTGCCATAGACACCTAGTGTGATTTAAATCTTCATCCACACACCAAAAGCTCCCAAATTTGGCTAACTCCCAAAATTTCTAGAAATTTCGATAGAGTTTTCCTTGTATTTGGGCCTATCCACCTGTAAGAGAGCCTCAGAAACCACTCTTAACATCATATCAACAACCAAACAAAATATCACAACATATAATAACAACAATCTCAGCATTACAAACATTACATCACCAAAAACTGGTATCTTAACATAAGCTGTACATGTTTAAATCATAACACATAGGAAGTACTTTTCTAACAACAACCATTTGGTTATACAAATAAATGAAAATATTTTCTTTTCATAACACCCTCAACTCCCGGTTGACCTCCTCAACTCATAGGTTTTGCCATAGCACTTGACGGAGGCAATCTTAACTTCCGAACTCGTCTAACAAGGATGAAAATTAGGTACATCTTCATAGGTCTAACCTTCATTAATTCCCAACATTCTCCACAGGGGCAATGAGCGACAAATCCCCAATCACTTGCTTCCCCGGGGACATATGAAACACAAGATGCATGGAGGATAACTCTAGAGATAGTTCGTGCCTATGCGCCACTTGACCAACCCTCCCCAGAATTCCATGGGCCGCATATGCCTCGAGTATAACAAAATAGTCACTCTCGACGTCAATATGATAAAAACTTTCAAATGTCCATAACCTAGTAGTGGATAAGAATGCCAAGAGATCTGGAGGGTGCAGTAGATTCTACTCTTCAGTTATGATCATCACGGTGGAGGCTCGATCAGTCGGCCAGACCAGTCCACACTTTAGACTACTCGTGGTGCTCCAACTAGTCAAGGACCTCGGGGTACTCATATGGGGTAGTCATCTTTTAGTGCACCACCTGCACAGGGTTCCTACAATGATTCTTCCAATTGCCCAGCACACACTTGGTACCAGCAGCCATGCTTGCAGAGGGGTCGTTATGAGTGTGGAAATACTTGGCTATGGGTCTCATTCTAGTTGCTACACTACCTGCACAACCAGCTAGGGGTGGAGGATAGACGGGTAGAGGGCGCCCTAGAGGTGGAGGCCCGACTCACTTATATGATTTCCATGGTAGAGATGAGGCTGCTGCACCAGATGGTGTCGTTACAAGTATGGCTTCGATTTGTCGTAGAGGAGCATTATTTTATTTTCATTATGTCTTGTTTATCGGAGTGAGTCCTCCTATCTTGCTTTATATATGGGTGAGTTTCGTGATTCTTGTACTCTACCTATGTGTTTACTCCTGTTGGGAGATTCTATAGTGGTAGCCCGTGTCTATCATTTTGTTCTGTTCACCATTGAGAGTAATAAGACTAGAACGAATATTCTGTTACTCATTAAAGTAGGTTTTGATGAGATTCCAGGATGTTTTGGTTATGATTTGTGATTTAGATGCTCTATCGGTATGGGAAGTTCATTACGTGTTGTGATTTTATTTCACGAAATTGAGTTAGTGGAAGGTTTCGGTTGGTATGACGCATAATCTACATGTGCTTCAGAGCTGAGGATGGGATGCTCGCATTTTTGTATGGTTTGATATGTTTGAAGTGGAGTACGTGCCGCGGTGGAGTCATATTAGGATGAGATCCTTGTGATTAGTTCATATGTTTTGATTCTCCCTTGTGGAATTGATTCGTGGTATGGTACTGGTAGGGAGTTATGCCTGTCAGACTTGTTTGATAGTTCTCTTATACGTTTCTCTTTGCATATTCAGTCATATTCGCGTTGTGCTTATTAGGTTTAGCTTGCGAAGTATGTGCCCATGTGGCGTTGGGTGTGACATATTGATTTGGGTGAGTGGAGATGAAATCTTCATGATTTTTGCATCGTTGTCAGCGTTGTGAAGATTTGAAACAAGGTTCTAGTTGTTATGAGGCTGTTTACCTAACCGGGTTTTGTAATGGATAGTTATAGCAGTCAAAGTTGTTGTTACGGGCATATGGGCGATGTATTCCTTCAGGTGGTCATACTTTGTGTGTGTATGCATGAGTTGTGACAGCTGGTTAAGGTTTATACAGTGTGTTTATGCGGGAATCAGCTCTTTGGGAAATGATCGAATGGTGAAAATTTTGGTTCTAAGGCTTATCAGTGTGGGGTGGAAGGAATAATGTTGAGAGGGTGTTGCCGAGCTTATACAGATTGGGGTGACGTGAGATCACCCGTGAGTATATGTATGGTGAGTTCATTCAGTGATTTCATGGCTTCAGACTGGTTCATGGCATATTCGAGGACTAACGTTTGTTTAAGAGGGGAAAAATATAACAATCCGATCAGTCATTTTGAGAATTACCATCTCGTTCGGGGGCTTAAGATCTTGTGTTGCTCCGTATTATGTGTTGTGACTTCCATAGTGGCCAGGTTTGGTTTTCGGATGATTCGAGATTGATTTGGAAGGGTGATTCTTGTTTTAAAAGCTTAAGCGGTAAGAGTTGACCAGAGTAGATGACTCTAGAATGGTGTTTTGGATGCTTTCAATAGCTTTATATATTGATTTTGGACTTAGGTGTATGTCCGGAATTGGACTTGGAGGTCCGTTGGATAATCTGATGCATTTTGGAAAAAGTTAGAAATTTGAAGGTTTGGAAAATTCATAAGTTTGACCGGGAGTTGACTTCAAGGTTATCGGGTTCAGATTATTGTTTCGGGAGTTGGAATTGGTTCGATATGTTATTTGGAACTTGTATGCAAAATTTGGATTCACTTTGAATTGGTTAGGCATGAATCAGATGCTTGGTTCGAAGTTTGAATTTTATGAACTTAAGAGATTGATCTTGATCGACGATTCGTGGTTTTGATGTTATTATCTATGATCTGAGGCCTCGAGTAGGTCCGTAATATGTTGGGGACTTGTTGGTATGTTCAGACGGGGTTCTAAGGGGCTCGGGTGAGTTTCGAGGTGGTTTTTGATTACTTCTAGGCCATTTTTAGTTGTTGGTTTTTTGCCAAAGGGGTGTGCAACGTGATCACGGACTTTGGGCTGCATTCGCAAAGAGCAAATTGTTATTTGAGCACTATGAATCGCGATGGTGGAAGCCTTTCGCGATAGCGAATTTCCGCTGTCACACGACTGATTTTGGAAGCTTATATCTTGCATTCTATAAGGAATTTGGAGATGATCCAAAAATAAAGGTTGTAGCCCTTTGTTTCTAGTTTTCAGAAAATCGAACTCTTTGTCATTTTGAAGTTTTGTATAAAATTTTATGGCCATTACACTAGAGGTTGTCTAGAAATGTTGGGCAAGCTTGATGGAATTTGTTCATCGCGATCATGGGAGCATGGCCACGATCGCGAAGGGTAAAAACTGTGCTGGATATTTTTTGAATTGCGATCACGAGGTTGGAGACCGCGGTCGCAAAGAAGGACCCCTGGCAGTGCATTAAAACATCAAATTTCGGGATTTTGAGTTTATTTTTATCACTTTTTGAGTTCTTGGAGCACAAGTAACGCGATTTTGGTGGAGATAAACACCCAAATCTTGAGGGTAAGTAATTTTATCTTTGTTTAGATTATATATTTTATTTTTCATGGATTATTACACCTAAATTAAGGATTTGAAGAGAAGAAAATAGGGGTTTGTCTAAACTTTCCTAAAGCTAATTGAGTTTTGAACATCGATTCGGAGTCAGATTTGAGTAAAATTAGTATGGTTGGACTCGTAATTTAATGATTTTATTGGATTTTTGAGTTTTATCGGGTTCCGAGGGGCGGGTCCGAGTTTAATTTTTTGGTTGAATTTGAGTAAATTTGTAAAGCCTCAACCTTTATCATATGGAATTCTTTTCTTAGGCATTATTTGATAGTTTTGAGTTATTTTGTCTAGATTTGAGCCATCTGGAGGTTGTTTCACACGAGATGGTCATTTTAGAGTACTGATTTAGCTTCTTTGAGGTAATTATCTTACCTAAATTTGTGTGGGGGAACTAACCATTTTGGATTTGAGTTGTTTGTGCTATTTGTGTTATGTGAAAGCCATGTACGGGAGGTGACGAGTGCGTACTCAGGCTTATATGTGAAAATTTACCGGTTTAGACTCTTAGGCTTTTTTCATGTATTTATTTTAAATTATTAGCACATGTTATATCTTTTATTTGTCATGTTTATTCCCAAATGCTTGATTTGAAGTTGTTATATGTCATATTCTTTACTTGTCAAGTTTACTCTTATAGTTTTATTTAGAGTTGGTACCTCTTTTATTGTAATGTGACCTCCTTTACGATTGCGTTACTCTTAATTGAAATTGTTGTTACATGATATCCTTTCTTTGTCGAGTTATTCTCATTCATTTAGATGTAGTTGCTAGTTCATGCCATCTGTTTCGTTGTTAGCTTAATTCACACACTAGAATTTGAAAGTTTGCCATTTCATGGAAATAAATTCATTATTGTGTTTCTTCTAAAGCAATTAATTGGAGTTGAAGTTATTGAAAGTCATTAATCTATTTTAATTAAAGTTGTATTTAAAGGGAGTGTTGATTATTTTTGAGTTACTTTCCCATTTATTTTGTTGTTATTGAGATTCTATACACATTGTGTTTTAGCCGTGCGCTATATGATATGGTGATATTCGTATCGTTGTTTTGGAAAGGTTGTGGTACGAGTTGATATGTCGTGTTGTTGTGATGTTAGAACATGTGAATCGTGGTGCGGATTGGTTGTTGTTATGCGGAGCATAAGGATGGCATCTTAATTTCTTGATTGTGCGGAGTGATATGGGTGGCTATTGTGTTATTTTTCAGGCAGAGCAATAAGGATGGATATTATACAGAGTGATATGGGTGCCTGTCGTAGTGATACGGGTGGCTAATAATATTGTCAGGGCTGAATGATAGGGGTGGCTATAGGAGGGATAAGGGTGGCGATGTAGGGATGATGTGTGATGGCCTGGGAGAATTATGTTGATGATATTCATGTGATGGTGTGATTTTCCTTGTGTATGTTATATACCTTACATGACTTGTTATGTTTCTTTAATGAGCTACTTGATTCCTTTGATATTACTTGTTGACTTGGGTTGTAATAGTATACTAGCACAAGCATACACCGTAGCAATGCCACTTAGGCTAGTTCAAGAGTATGAAACTTGACATTTATTGATCATGCTCATATATTCTTGTCTTATCTGCTTTCATTGTGATATTGGGCTTGTGACCATGCTGGGCGGATTGTGATTGTGAGCCTGCGGTCATGCAGGCGGATTGAGATATTGGCACGTGAGTTGTCCGTGCTGTGGTGATTAGAAATGTGGGCACAAGGTGTCGTGAGCATATGATTGTGGTTTTAGACTCGTGACTTGTGATTATGAGATGAGATATCTCGAAGTAATTCGCTATGAGATTTGTGTTAGAACGACTTGATTAGTTGATTGTCATTTGTTCCCCTTTCTCTTATGTTTTCGTCGGTACTTTAACGGTGTTCTTATTACTTTATTGATTATATCATTTGTTGATTCTTGTTGCCATTTGCTGACATGTGCTTTCATTATTAGCTTTACACTTTTATTCTACATATATTATTTTGACTAGTATGTGTCTTGACTTGTATCTCGTCACTATTCCACCAAGGTTTGTCTTGATACTTACTAGGTACCTACCGTGGTGTACTCATACTACACTTCTACATATTATTTTGTGCAGATTCAGGTATTGGTGATATCGGACTCAGACAGAGTTAGCTTATAGGTCACGAGGATTCAAGGTAGGGTTGTTTGGTCGTTGCAATCCCTTAGAATCCTTTTTTTTTATTGTATTGTCAGCTTGATATCCGAACAGTATTGTATTTTAGTTTTTTGAGATCTTTCCATGTATTCAGCTAGAGTTCGTGACTCTGTATTACCTTATCTTGGGGGGTTGTAGTGATTATCGCCGCCTAGGCTTATTTGACATTTATTTTTGTATTTATTTAAATCTCTGATTTAAAATATCATGGTCAAATTAGCTTAATTATTATAAGTAATCGGCTTACCTAGTCTTAGAAATTAGTTCCATCACGACGCCTAAGGCGGGGTTTTAGATCGTGACAGATTTCATTTAAAATTATTGTGTTATATATCTTACCCCACGTTCTTAGTGTCACACATCCGAATAACACCTTTATACATAAGATGTTATGTACATACTGTCACACCTACGCCCCTCATAGATCTTTTAGAACTAAGATTTCATCATAACACTTAAGTGACCTTACATCTCTCTTTATCCCTTTTCAAACTTGTTTGGCCAAGTTCAGGCTTAAGAATTTTTCGTTATGGGTAAAATATCATTTTCTCACTCTTCTCGTGGCAAAGATTTTAAAATAATACCATCCCTTTTTACTAATGTTATTCCATGATGTCGTCCATCCATTCGAGACCCTTTGCAAGCTAGAGGTATTTAAATCTATCTAGGATGTTCCTATACTCAATAGAAGTCTAGCACGATGATTGTATTACATAGTTTGTACTAATAACATGTGGTCTATCTCCTAACTTTTATGACAGTCACAAGTTAAATGATTTCAGACCCTACTTATTAATCATTGTAGCTAATAAGTCATCTTAGTGGAATGATATTTATTCCTCGCTACCAAGTTTGTGACACGCACTTGCCATTGATTTTTCAACGTCGATGCCCATATTTGTGTTCTCTTACTATAACAAATTCTTATCATTGCTATATTACCCCAATTCATAGACCTTTAACATTTGGTTATTAGTATGATCCTAATGGCACTTAAACCTTTTTATGATTAGTGTTCCCTTCTAATATCACACCTTTCACTTGGGCACCATCTCTTAGCTTACGAAAATCGGTTTTTTAAGATTGGAGGGCTCCCTCTAGTGCTAAATAAAAAAGATCTTTGAGAAAAACCACTTTTTTTTAGGAGAGCACATAGAAGAACTTTTTCCTGTTTCAACTAGCAGTAACTGTGCGCATATAATATTTTTCATGATTATCTTTGGGGCTTGTATGAAATCGAACCCAATCGCTTGCATAGGAAGTACCGGTTTTGGGATTTGACGACCAGCGTCGATTGAAGTCGCCATCCGATAGGTCGAGACCGGAACATCGAGAAGAGAAGTCCGAGACAGGATGTCATCGAAGCAAAGCTCGAAGCCAAGGCGTTCGAGACGAGATCATCGAGGCCGATCAGGGCAAAACGTCCTATGGAAAAATTATCAGATTTGTGTAACTCAAGAACCGAAAATCTCGTGATATGTAAACATCTCGGCGGGAATCGCGGCTCAAATCAGCAAAGACGTTGAATCCATTAATTTTAGGGATATCTTACCTTGTAAATGAGATTTTTACCTTGTATAGAATTCTTTTCCCCTCCTATATAAACAGGAAGCCCTATTGTATATAGACACACAATCTATGATCAATATACAAAGGCTATAGTATCTCACTTATTTGCTTCATATTTTATTTTCAAAGGACTCTAGCACAGAAAGGCTACACATTATTGGTTAGTTGCTCTTTTCCTTGTTCACTAAATTTAGTCTCTATTTCCGTTTATTCTTTAACTGTATTAAATCAGGTCACACATCCTTAAAACCACATATAAATTTAATTTTTACTCGTAATCTAGGGTAAACAGTTTGGCGCCTACCGTGGGGCTAAGGATAATAGTGATCGTTTGATACAATTTTCTATCACACAAACTATTTTACACTTGTTCTTTGAAGAATAACATTTTTTCAGGTTACAATACAATCATGTCACATTCTCAATCCGTGCCTCAATACGTCGATGGCGAGTTTGACCATCAGGGCGAAAACAACAACTTGGCGCCCGGTAATGAAGTTTCAGTCGACGCCAACTCCCAAATGGCGGTCGATATGGATCGGACTTCTGGCCCATCGAACAGTGTTCGAAGCGAATACCGCTCGGCATATCAGAATGACGAGGAGGACGGGATAAGCCTCATGATGATATTCAACATGCTGCAAGCCTAGCAAGCGGCCATTGCTCAGCTACAAAATCGGAGCCAAGTTTCGAATGGGGTAGAGACCGGCCCTCCTCGGAAAATTATCCCCTAAAATGAACCTATCACAGTGGAACCAAGCGAAGGCGGATCGAGGGCAAACGCCGGGATCATGAAAATGCTCGAGGAATTAACCAGACGAGTTGAGTCTGGCGAGAAGAAGATCGAGGCCAATGATAAAAAGATAGAAACGTATAATTTGAGGGTGGACCAAATTCCGGGAGCACCCCTGGTATTAAAAGGTTTATAATCAAAGAAATTCGTACAGAAACCTTTTCCATCAAGCGTTGCCCCAAAACCCATACCGAAGAAGTTTCGCATGCCGGAAATTCTCAAATAAAATGGGACAACTAACCCAAATGAGCATGCAACAACATACACATGTGCCATCAAGGGAAATGATCTCGAGGACGAAGAGATTGAGTCCATTCTCTTGAAGAAATTCGGAGAGAACTTGTCAAAGGGGGCAATGACTTGGTATCACAATTTGCCCCTGAATTCCATCGGTTCTTTTGCCATGCTTGCGGACACCTTCGTGAAAGCTCATGTGGGTGCCATCAAAGTCGAGACACGGAAATCGGACTTATTTAAAGTTAGGCAAAGGGATAATGAGATGCTCAGGGAATTTGTATCTTGCTTTCAGATGGAACGGATGAACCTACCGCCGGTCACTGATGATTGGGCCGTACAGGCCTTCACCCAAGGACTCAACGCTCGAAATTCAACGGCTTCAAGCAGCTTAAGCAGAGCTTGATTAAATATCCGGCTGCCACATGAGCGGATATTCACAACCGATATCAATCGAAGTTTAGGGTCGAGGATGACCAACTTGGAGCCCCTCCGAGATCCACTTACCCCATCAGAACTCATGATAGGGTTCAAAGGGAAATCGAGCAGAGACAGGCATCGACCATATCCTGGAGATCGAAAGGCCGTTCCAGTAAGTCAGAGTTCCCCGAGTATAACTTCAACGTCAACTTGGCTACTCTCGTATCGACCATCAGTCGCATTAAGGATACTAAGTGGCCTCGACCACTGCAATCGGATCCAGCTAGGAGAGACCCCAGTTTGATATGTAAGTATCATGGTACACATGGGCACAAGATACAGGACTGTCGACAGTTGAGGGAAGAAGTGGCACAGTTGCTCGAAAATGGGCACCTTCGAGAGTTTTTGAGCGATCGAGCCAAAAACCATTATGGGAACAGGAATAGACTAGTAAACCAAGAGGAGCCTCAGCATACGATCAATATGATAATAGGTGGGGTAGATACACCCCAAGGTCCGGTATTGAAACGCACTAAAATATCCATCACCCGAGAAAAGCGCACTCGGGATTATGCGATGGAGGGAACTTTGCACTTCAGCGAGGAAGATGCAGAAGGAATCATACAACCCCATAACGACGTCTTAGTGATATCGGTGCTTATACACAAAACTAAGGTGAAGCGTGTATTAGTCAATCCCAGTAGTTCGGCCAACATAATCCGGTCATGGGTTATCGAACAGCTCGGGTTGACAGACTGAATTATCCCTGAAGTCCGGATTCTCAGTGGTTTCAACATGGCTTGTGAGACTACCAAAGGGGAAATAACATTACCGGTGAACACAGCTGGTACCGTTCGGGAAATAAAATTCTGCGTAATCGAAGGACACATGAGGTACAACGCCTTGCTCGGGAGACCGTGGATTCATGATATCAGAGCGGTACACTCAGCACTGCACCAAATGTTAAAGTTCCCATCGACTGATGGGATCATAACTGTTTATGGAGAACAGCATGCGGCGAAAGAGATGTTTGCAGTAGAAGAAGCAGTACCAAAACCAACAGCTCCTTCCCAAAGAACCAAATAGCAATCACAGGCATCGCCTTCAATGAACGAAGGTGAACAAGAGCTTCTCGAAGATGACAACCACGAGATTCCCCGGTCATTCGTCGGCCCCGATGAGTTCAATGCAACTAAATGAACTGTCGAGGAACTGGAGCAAATTTCACTCCAATCGAAAATACTATTCGACAGTCTATTAAGAATGTAAAATTAACTAATAACGAAGCAGAGTATGAAGCTATGATTGCAGGTTTAGAGCTAGCCAAAAGCCTGGGAGCAGAGATAATCAAAGCCAAATGCGATTCGCTCCTCGTGGTAAAGGACTTCCGATGTCAGAGATGGGCGAATGCAGAGGTATTTGAACAAGCTTCAAGTCATGTTGCACAGGTTTAAAGAATGGACCTTACAACACATACCTCGGGAACAAAACAGTGAGGCCGACGCCCTCGCCAACCTGGGATCACCGGTCGAAGACGAGGAGATCATGTCCGAAAAGGTCGTACAACTTTTGAGATCCGTGGTGGAAGAAGGCCATGCCGAAATTAACTCGACAAGCTTGACCTGGGATTGGAGGAATAAGTATATAAAGTATCTCGTTTCAGGTAAACTCCCTTCGGATCCCAAAGAACCGAGAGCATTACGCACAAAGGCAGCTGGTTCTGTTTATCCAATGATGGGACCCTATTTAGAAGGATATTCGGTGGCCCCCTCGCAATATGTCATGGACCAGGCAACACCGAGTATATTTTAAGAGAGATACACGAAGGCACGTGTAGCAATCATTCCGGTTCCAAATCCTTGGTTCGAAAAATAATTCGACCGGGCTATTATTGGATCAATATTCAGAAAGATGCAAAGGAGTTCGTTCGCAAGTGTAACGACTGTCAAAGGCACGCACCGATGATCCACCAGCCTGGAGAGACCCTACATTCGGTCCTATTTCCATGGCCATTCATTAAATGGGGAATGGACATTGTCGACCCTCTCCCTTATTCGCCAGGTAAAGCTCAATTTATTCTTTTTATGACTGACTACTTCTCCAAATAGGTTGAGGCGCAGGCTTACGAAAAAGTTAGAGAAAAGGAAGTGATCTACTTCATCTGGGACCACATCATATATCGATTTGGGATGCCATCAGAGATCGTGTGCGATAATGGCAAGCAGTTCATCGACAGCAAAGTGAAAAAGTTCTTCAAAGAAAACAAGATCAAGAGAATCTTATCGACGCCCTATCACCCCAGCGGTAACGAGCAAGCTGAGTTGACCAACAAAACCATAATTCGAAACGTGAAGAAAAGGTTAACTGACGCAAAGGGAAAATAGAGAGAAATACTGCCCAAGGTTCTATGGGCATATCGCACAACCGAGAAAACCAGCACCGAGGCCACTCCTTTCTCTCTAGTATACGGCGCTGAAGCATTAATACCAGTCGAAGTAGGCGAACCAAGTATCAGGTTCTGATACTCAGCCAAAGAACCGAATCGAGAAGCGATGAACACCAATTTAGAATTATTGGATGAAAGAAGGGAAGCAGCCCTTGTTCAAATGGCGGCCCAAAAACAAAAGATTGAAAGGTACTACAACCGGAGAGCCCATCTTCGACACTTCAACATCGGAGACCTGGTGCTCAGAAGAATCACACCCAATACTCGAGATCCGATCGAATGGAAGTTAGGACCGAACTGGGAAGGGCCCTAAACTATCTTGAAGGTCACCGGAAAGGGATCTTACAAGCTTGGAAACATGGAGGGCAAACAGCTGCCAAACAATTGGAACCTAAGCCACCTAAAGCGATACTATTGTTGAGGTATGAAATTTCATTTTTTTTCACTTGTTTGCTTTATATTACTAACGCATGCAGGTATTGAACGAGGTAATCTCAAGTCAGGAAGCACAGGACATTAGGACTGAAAGCACGTGTTGCACTCTTTTTCCCTTCGACCGGTTTTGTCCCAAATTAGGTTTTACGGCAAGGTTCTTAATGAGGCAACCAGGAATCGTGCTAACTTAGATTGGTCGCTTATCGAAGATAATAATATTTGGTGCACAACTTCGATCGACCATGAATATCATAAGATTGCTTATCTACTTCGATTCATTGATTGGGCACTTCAATTCGGGGGAACTTCTCATAGATCGTTAGGAATCAATGTAAGGGTCAAACGGTCGAAAATACCGTACTCGAGTAATTTGATCTACCACCTAAAGCAAATTGTACGAGCACTCGAATGCTAATAAAAGCTTTTTGGCACCATATCTTGTCTCCGAGCCCAAGGGCCACGTCAATTTTTATTACATGATCAAAAACTAACGTTGCTCAGAACTTCACGCGAAAATCGAAGGGAAGTAAGACCTGTTAAGGCAAACCCCAATTTCTTAAAAGGCCAAGGCCGTATCGAGTTAATAAAACTCGAAGGGAAGTAAGACCTACTAAGGCAAACCCCAATTTATAAAAGGCTAAGGCCGAATCAAGTTAGACTCCAGGAGAATTGAAATCTGCTAAGGCAGAACTCCGATTTCTTAATAGGCCAAGGCCACGTCGAGTTAATGAAATTCGAAAAGGAATAAGACCTATTAACGCAAACCTTGGACCCCTTTTAAGGCTTAGGCCTTACCCGATCGGCCATGGAAAGGGAAAATCTACTAAGAAATAAGCTAAGTCTTAACTAAGCCTGAAAGGCAGAAGATTCTACAAGTTGAATTATTAGAGAGTCAAAATAGACCGAACAAGAAAGGGAGATAAAAGAAAATATTTCATATATATGAAGCAAAGTATGTTACAAAAGTGAGAATTCTAAAAAGACATATTTTACGACAGATGACTTTAGTTAGAATTCTCGGAGTCTTCTTCCTCTTCTAGGAAGGCCCGCGTTTTGGCATCGGCTTCGATCTTTGTTTCATCATCAACCTCGGTGGATAGATCGAAGCCTCGAGCTTGTAACTCTTCGAGAACATAAAGGCGGGTTTGGCATTTGGTATACTCGACCAAAATCTTTGGTTGCTCCTGGGCAGCCTCGGCATCTGCCCTGTATTGAGCTATTAGATCATCGGCATCAGCTTTGGACGTGGCAATCTCTAATTTTGCCGATTTCAGCTCGTTGATCAAAATATCACGATCCAAGGTAAGCGTCTCGACCTGAGATCAAAGTGTATCGGTGCTCTTAGTCAGAGTCCCGATTTTCTTTTGTGCCTCCGAGACTCGTTCTTCCAAAGAAACCACTCGAGCTTGGAGGGTTTCCTTTTCCGAGGTCAGCAGATCGGTCTTAGCTCTCCATTCATTGGTCTCTGCTTTGGCCTCGCTCAATACGGATCGGAATTGGTTTATTCGGTCAAGTTGCTGCCCCATCTGGTCGAGTGTATTAGCATTTTCCTTGTGCACAAAGTCTAGCTCAGCCCGAAGGGTTGACATCTCCCCTTCGAGTCGCTCACGACGTGCCTTTTCTTCCCTTAGTCGAAGAAAAGCCTCATGATGAAGCACCAAGGCCTACGAATATGAAAGAAAATAAGACAGTTATCCAGATTGAAAAGTAAAATGGCAAACACCGAACAAAGCCTATAAGAAGCTTTACCTTATTTGATGCCTGTTGAGCTTCATTGAACAAGCAGGCCTCATCCATCTCGTCCATTGCGGCCTGATCTTCTTCGGTCACTAGACACCGAGAATAACTAGCCACCCCCACAGACGCAGAAAGGGCCCTAGCATCTTCGGGAATGGCAAACTTTATTATCCTTTTTTCGATCAGGATTGGAACTCGGAGCAGGAAATCTATCGACTAGCTTGGGACCGAAAGATGCCTTGCTCATCTCGGTGGAGGGACTCTTCCTCGGCACTTCGAGCCCAAAGGTGTCAGTCGATGGCACACCGTCGAAGAAACCTTCAAAAGGCCCTTCCGGTACATGGCCTTTGGTCGGCGAATGCGCTCTTGCAGCTGGGGCTTCATTGAGGGTCGCCTCCGAGAAAGAAGGGGAGTCCATTGCTTCAGGGGGACCCGAGATTCCCTGCGCTGCCTCCCCTGCATCGGCGGAAGCCCCAGTTCTCTCCCCTGCATCGAGGTCCTCTACTCGAGGAATACGAGCTTCATCGATCCTCGGCTCGGGGACTACCTGAGATGGTTCGTTGCTTAAAATCTTGAGGCCCCTATATTCCTCGGATTCATCATCCAACCGGACAGCCACGTCCGCAATTTTGGTCTTACAAGCTATGCTCTTCTTTGATTTCTTCTTCTCGGAGGGGTGAATATGACCCAACGTTACATTGTACCTTTTGCAAAAGGGGAAAATGATGGGGTCCAAAGGTCCCAACATGAAGGGGTAAGTGTAAACACTCAAGTAGCCCTCCACGTGGGTGGTAATCGCCTCGTCCGGTGAGGGAACTACCACAACTTTACCAACCCAGTTACATTCTACCTTCACCCTATCGATGGTTTTGCTAGTGATCGAACTAATATATCGAACGACCAGTTCACCCCGGCCTGGTACAGAGGAAGCCTTCTCTACCTTAAAATTGGAGCCGATTGAGCATCCGACCGGTACGAACACTTTTAGAGGAGGCTCTGTCGAAGTCTCCTCAGCAACGACAGGCTCGGCCTCTTCAGTGGGTTGAGAGGAAGAGGGTTTTTATTTTTGAGGAACAGACTTGGATGTCTTTGCCATTGGAGTTAAAGAGGTGGAAAAGCAGGTAGATGCAAGCGTAATGAGAGAAATCACTTGAAAATAGAGTTTAGAGAACTTGGATAATATGATGCTCAAACGGCGCAAACTTGAAAACCGAAGAATGAGAGGGCTATTTATACTTTTTAAACGGTGGCGATTCGAAACCCAAGATGAGAAAGCATTAATTGGTGCTTGAGGAATTGCAAAGTTTGTCGTCAGTTGGTATATGAAAAGACATTTTTGATATTGGCCACGTGCGTCATCATGCTGCTGTCATTTATCAATGAGACATTTTGTGTTATTTGATTTGACGTTCCGAATTTCGTGTCGCACACCATAAGTATGTTTCCACTTAGCCTAATCTTAAAAGTGGCGGCTCATATCGTTTCTTGTCATTACTCTCCAAAAAATAAGGGGACTATCTGTATGGGGTTGAACCCGATCACTTGCATAGGAAGTACCGGTTTTGGGATATGACGACCAGCGTCGATTGAAGTCGCCATCCGATAGGTCGAGACCGGAACATCGAGAAGAGAAGTCCAAGTCTGGATGTCATTGGAATGAAGCTCGAAGCCAAGGCGTTCGAGGCGAGATCATCGAGGCCGATCAGGGAAAAATGTCCTATGGGAAAATTATCAGATTTGTGTAACTGAAGAACCTGAAATCTCGTGATATGTAAACATCTCGGTGGGAATCGCGGCTCAAATCAGTAAAGACGTTGAATCCATTAATTCTAGGGATATCTTACCTTGTAAATGAGATTTTTATCTTGTATAGAATTCTTTTCCCCTCCTATATAAACAGGCAGCCCTATGGTAAATAGACACACAATCTACGATCAATATACAAAGGCTATAGTATATTTTACTCACTTATCTGCTTTTATTGGTGGGTTGCTCTTTTCCTTGTTCACTAAATTTGGTCTCTATTTTCGTTTATCCTTTAACTGTATTAAATCAGGTCACATATCCTTAAAACCACATATAAATTTAATTGTTACTCGTAATCTAGGGTAAACAGGGCTATTATTCAAGTACTCAAACCGAGTTATAGCCGACCCAAGCTTCTTGGACTCATTTGAAACATTCGTTTCTTTCACTGACAACTTGTCTAAACAATAACGATCTATTCCCTTAACTTCCACGATAGTAGTACGGTACCTCTTTCACTTATGACAAATCTGTAGCCTTGGTACAATATCCTTTGATGTTATTTACTCAGTTTTAACCCAAAATAAATTTGATATATTTCATTTCCCTTTCTCTTTTTCGGTAGGTAAAATCTTTCTTTACACTTCGCCGTCTCCCTCAAATGAAATTACATGGCAGATTGTCCATCACTTAGGTCTAAGTCCATCCCCAAACTCTATATGTCATCAATAGACTTTACGAGTCTTTATCGTATAGATAAATTCATTTCCGACGATTTGTATATCACCCTACTATTTTGAGTCAACCACTTCAATTAAGGGATATTGTTTACCCTTGGCTACATATAACAATTAAATTTGTACGTGATTTTAAGGATATGCGACTTGGTTTGATACAACTAAAGAACGAACTAAAATAGAGATTAAATTCAGTGAATAAGGAAGAAAGCAAACCACAAGTATTGAGCAGCTTTATTGTGATAGAATCCTCTAAAGCAAGATATGAAGCAGATAGATTGAAAAAAGTAAGCAGATTATAGCCTTGTGTATATTGACCATGGATTTTTCTGTCCCATTTACAATAATGCCGCCTATTTATATAGGGAGGTAAAAGAATCCTATACAAGGTAAT
Organism: Nicotiana obtusifolia; assembly: GCA_002018475.1. Lineage (NCBI taxonomy): Eukaryota > Viridiplantae > Streptophyta > Magnoliopsida > Solanales > Solanaceae > Nicotiana > Nicotiana obtusifolia. The sequence continues at coordinate 79,320 of MCJB01043731.1, read as the reverse complement.
AAACCTATTTACAAGGTAAGATATCCCTTGAATTAAAGGCTTCAACGTCTTTACCGATTTAGCCGCGATTCCCCCCGAGATATTTACATATCACGGGATTTTCGGTCCTTCAGTCACGCCAATCTGATAATTTTACCATAAGGTGTTTTACCCAGATCGGCCTCGACGATCTCGTCTCCAGTGCCTTGGCTTTGAGCTTCATTCCGGTGGAATCCGATCTTGGACTTCTCCTTTTGATAAGGCCTTGGCCTTTTATTAATTGGGATTTTCCTTAGTAGGTCTTATCCCCCCTTTGATTTCTGAGTCAAGCTTTGAGTAATGTTTCGATCGTGCAATAAAAATCGAAATGGCCTTCGGGCTCGGAGACAAGATATCGGTGCCAAAGAACTTTTATTATCATTCAAGTGCTTGTACAATTTGCCTAGAGGGTAGATCAATCTACTTGGGTACGGTACTTTTGATCATTTGACCCTTACATTGATTCCTAATGATCTATGAGAAGTTCCCCCGAATTGATGTAGATAAGCAATGAATTAGAGTAGATAAGCAGTCTTCTGACATTCAAGGTCGATCGAAGTTGTGCACCGAATATTATTACCTTCGATAGGTGACCGATCTAAGTCAGCACGATTCTTGGTTGCCTCATTAAAAACCTTGCCGTACAATCCAATTTGGGACAAAACCGGTCGAAGGGAAAAAGAGTGCAACGCGTGGTTTCTGGCACGAGGTTACTTCTTTCACTACCTGTAGATGTTAGTAACATAAAACAAAGAAACGAAGAATGAAATTTCATACCTCAACAATAGTATCGTTTCAAATGGCTTATATTCCAATTGTTCGGCAGTAGTTTGCCATCCATGGTTCCGAGCCTATAAGATCTCGTTCCGGTGACCTTTAAGATGGTGTAGGGTCCTTCCCAGTTCGGTCCTAACTTCCCTTCGTTCGAGTCTCGAGTATTGGGCGTGATCCTTCTGAGCACTAGGTGTCCAATGTGGAAATGTCGAAGATGGGTTGTCCGGTTGTAGTATCTTTCGATCTTTTGCTTTTGGGCGGCTATTTGAACAAGGGCTGCTTCCCTTCTTCCATCCAATAATTCCAAATTGGTGTTCATAGCTTCGCGGTTCGATTCTTCTGTTGCGTATCAGAATCTGATACTCGGTTCTCCTACTTCGACTGGTATCAATGCTTCAACATCGTACACTAGAGGGAATGGAGTGGCCCCGGTGCTGGTCTTCTCGGTTGTGGGATATGCCCATAATACTTCAGGCAATATTTCTTTCCATTTTCCCTTTGCGTCGGTTAACCTTTTCTTCAGGTTTCGAATTATGGTGGTCGATTCAGCTTGGCCATTGCCGTTGGGATGATAGGGCATCGATAGAATCCTTTTGATTTTGTTGTCTTCAAAGAACTTTGTCACTTTGCTGCCGATAAACTGCTTTCCATTATCGCACACGATCTCCGATGGCATCCCAAATCGACATACGATGTGATCCCAGATGAAGTCGATTACCTCCTTTTCCCTAACATTCTCGTATGCCTATGCTTCAACCCATTTGGAGAAATAGTCAGTCATAAAAAGCATGAACTGAGCCTTACCTGGTGTGTAGGGGAGAGGGCCGACGATGTCCATCCCCCATTTCATGAATGGCCATGGCAATAAGACCGAATGCAGCGTCTCCCCGGGCTGATGAATCATTGGTGCGTGTATTTGGCACTCGTTACAATTGCAAACGAACTCCTTTGCATCATTTTCCATAGTGATCCAATAGCAAGCTCGAATTATTTTTCAGACCAAGGATTCGACGCCGGAATGATTCTCGCATATGCCTTCGTGTATTTCCCTTAAGATATATTCGGTGTCTCCCGGTCCCAGACATATTTTGAGGGGGCCACCGAATGTCCTTCTGAATAGGGTTCCATCATTGGATAAACAGAACCTGGCTACCTTTGTGCGTAATGCTCTCGATTCTCTGGGGTCCGAAGAGAGTTTACCTGAACTGAGATACTCTATATACTTGTTCCTCCAATCCTAGGTCAAACTTATTGAATTGATTTCGGCATGGCCTTCCTCCACCACTGACCTCAAAATTTGTACGACCTTATTGGACTCGATCTCCTCATATTCGAGAGGTATGTGCTGCAAGCTCCACTCATTAAACCTGTGCAGTGTGACTTGAAGCTCGTCCAAATACCTTTGTATTCGCCCTTCTCTGACTTTGAAAGTCCTGTTTACTTGATATACTACGAGGAGGGAATCACATTTGGCTTCGATTACCTCCGCTCCCAGGCTTTTGGCCAGCTCTAAACCTGCAATCATAGCTTCATACTCCGCTTTGTTGTTAGTTAATTTTACAGTCTTAATAGACTGTCAAATAGTATTCCCAGTTGGGGGCTTTAGTACAATACCAAGCCCCAATCCTTTCGAGTTCGAGGTGCCGTCTGTGAATAGAGTCCACACTCCCGAAGGAATCCCCAATTCGGTCATTAATTCTTTCTCAACCTCGGGTATTAGTGACAGCGCAAAATCGGCAACGAAATCCGCCAATGCTTTAGATTTGATCGAGGTTCGCTGTCGATATTCGATATCGTACCCGCTTATTTTGATGGCCCACTTGGCCAATTGGCCGGATAGTTCGGGCTTGTGCATTATATTTCTCAGGGGATAAGTCGTCACTAGACATATGGGATGGCATTGGATGTAGGGTTTTAGTTTCCTGGAGGTACTCAATAAAGCGAGTGCGAATTTTTCTAAATATGGGTATCTAGTTTCAGCTTCACCTAAGGTTCTACTGACGTAATAAATAGGAAACTGTGTACCTTGTTCTTCTCAGACCAGGACCCCACTTACCGCTACTTCCGAGACGGCAAGGTAGAGGTATAGTCGCTCACTTGTTTTTGGTGTATGTAGCAAAGGTGGGCTAGAGAGATACCTCTTAAGTTCATCTAACGCACACTGACATTCCGGACTCCACGAGAAATCGTTCTTCTTTTTCAGCAAGTTGAAAAATCGGTGACTCCTGTCGGATGATCTCATGATGAATCGACATAGAGTGGCTATGCGACCTGTCAGCTTTTGTACAACTTTTACACTGTCTACAATTGTAATGTCCTCAATGGCTTTGATCTTTTCAGGGTTAATTTCTATTCCTCGATTTGAGACCATGAAACCGAGGAATTTTCCCGAGCCCACTCCAAATGCGCACTTCTCCGGGTTCAGCTTCATACCGTTTCAGCACATCAAACGTCTCCTACAAATGGCTCAAATGGTCCTCTGCTCGCAGGAACTTAATTAACATATCATCAATGTACACTTCCATTGTTTTTCCTAGTTGTTCTTCGAACATTTTATTTACTAGGCGTTGATAAGTAGCTCCCACATTCTTTAACCCGAATGGCATCACGTTATAACAGTATATTCCATACTTAGTGATGAAGGATGTCTTTTCTTGATCATCCTTGTCCATTCATATTTGGTTTTAGCTAGAGTAGGCATCGAGAAAGCTAAGGGTCTCGTGGCCAGCGGTGGCATCGATCATGCGATCGATATTGGGTAAGGGAAAAGAATCTTTAGGGCATGCCATGTTTAAATCTTTATAATCTGTGCACATTCTTAACTTATTTCCCTTTTTAGGAACTACAACAACGTTTGCTAACCATTCTTGGGATTTAACTTCCCTAATGGACCCTATATTTAAAAGCTTAGTTACCTCATCCTTGATGAACGCTTGTTTGACTTCGGATCGATGCTCAGTTTGTGAGTCGTGATCTCCGGTGGTATCCCTGTTATGTAGAGATGGGACCAAGCGAAAGAATCTTCGTTAGCTAAAAGAAACTGAATAAGTATGGTCTTGAGCTTGGAACTTAGGCCCAAGCCCAGGTATACCTTTCGATCCGGCGAGTCTCTTCGGAGTGAAATTTGCTCGAGTTCCTCGACCGTTGATTTAGTTGCATTGGATTCTTCGGGACCGATGAATGACCGGGGAACCCCATAGTCCTTATCTTCGAGACGCTCCTGTTCACCTTCATTTATTGAAGGCGATGCTTGTGATTGCTATTAGTTCTTCGGGAAGGAGCTGTTGGTTTCGGTACTGCTTCTTCTACTGCGAACATCTCTTTCGCAGCATGCTGTTCTCCGTAAACAGTTACGATCCCATTGGTCAATGGGAATTTCAACACTTGGTGAAGTGTTGAGGGTACCGCTCTAATATCATGAATCCACGGTCTCCCGAGAAGGGCGTTGTACCTCATATCTCCTTGAATTACGCAGAATTTTGTTTCTCGAACGGTACCGGCAGTGTTCACTGGTAATGTTATTTCCCCTTTGGTTGTCTCGCACGCCATGTTAAAACTATTGAGAATCCGAACTTCAGGGGTAATTCGATCTGTCAACCCGAGCTATTCGATAACCCATGACCGGATTATGTTGGCCAAACTACCAGGATCAACCAATACACGCTTTACCTTTTTTTTTGTGTACAAGCACCGATATTACTAAGGCGTCATTGTGGGGTTGCATGATTCCTTCTGCATCCTCCTCGCTGAAGTGCAAGGTTCCCTCCATTGCATAATCCCGAGTGTGCTTTTCTCGGGTGATGGATATTTTAGTGTGTTTTAATACCGGACCTTAGGGCGTATCTATCCCGCCGATGATCATATTGATCATGTGTTAAGTCTCCTCCTAGTTTACTGGCTTATTTCTGTTCCCATAATGGTTTTTGGCTCGGTCGCTCAAAAACTCTCAAAGGTGCCCATTTTCGAGCAACCGTGCCACCTCTTCCCTCAGCTGTCGACAGTCCTCTGTCCTGTGCCCATGTGTACCATGATACTTACATATCAAACTAGGATCTCTCTTAGCTGGGTCCGATTGCAGTGGTCGAGGCCACTTAGTATCCTTAATACGGCTGATGGCCGACACGAGAGTAGCTGAGTCGATGTTGAAGTTATACTCGGACAGTCGCGGTGCTTCTTGATGACCAGTGGTTCTCTCGAAGTTGTTTCTCCCCAATGGTCCTCGGTTATTCTGATTATGATCGTTCCTTCTTTCTCGTCTCGGGGAACCGTGCCTTGCTGGAATGACTTTTCAGTCCCCAGGATATGGTCGATGCCCCCTTTGCCAAGGTCTCTCCAAATTTCTTCAAGAGAACGGACACGATCTCATCGTCTTCGAGATCATTTCCCTTTGTGGCGCATGTGTACGCTGTTACATGCTTGTTTGGGTCACATGTCCCATTGTATTTGGAAATTTTCGGCATGCGAAACTTCTTCGGTATGGGTTTTGGGGCGGCGCTTAATGGGAAAGGTTTCTGCATGAATTTCTTTGAATCTAAACCTTTCAATACTGGGGGTGCTCCTGGAATTTGATCCCCCTGGAATTATATGTTTCTACCTTTTTGTCATTGGCTTCGATCTTCTTCTCGCCAGACTCGACTTGCCTGGTTAGTTCCTAGAGCATCTTCATGATCCCAGAATTCGCCCCCGATCCGCCTTCGCTTGGTTCCGCTGTGATTGGTTCATTTTCGGGGATAATTTCTTGAGAAGGACCGGCCTCAACCTTATTCGAAGCTTGACTCCGATTTTGCAGTTGAGCAATGGCCGCTTGCTAGGCTTGCAACATGTTGAATATCATCCTGAAACTAATCCCGTCTCCTTCGTCGTTTTGAGTCGTTGAACGGTATTCTCTATGAACACTGTTCGATGGGCCAGAAGTCTGATCCACATCGATCGCCATTTGAGAATTAGCGTCGACTGGAACTTCATCACCGGGCGCCACATTGTTGTTTTCGCCCTGGTTGTCAAACTCGCCATCAACGAATTGAGGTACAGATTGAGAGCACGACATAATTGTATTATAACCTGAACTTAAAAAGATTCTGCAAAGAACAAGCGTAATAGGGAGCGAACCATTACGCTTGGCTACGGATAACAATTAAATTTATACGTGGTTTTAAGGATATGCGACTTGGTTTGATACAACTAAAGAACGAACTAAAATAGAGATTAACTTTAGTGAATAAGGAAGAAAGCAAACCACAAGTATTGAGTAGCTTTATTATGATAGAATCCTCTAAAGCAAGATATGAAGCAGATAAATTGAAAAAGTAAGCAAACTATAGCCTTGTGTATATTGATCGTAGATTGTTCTGTCCCATTTACAATAGTGCTGCCTGTTTATATAGGGAGGGAAAAGAATCCTATACAAGGTAAAAAACCTATCTACAAGGTAAGATATCCCTAGAATTAACGGCTTCAACGTCTTTAGATTTCAACCGCGATTCCCGTCGAGATATTTACATATCATGGGATTTCCGGTCCTTCAGTCATGCCAATTTGATAATTTTACCATAAGGTGTTTTACCCTCATCGGCCTCGACGATCTTGTCTTGAGCGCCTTGGCTTCGAGCTTCATTCCGGTGGAATCCGATCTTGGACTTCTCCTTTGAATGTCCCTATCTCGGCCTATCGAGTAGCGAGTTCAATCGACGCTGATCGTCGAACCCCAAAACCGATATCCCCTATGCAAGAGACCGAATTCGACCCCATACAGATATCTTTTACGTATTTCCATCTCTTACCAAGATTGATTCATGTCCTTGTCATTACACTAGTGTTATCCTTTGATTCCAATAATAGGGTGAAATTTCTACACTTATCCGAGCTCTCTTGGTTCGTTTTCTATTTATGAACCACGATACTCCTAACCGCAACTCATATTGCTCATTCTTCTCTAACTTTACCACAACGATATGGTCCACACATTATTCTGTACCCGTACTATCCTAGTAACATTTCAACATTGTCCCATTCAGTCTATGTTCAAATATATTTTCCGTAACTACAAATCCATTGTGATCTTCATGAGTCTATTTTTGAATATGTATCTTCAGCAAGTACAATTCCATCGTGCCTCTGAGCCCATGCTCAAATATATTTTTAGCAAGTCCGACTCCTTGATGCCTCTGAGTCTATGCTTGAACATATCATCAGAATTTATAACTTTTTCATGACTCTAAGTCCATGCTTGAAAATATCATCAGTAAATACGACTCCTAAGCTCCTTGTGTCTATGCTTGGCTATTTTTGAACATTACGACTCCACCTGAAATCTATATATCATTTCAATACAGTATTTGTTGGTACACCTTTTTTCACACTAGATGTAGGTAACACATAATCTATCATTATATGCTATATAGGTTTCGAGCTAGATAAACGTATGGCATTACCGGGGACATATCTCAAAACTCTATCTTTATATGCTATATAGGTTTCGAGCCAGATAAACATATGGCATTACCCGGGACATATCTCAAAAATTATATTGGTCGCCTAAAGGTCATTTGGCAAAGGTTTATTTTGTTCATAACATGTTTACATGTACTAGTATTTTTGATAAAGATATCCTACCAAATAATCCCCTCAACGCTGATTCCTTCTAAATACATAATTGATCAGCTTCAAACGTTTTGGCTAAATTCTTTCGAAGTAACTGTTTACCCAAAAAACTGGATAACAATTGAATTTATACGTGGTTTTAAAGATACGTGATCTAACTTGATACAAAATGAGAAAGCAGATTAAGATTGAAACTAATGATAAGAGAAAATAAATGCAAACCACACAAGTTGAACGATCTTGGCCTTAAAGGTTGATCACCTTTGAGTCTAAGATGCCACAATCGATATCCAAACAGAGTAATGATATGGTAACGACCATAAATGATAGTTTTTCTTGCCTTGTGATGCGTGTTACAATGTGTCCTCTAAAATAATCAAAAGTCCCTTTTTATATTGGAGGAGTCCTACTTTAGTTACAATCTTATCTATGGTAAAAAATCTCATGAATTTCTAATTAAGCGGTTCCATTGATAAGTGTTGAGATTCCCCCGTGATGTGCGACCGGTTACAGATGTTTCGGCCTTCTGTTATGCTGGTTCGATAATGTTCTCTCGAGCTTATTCGAGGTCAGGATCGGTTCCGGGATCACGGGCTCAATGTTCTCGAAGATGGATGTTCTGACCTCGTGTTCTGGTTCGATGAGATTCGGGGTCGATCTTTAACCCCTTGTATTCCGAGCCTGATCTGCTGTGCAATAGTTGGGCCCGATTTCGACTGTATACAGATAGTCCCCTCGTTTTTTGGAGAGTAAGTGACGAGAAATGATATGAGCCCTAGATTCTCACTACACGAGTTTTCAATTTTTACTCTGATAAGTGATGACAAATTCATGACGCAAGCGATAAGAACGGTAGAAACATCCCGTCGGTGCAGTCTTCAGAGAATTAAATGTGTGTTAGTTAATGGTCCTCCGCTTCAGGATGTGAACCGCTGTTTTGAGAAAACTATAAATACCCTTTCATCCATTCATTAGAACCTTTACATTCAAATATTCACATTCATGTTCAGAGAAAACTTCATCACTCCCATCTTCAAACATCTTCTCCTCTGTTTTTTTGAAAACCTTCACAAGTTATCTGCTAATTATACCTCCTTTTCATAAGTTACTTGCTAATTATACCTCCATCTTATCAGCACCTTCTTTCCTCTTCTATTTGGAAGCAATGACAATGACTTCAAAATCCGTTTCTCAAAAAGAAAACCCCTCTTCTTCGAAACCAACTGAGAATGTTTTGCCTGTTGTTGAGGAATCGACATCGAAATCCATTCTAAAGATGTTCGTCCCTATGAGCTGTCCAACCGGAGCCGATTTCAAGATTGAGAAAACCTCCTCGGTACCGGGCCGGTGTGAACAGGTCTCGAGATACATTTGTTCGGTCACCGATAGTATTCTTGATAAGGTCAAGGAGGACTACAACTAGGTTGGTAAGCACGTAGTGGTTCCTACGCCCGAGGAAGCAATTACCACCTATGTGGAGGGTTTTTAAAGTGTTTACACTTATCCTTTCACGTTGGGCCCTTTGGATTTGGTCATCATTGCCTTTTGTAAAAGGTACGAGGTAACCCTAGGCCAAATTCATCCCTCTTTCTGGAGGATAATTATCCTCCTCTGATTTTTTATAAACAAGATCGAGGGGTGTCCCTTTACCATCGATCACCTCATGCGTCTGTATAGTCCCCAACTTTATCGAGGGGAGCTAATAAAACTTTCCCGTCGGGCCAGTAAGGCCCCGTTCTCGAGCATCGACAACGATCGCGACCGAGGCTGGTTGGGCTTATTTGTTCGAGTGAAAACATCGGACCAAATGTCGGCCGAGGACATGCCATTTCCTGAAAAATAGAACATGAAGCGTAAGTATAACCTTGCCTTTAGGAATTTTCTTATCATTTCTCTTTTGCCCTTCTTCTTGTCAAAGTTTTGTGATGCAGCTGTAGCTCGGATGCCGTATGCAGTTCCTCGACTCAAGGAGTGGGTCGAAGGGATCGTGTCGCAAGAACCCTATTCCGAGCGTGCGTGGCGTGAGCTTTCGAAGGGTCAATGGGAGGCCTCGTCTCATGGTGAGATTTATTCTTTAAGTTACATTCGACCTTATTTTCACGCCATCGATTTCTAACTTGCTTTGCTCCCATTATGCAGGTTTATCAAAAAATAGTGAAATGAAGCCTCTACCAGCTGATAATGATACTTACATCGAGCTCTCTGCTTCGAAGCAAGATAAGTGAAGAAAAGGAAGAAGGCTCCGAGTTCTTCGGCCCTCGAGAAGAAGAGGCCAAAGAAAAAGAAGACTTTGATCTAGTGACCAATGTGCCGTCACAGCTCAAAGGGCAAGGAGCCTCTAAACCAGGGGTAGACGAAGCTGATGTTCATCAAGTTAGGGGAGCTGAGGTGGAGGAAGGAGCTGAGGCTTCCCGTGATATGAGGAAAGCACCGCAGGAAGCACTTGGTCCGATTGATATCATCGATTCACCTTCATTCATAGAGTAGATGTTTAACGAGGCCCAAGTAGCGAAAGAATGCCCCCTCGAGGGAGTCCATAGATCAAAAGACCCTTTTCGTGGTTTTTTCGATGGAGTGGATTCGACGGCCACGGAGGATGCTATTTGATTTGGCGATTTGGAGATACCGAAGAAGAGCTCACCCTCTGAGATAAGTGGGCCTTCTTCGAGCTCGAAATTGGTCGATCGATCCCCTGCCCTGAGTGTATACCTTGATCGGAAATGCACTGTGGTATTTTCCCTTCCTGAGGATGCTCGGGTTCTTTCCGCCCCCGTAGGGGTGGCTAGCTATCTTTGGTGCTTAGAGACCGAAGAAGATCAGGCCAAAATGAACGAGGTAAGCGCCTTGCCTGTTAAACGAAGCTCAACAGGTGTTGGATCGGGTAACTTTGGATGCCCCTTTATTATGTACTTAGATTTTGTTGTAAGTAATCGTAACATTTTCCTTTGTGTTTGCAAGGCTCGATATTTCATCATGAGACTTTTCTCCGATACAGGAAAGAGTTCAAACGCCATGAGGCCGAGACACTGGAGCTTTCTGAGAAGAAGGACGCTTATAAGCTTCGTAGTAAGAAATCCCAGGTCGTGCTAGAAGTGGCTCGGAAGAAGCATGCCGACCTGGTCGAGCAAGTATGAAGAACTCTTGAAGTTAGCGATGATAAGTCAGACACAGTGGCTAACAATTCGAACCTGCAGGTTCAAAAGAAGCTTGACCAGATTGAGCAGTTCCGGCGGAGGGAGGGGGGGTCGATACGGTCAAAGCCGAGGTCGAAGAATGGAAGAGGAACATAGATCGCCTGTCCTCGGAGAAGGAGACTGCCCGGGCTCAGTTGGTTTCGGCTGAGGTTCAGCTTCGGGCTGAAAAGGAGAAAAGTTTGGTGCAGGCCAAAAAGATCTAAGTGCTTCAGTCTCAATTGCACTCGACTGTTTCCGATTAAGAGAAACTGGCTAAGGAGCTCGAGGGGGCCAAGTAAGAGGTTATCATGGTCAGGGCCGAGGTCAATGATAAGGTATCCCAGTACAAGGCTAATGCTGAGGCCATTCAGGACCAAACGAGACACATGGTGAAGCATGTGAAGTGGCAATCCTGAAGAGAGGCCCTCGAGGGAGTCCATGCTCAGAATTTTGACTTATTGGCTGAAATAAGACAACTAAGATATACTAAGCCAAGGCCAGGAAGCTGGCTTATCCCGAGGAAGATTCTGAGAGGTCTGAAGAGTCGGGTGAGTCTGATGGTGGCAAGGACCCCGTAGGTGATGACGTGGCCCCCAATGAAGATTTGACCCATTAGGATCTTTTTAGGCGTTTTTGCCTTCTATTTTTTTTTTGTACCGTCTTTTTGTTAAGGTCGTTCAACCTTTGTAAAAATATGTATCGGGGCTATTTAGCTGTTGCAAAGAAATTATGATATATATATAAGGCTTTTCCCTTCCATAGCTTTTGAATTTCTCCTTTTATTCGTATTCACAAAGGTCGAAATGCCTTAGCATGAAATAGTTAGGTTATGTTCGAAGGTCCGAAACAAACCTTGCGTTTAATATTACTTTGTGTTTAGGCATCATAGAGATTCGGTGTTACCGAAAATATTTCCCCAAAACACTTATGCTTTTTAGGGTATGATTTGCCAAGAGTGTGTTTTTACAAGCCTTTGTTATCTCAGGTTTTGTTAACCCCGAAAATGGCCTTAGCCATTAGTTCGGGCAATGCCAAACAAACTTCGTGCCCTCAAATGCTATTAACTAGAAACGGCCTTAGCCTTTGGTTCGGGTATTCCCAAATAAGCTTTGTGCCATCGGGTTTCGCTAACCCGAAATGGTCTTAGCCTTTTAATTCGGGCTTTGCCAAATAAGCTTCGTGCCCTCAGGTTTCGTTAACCAGGAATTGCCTTAGCTTTTTAATTCGGGCTTTGCCAAATAAGCTTCGTGACTTGGGTTTTGTTAACCCGGAATTGCCTTAGCTTTTTAATTCGGGCTTTGCCAAATAAGCTTCGTGCCCTCGGGTTTTGTTAACCTAGGATGGCCTTATCCTATAAAGTTCAAGGGTTGCTCAATAGGGTTTATGCCCCCGAGGTCTAATAACTTGGAATGTGTGAGTTTGTTTTTCAGACGGCAGTCCCCGAGTGAGAGAGTGATTATTCGAACTTAGGTTGAGGTGGCCCTTGGGCTCGTTTCCTTTAGGGGGTCGGAAACAGGGAATTCCTTGAGAAATTTAAAGGAAAAGTTTTAAAAGACTAGACATTTGCAAAGAAGAGACTTCTCTTTATTCTTGTGCATAATGGTAATGTATGTGTACAATCTTTGTGTTAGGGTTCGAGCAGTCTATGTGAGCACGGTTCTTTTGGTCGTTTGGCCTTTATATTAAATCCTATCGATCAACACTTCGATCCTGTAGTTTTCTCTTAAAGTCGATATCAGAGGGTAACGCCCCCCAGTATTTGGGGTTGATCGAAAAAAGTCTCGAATGGTGTTATGATCATCGTCATCGGTTCATTACCGGCCTTCGATTCTAAGTTAGCACGATTTACTTGTTGCCTCATTAAAAACCTCTCTGTACAATCCATTAGGGACAAAACAGATCCAAGGGAAAAAGAGTGCAACGCGTGCTTTCGGCCTAACGTCTCGTATCATTCCCTGTTGGTTACTTCCAAGCGTTAACTTAAAATGTAAATAAAATAAAGAAATGGGGTCGTACCGTAATAGTAATAGCTATTCAAGTGAGTTATATTCCAGTTGTTTGATAATTGTTCACCGTTCATCGTTCCGAACTTGCAGGATCCTTTTCCGGTGATTTCGACGATATGATAAGGTCCTTTCCAGTTTGGTCCCAACTTTTCCGTCGTTCGGGTTTCGGGAGTTTAGTGTGACCTTTCTTAGCACTAAGTCCCCGACGTTGAAGTATTGAAGGTTGACTCTTCTGTTGTAATATCTCTCTATTCATTGCTTTTGGGCGGCCAACCGAACAAGGGCCACTTCGCGCCTTTCATCCAACAGTTCCAAGCCCGTATTCATTGCCTCATCATTTGATTGCTTTGTTGCATATCAGAATCTGGCGCTCGGCTCTCTGACTTTGACCGGTATTAGAGCTTTGGTGCCGTAAACCAATGAAAATGGGGTGGCCCCAGTACTGGACTTTGAGGTCGTACAGTATGCCCAGAGGACTTCAGGTAGAATTTCCTTCCACCTTCCTTTTGAGTCGGTTAACCTCTTTTTGAGGTTTTGGAGTACGATTTTGTTGGTCGATTTGGCTTGTCCATTCCCACCAGGGTGATAAGGCGTTGAAAGGATCTGTTTGATCTTATGATCCTCGAGAAACTTGGTCACTTTGCTACCGATAAATTGTTTCTCGTTGTCACATACGATTTCGAATGGCACTTCGAACCAACATGTGATGTGGTCTAAAATAAAATCGATGACCTCCTTTTCCCTAATCTTCTCTTATGCTTGGACTTCCACCCATATAGAAAAATAATCAGTCATAAATAACATGAATTGAGCCTTACCTGGTGGCCATGGGAGGGGGCCAACGATGTCCATTCTGCACTTCATGAATGGACATGGTGACAAAACTGAGTGGAGCATCTCCCCGGGTCGATGGATCATCGGAACGTGTCTTTGGCATTCATTACATTTTCGAACGAACTCCTTTACGTCTTTTTCTATGTCGATCCAATAATAACCGGCTGTGATAATTTTCGAATCAATGATTCGATACCTTAATGATTTCCACAGGTACCTTCGTGGATTTCCCTCAAAACATACTCAATATCGCCCGACCCTAGACATATTGCAAGTAGGCCATCAAAGGTTTTTCTGAGATATTCTACGTACTTATTCCTCCAATCCCAAGTTAGGCTCGTCGGGTTGATCTCAGTGTGGCCTTCTTCCACCACCGACCTTATAAGTTGTACAACTTCTCCCGAGTTGAATCCATCGTCTTCTACCGATGACCCCAAATTAGCGAGGGCATCGGCCTTGCTGTTTTGATCAAGAGGTACATGTTGCAAAGTCCATTCTTTGAACCGATGTAATGTCACCTGTAATTTGTCCAAGAATCTTTACATTTGTTCCTCTCTGACCTCGAATGTTCCATTGACTTGGTTTATCACAAGAAGGGAGTCGCTCTTGGCTTCGATCACTTCGGCCACCAAGCTCTTTCCTAGTTCAAGGCCTGCAATCATGGCCTTATATTCGGCCTCGTTGTTAGTCAATGTCACAGTCTTAATAGATTGTCAAATTATATTCTCTGTTGGTAACTTTAATACGATGCCAAGCCCGAACCCTTTTACGTTCGAGGTGCTGTCTGTGAAGAGGGTCTAGATTCCCGAGGTAGTTACTGAGTTAATCAACAACTCTTTTTCGACCTTGGGTATTAGGGCCGGTGTGTAAATTCGGACACAAAGCCTGCCAAAATTTGAGAGTTAATCGCTGTACGAGGTCGATACTCAATATCGTACCCACTTATTTCTATGGCCCATTTGGCCAGACGGCCCGAGAGTTCAGGCTTATGCGTAACATCCTCAATGGGTAAGTAGTTACAACGCATATTGGATGGCATTGGAAGTATGGTTTAAGCTTCCTCGAGGCGATTAACAAAGCGAGTGCTAGTTTTTCCAGTTAAGGGTACCTAGTTTCGGCCTCACCTAAGGTTTTACTAACATAGTAAATTGGAAATTATGTACCTTGCTCTTCCCGAACTAGGACTCCACTTACCGCTATCCCTGAAACCGCCAAGTACAAGTATAGTTGTTCGTCTACCCTCGATGTATGAAGCTGAGGCAGGCTCGATAAATACATTTTAAGTCCCTCCAAAGCTTGCTGACATTTCGGGATCCATGAAAAGTCGTTCTTCTTCTTCAAAAGTGCAAAGAATCGGTGGCTTTTGCCGGATGACCTCGAAATAAATCGCCCATGGGCGGCTATTTGCCCAGTTAGCCTTTGCACGGCCTTTACATTGTTGACGACCGTGATATCTTCGATGGCTTTGATCTTCTCAGGATTGATCTCGGTTCCCCGATTGGATATCATAAGTCCAAGGAACTTACCCGACCCTACTCCAAACGCACATTTTTCTGGGTTCAGCTTCATGTTGTACTACTTCAATATACTGAATATTTCCTCGAAATGTCTTAAATGGTCCTCTACTCGCAGGGACTTAACTAACATGTCGTCAATGTAAACTCCGATTAATTTTCCTATTTGTTTCTCGAACATCCAATTTACTAAGCGTTGGTATGTGACCGGCCGTTGCATCGATCATATGGTCAATGTTTGGCAAGGGAAAAGAATATTTGGGGCATGCTTTATTCAAATCTTTATAGTCTACATACATTCTTAATTTATTCCCTTATTTAGGGACTACCACTACGTTTGCTAACCAATCCGAGTATTTGACCTCCCGAATAGACCCTATTTTAAGAAGTTTAGATACCTCGTCCTAGACGAAAGCAGGCTTGATCTCGGACTGGGGTCTCCTCTTTTGTTTAATCGTAAACTTCGGGTCTAGGCTCAGCTTGTGAGTGGTTATCTCCGGTAGAATACCTGTCATATCGAGGTGGGAGCAGGCAAAACAGTCTTCGTTAGTTATAAGAAATTGAATGAGCTTTACCCTGAGCTTAGAGCTTAGCCCCGTGCCCAGGTATACCTTTTGATCGGGCAAGTTTTTTCGCAATATGACTTGTTCCAGTTCTTCGACCGTCGATTTAGTGGTTTCGAAATCATGGGGGGCTATAAAAGATCTGGAATCCCATAATCATCATCCTCGACTTCCCCTTGTTTGTCTGAATTTGCCGAAGATGGTATTAGTGATTGTTATTTGCCCCATCTTTGACCACCTGGTTTGGGCCCTTCGATGTCGGTGTCATCTCTTCGATCGCGAACATTTCATCTGCGACCGGTTGTTTCCCGTAGACCGTTCTAACTCCGCTAGGTGTTGGAAATTTCAATGCCTGGTGCAGCGTCGAAGGCACCACCTTCGTGTTATGGATCCATGGCCTTCCGAACAAAGTGTTGTATCTCATGTCTCCTTCGATTACATAAAACATAGCTTTCTATATGGTAACGGCGGTGTTTACCGGTAATATTATCTCACCCTTAGTGATTTCACATGCCATGTTTAATCCATTTAGAACTCGGACTGCAGGAACGATTTGGTCTTGCAGACCGAGCTACTCCACAAAAATGGCGGCATCATCGACATCGAAATTGTATTCCGATAGCCTCGTGCTTCTTTAGACCCGATGGGTCTATCGAATCTATTTTTGGTCATGAGTCCCCGGTTGCTCTAGCCTCGGTCATTTCTACTTTCATTTCTCATGGAGTTCCACCTGGACCCACTGCTTCTTCGGTCTCCATTATATGGCAGATACCGATCCCTATTTGGCCTTGGTTAGCGATCGATATCTCTTTTGACTCAAACAGGATAGACAGACCCCGAAGAGGGCACGAGGTGATCATCTTCGACTCCGATTTTTTATTGATTATCGGTTATTTATGTCGGCCCATGTAACAGCTGGTTATTCAATTAAGTTCTCCTTTAGTTGTTGTGAAGTCACCGAGCTCCGAATATTAAGTCCCTGAGTGAAAGCTTGAACAACCTAATCATCAGCGACCGGCGACAGATCCATCCGTTCCATTTGAAACCGAGACACGAATTCTCTGAGCATCTCATTGTCCTTTTATTTGACTTTGAAAAGGTCCAATTTCCTAGTCTTCACCTTGATGGCACCTGCGTGTGCCTTTACGAATGAATCTGCAAGCATAGAAAATGAGTCAATAGAATTAGGGGGTAGATTGCGATACCATATCATAGCTCACTTCGACAAGGTCTCCCCAAATTCTTTTAGCAGATCTCAGCGTCCTCCAGGTCGTTCCCTTTGATAGCACATGTATACGAGGTTACATGCTTGTTTGGGTCGGTCATTCCGTTATACTTTGGTATTTCGGGCATACGAAATTTCTTGGGGATCGACTTTGGAACCGCGCTTGGTGGAAAAGGTTTTTGCACGAACTACCTGGAATCCAGGCCCTTCAATACCGGAGGTGCTCGTGGAATTTGGTCTACCCTGGAGTTTTAGGTTTTCACTTTTTTATCGTTAGCCTCGATCTTTTCTCCCTTGATTCTATTCGTTTTCTCAGCTCCTCGAGCATCTTTATAATCTCGGAGTTAGCTCCCGATTCATGTTCGTTTGACCTTTCTACAACCAATTCACCCCTGCGGGTAATTTCTCGGGGAGGATCGGGCTCAACCCTGCTCGGTGTACTGCTTTAGTTCTGTACCTAAGCTATCACCGCCTAATGAGCCTGTAACATTTCAAAGATCACTCCTAGGTTGACCCTGTCCCCTTTAGCGTTTTGTGTGTTTCGAGTTACCGATCGGGCTCCTCCACAAACGCTATTTTCGTGACCAGTAGGCAGGTTCGCATCGATAGCCACATGCAAATTAGCATCAATCGGATCTGAGATCAGAATTCCAGCGGGATCAGCAGGTGGTATTTTGTTACCGCGCGATATGTTGTTATTTTCACCTTGGTGACCAGACTCGCTTTCAATATGCAGAGGTGCCGATTGAGAGTTTGACCTTTTTTCACTATAGCGTGGAATCAAAGACACTTAAAAGAGCAAGTGTGAAGCAGTGTGAGTTATGGAGATTTGTATCAAATAACCACTATTATCCTTAGCCCCATGGTGCGCGCCAAACTATTTACCCAAAAAACTAGATAACAATTGAATTTATACGTGGTTTTACGGATACGTGATCTAACTTGATACAAAATGAGAAAGCGGATTAATATTGATATTAATGATAAGAGAAAATAAATGCAAACCACACAAGTTGAACGATCTTGGCCTTAAAGGTTGATCACCCTTGTGTCAAAGATGCCACAATCGATATCCAAATAGAGTAATGATATGGTAACGACCAGAAATGATAGTTTTTTTTGCCTTGTGATGCGTGTTACAATGTGTCCTCTAAAATAATTAAAACCCCCTTTATATATTGGAGGAGTCCTACTTTAGGTACAATCTTATCTAAGGTAAAAAATTTCATGATTTGCAAATTAAGCGGTTCCATTGATAAGTGTCGGGATTCTCGCCGTGATGTGCGACCGGTTACAAATGTTTGGCCTTCTGTTATGTTGGTTCGATAATATTCTCTCGAGCTTATTCGAGGTCAGGGTCGGTTCGGGGATCACGGGCTCAATGTTCTTGAAGATGGATGTTTTGATCTCGTGTTTTGGTTCGATGAGATTCAGGGTTGATCTTCAACCCTTCGTATTCTGAGCCTGATCTGTCGTGAAATAGTTGGACCCGATTTCGACTGTTTTCAGTTAAAAAGAGGAAGAAAGGAGTAAGTCTCCCACACAAAAAGATTTTTGAGATTTAGGTCATTATTTGATGTTTCAAATTCTCTATTTGCAAAGCTTTGATGGAGGTTTGGAACAACAAAGTTGTAACGATCTGATCGGTCGTTGTGTGTATTTGAGCCCTATTTCTTATTTGATACTTTTTGTATGATTGTTTGTTATTTTGTGACTTGCGGGGATGGTTGGTTCGGTTATAAAAAGGTTTGCGAGTGAATTGGAATATTTAGTTACATTGTTGGAAGCATAAGTTGTAAGAGTGGACTAAGGTTTGACTTTTTGACGACCTGGGATTTGTGATTTTATTGTTCTAATAGGTTTGTATTGTGATTTTGGAATTAGGCGTATGTCAAGATTTGAATTTGGAGGTTCCTAGGATGTTTTAGCTCTATTTTTCGAAAGGTTACAATTTGAAGGTTTGGAGATTTCATAGGTTTTGACGTGGATTTAACTTTGACAACATCGAGTACGGATTGTTATTTTGGAACTTGGAATAGATTTTTTTTGTCATTTGGAACTTTTGAGAAAAGTTTTGTTGTGATCTGGTTGTTAGGCATGTATCTGATGTTTGGTTAGAAGTTGAGAAGCATATGAACTTAAGAGAAGTTCAATTTGTGGTTTGATCATCGACTCATACTTGTAATGATCTCGTATGTGTTTGGAAGCTTTGTATAGGTTCATGTAGTGTTTATAGTTTTGTTAGTATGATAGGATTGTGTTTGGTGTACACGAGGCTGGGGCCTCATTCACGAAGGGTACTACTGGGCATACTATATTAAGTTCCTATTTCGGGATTTCAGCCCTTTCTTTCATATTTTGAACCATAGACTTGGAGAGCGATGATTTTTGAAGCGGATTTTTACACAAGGCAAGAAGGTAAGTGATTTCTTCTTGATTTTGATATTATAACTTGTTTCCCCGTGGATTATTACACACTAATTATGGAATTTGAAAGAGAAATTTAGGGGGTTATGTGCTGAAGTTTGGAAAGTGAATAATTGTGACTTGACTCCCAATTTGGATTTTTGACTCATATTCGAATGGCTAGTTGGCCCATGTTGACATTTTGGTTGACTTTGTGTAATTGAATAATTATCGAAGCTTTATTATTTCGAATCAGTTCCTATAGCCTTATTTGATATTATTGAATTGTTTTTGGCTATATTTGACCTGTTTGGAGTCCAATTCCACAGGCAAAGGATTTTTGGAGTATTGATTCTCACTCTTTCGAGGTAAATATCTTGCCTAAGCTTGCCTTGAGAGCATTTTCCCACAGGCTATGATTTTTCCCATATGTTGGGTGGCACATATACGAGGTGATAAGCATATATGCGTGCACTGTGATTATTCATGATCCGGGTAGATTCTAGACTATTACATGCATGTATTGCTATCATGCTTCTTTGATACCATGTTTGCTACACTTATATGACTATGGGAGCTACTAATCATGCTCAAAATCATGTCTAGGCTATCTATTTATCTATTTGAGATCGGATAGCGCTATTCTTACTATGTTGAGCTATTTGCCTTAGCCGTAGTCATACTATTCAGTCATGATATTACATATGTGTGTTATATATCTGTCTCTGTGCATCCTTTACATGTTATCTCACATGTTGCTAGTCTCCTTTTGTGTGTGGCACGAGTTTGAGCTGAGTTATGTCACGTTGGAATATTCCATGCGGTATTGTGATTATGGTACTATGAGATGTCAGCACATTCAGACTTGGGGAGATTGATGATTGATTTTGGGAAATAGAGCCGTATTGAGTGGATTAATGACTAATCTTGGGCCATAAAGCTGTGTTGCTACTAGTTGTGAGGTGAATCTTGGATCAAGGCCCACAGAGGGATGAGTCATGCTGATCGTTGATTTTTAGTCCGATCAGCACATGGGCTAGGATCTGCTACTCTGGAGTTAGATAATAACCCTATGAGTGTAGACGCTTGATATGTTCTTTGTGAGGGGCTTATGCCAAGAACTT
Source organism: Nicotiana obtusifolia (assembly GCA_002018475.1). NCBI lineage: Eukaryota > Viridiplantae > Streptophyta > Magnoliopsida > Solanales > Solanaceae > Nicotiana > Nicotiana obtusifolia. The sequence continues at coordinate 59,083 of MCJB01043731.1, read as the reverse complement.
GTACAATGCTGAGTGTGTGTGATGATGATTCCGGGGCATTAAGCCAGGCACCATGAGTGTGTTGAGAGTATGATTGAGGGGTATTTATGCTAGTCAATACGAATGTGCTGAGATGTAGACTTGATGGTTGAACTGTGATGTTGTTGATTATGGCATTAATACTTGTCATGCAGACATATAGTTTTTATTTTCCTCATGGTCTTTTATATTTGATGTCTTTAAAGTTAATGCTTTGACTTATATATCAGAAAAGCATGCTTATTTCTCCCTTTATTGTGATAGAGTTGAACCTGATATTATTGAGCAGCTTTTTATTTTTCCATTGTTATGTTGTTATTGTTGTTTTTGGCTATTCAAAGTGAGTATTGGACTTTGCCAACCTCGTCACTACTTTCAGATGGAGGTTAACCTTACTACTTACTAGGTACATGGGGTCGATTATATATATACACTCTGTACTTTAAGTGCAGATCCAGTTGTTGCTAGTGATGTGCCGAAGAATTTCGGCACATTTTGATGCTAATTGCATAGATTTTAACTTGTTTTAAATGCAATATCCCTCGGTACTTATGTAATTTTAGTATTTTTGCAGTGTATGAGGTGTAAGGACCTAAGAGCATGGAAAAGAGTTCAAAAGGCCACAAAAATACAAGAAAAGAGCAAAAAGGCATCGCAGATATGGATATGCTATCGCAAAACCCACATGTGAGCCGCATATTTCACACCAAGATCGTAGATCAAGACAGACTTCTGGGCAAAGTTCAACGTAAAAAATGCCGTCTCATCTGTGATCCCATAACCTGTTTGCAAGCCGCATATTTCACACAGAGATCGCAGACCAAAACAGAATCCTGGGCAAAGTTCAATGTCAAAACTGCGGTCTCATCTGCAATCGCATAACCTGTTTGCGAGCCACAGAAGTAACCGCAAACCAAGCATGAAGTCTACTGAAGGAAGAAAATGCGATACAAGATGCGATCGCATTTCTACAATGCGGACCACAAACCATGAATGTGGTGAAGGCGAAACCAGGGTTACAATCTACGATAGCCATGTCAAAAACGGACCGCATGTTTGTTATGTGACAGAAATGCGGTCGCATATTCAACTTCTAGGCAAATTGGTCCAACTTTTGTCTCAATTTTGGGCCCTCTATTAATAGATTTATTAGGGTTTTGTGGGCGCCATCTTGTCAGACTGTGAAGCTACAATACAAGGCATTAATATTCCTTTCTTTTGGAAGCTTTTGGGTCAAGAATCTTTCACTTTGTAAGCTTTATGACATTTAATATTCTCTTGTTTTTAGATTTTAGTACGAGTAGCTAACTTTAAATACTAAGGTTGTGGACCCTAAATGGACGTTATGTTAATGGGTGTTTAACATTGAATATATATATAACGGTTGGTTGATTTTTATTTACTTCTCATTCTTTATTTATTGTTGGTGGTTGCAAACATTAACAACCGCCATTAAATTCTATCTTTGCTTGGGAAAGTGGGGTAGAATTTGGTAGAAGTAAATATCAAAGACTCAAGGCTTTAAACCTTGTTTAATAAAATCGCTTAGGAATAAGTGGGTTTTATTTGGCATAAATTGATTGTTCTTAATTGCAACTCTTTATATTTGGAAAAATCATAAAGAGGAAATACTACCTAACTATTGGAAAATACTGGGTAGTCACTTAGACATCATTTGCATATCAAAAGGAACCTTCCATTAGAAATATATCATATTGACACCGATAGCATTACACATCATTAATGGGGACACAACCTTGGTTTCTTTAATCAAATTATTTACATTCTCAACATTTTGATTAACCTTTATCTAAAACCAAACTCAATTCATACTCTTGTTAGGGTTAACTGGATAGAATTACGACTTTACTCGAGTAACACACTAGTCAAGTAACCTTTTCACACATATTCCCTGTGGGATTCGACCCCAACCTTGTTGGGTTATTATATTTGATATCGATCGCTTTACACTATTTATTAAAGTGTTATTTGAGCATATCGGCTAGTAGCGGTGATTGCTAGAGGGGTATTATCTATATCCGCGTTCAGATTTTGAGGTACCACTATTGTTCCATTTGCAAGCCGTGAAGTCCCTCCCTTTATTTCATCTTATTATTATTTAGTCTTTCGGACAATATTTTATTTTGTTCATACTTTGTATTATGATATTCTTTGATTGAGACTATCTCTCATAGTTGCTGATGTCTATTTCTGCATATTTGTTGTTAGCCGTCCTAGCAAGCGATGTTAGGATCCACCGTGACTCCGATGGAAATTCGAGTCATGACAAGTTGGTATCAGCGTACTAGGTTGCATAAGTCTCACGAGTCATGAGCAAGTCTAGTAGAGTCTTTAGGATCAGTACAGAGACATCTATACTTATCATCGAGAGTCTACAAGGTTGTTAGGAAAAAACATCTAGTTCTTTCATTCTCTATCTTGCGGATTTGTTTATCCCTTCGTTTGAATCTTTGCTCTTCTGTTCTCTCACGAATAAGGTGGACATGTTCTTCTAATATAGTTGAGCAGGAGCCAGTGCCCAGGTCCAGGGACACAAGAAGCAGGGGCCGAAGCAGAGGTAGGGTTGGAGCACGTGTTGCAGTTAGGAGCCCCGCTCGAGCATCTACTACGGAGCCATTAGGAACACCCATTGAGGAGGAGATTTCCTGACTATGTTGAGCTAGTGGAACCAGCTTTAGTTCCTAGGATTTTATTTGTTATACAAGTTGTTTAGGGTTCTCTAGTCGTATGGTTGGTTTGTCGAGAGTATAGCTCAAGCAGAAGTGTTTCCTATTGTACTACTACTTCTTAGGTAGGGGGCGGAGCCCATACTAGTACCCCAGATAGATTGATCAGGGTTCTCAAATGTTGGGAGTGGTTCCAGTTATAGCACCACAACCAGTAGTTGTTGCTAGGCCAATTGTTGAGCATGCTATGTCTGTGGATGAGTAGAATAGGTTATAGAATTTCTGAAGGATAGATCCTCTATATTTTTATGGTTCTCCTATAGCAGATGCCCAATATTTCCTTTATGGTTGATATGAAATTCTTCAGAACCTCAGACTCGTAGAGTCTAATGGAGTGTACACCATGTTTTAGCTTAGTGGGCCAGCCAGTAGGTGGTGGCAGTCCTATAAGTAGGGAAGAGCAGTTGGTTTTCCTCCTCTTACTTGGGCGCTAGGGTCATTTTGGAGAAGTTTGTGCCTGCACCCGGAAAGAGGAGATAAGGAGGCAATTTGAGAATCTTCAGCAAGGTCAGATGTCAGTCACTAATTATGAGGTAAGGTTTACATAGTTATCTCATTATGCTACTATTTTGATTCCCACTGATTAGGAGAGAGTGAGGAGATTCATTGATGGTCTTCACCATAGTATATTCCTTGTTATGGCTAGGGAGGCAGAAACCGGGACTTTATTTCACTAGGTTTTTTAGATGGTGCATCGTATTGAGCACAACGGTAGTGAGCCTAGAAAGATTTTGCAGGGTAGGGAAAAGAGGTCCTAACATTCGAATAGCTTCGGTGGTGCCTCATCTAGAGGCCGAGGTCGATTTGGGAGAGGCCATTCTAGTAGGCTAGATTATCATACACCACCACCTAGTCGAGGAGATTATTTGTAGTCTTATTCAACGCACTTCCAGCATAGAGTTCTCGCGCTCCATCTATTCAGGGTTCATGGGTACTAGGTTCTTCTGATGGATATTCTAGTTCATGGGTTACGACTTGGGCCCCGAAATTATTTCCAAACACAAGTTGTTTTGAGTGTGGAGACTTAGGTTATGTTAGTAAATATTGACCCTGTTTTTACAGAGGTTCAGGGCAGTATGAAGGTCATACTATGATTCCTATGCTGGTTGCTACACCACTCGCTCACTCAGCTCGGGGTAGTTGTCATCCTGGACTTGATCGTTCTAGATGGGGAGCTCTGTCTAGTAGTGTTCAGTTCCACGACCCTAAACCCCACAAAATCCGTGACGATGTCTAACACTGCTTGCCAGGCAATCCAACATTCAATAAGTAGGAACAAACTCAAATAATAGAAATAATTAATCTCAACAACGGAATAATCATAAACAACAGAGGTTAATAGCTATAACAAAACTAAAGCTATTCCAAGATCTGGTATCAATGAGTACATGTGCGCTATATAATTTTAAATATAGATCTGATCCTAAAATATAGAACTGTCTCAATGATAGAACAATAATAACATAAACTGAGAAAATGTACCTTAAGGCTTGCGAACGTAATAGCAACTACCTCGAAATATCCAAAGGTTGATACGGTGCCACTCTCTAGTAATCACTGCAACACCTGGATCTGCACGTAAAGTGCAAAGTGTAGTATGAGTACAACCGACCCATATACTCAATATCAATAAGTAACAAGTTTAACCTCGGGCTAAAAATAGTTACGGGCTTGGCAAGATCCAACACTCAATTCATATAGCCAATAACAACAGTAATAGCATAAAAATGACTAAAGGAAAGATAACTCAAATAATATCAGGATCGGCCACTTCCACAATAAGAGAATAAGTAAGCATGCTTTTAAAGAATGATATTTAAGACAAAAATTAATCCACAAATATTAAATAATTATGATTTTATCAATTTGACTGTGTTTCCAAGTTCAACACATCAAATAGAGACATAAATTACCAATAAGCATGAAGGAAGAAACACAACCCTATACCGGAATGACAAATATGCATATCGGAATCATCAATATCACAGTTAAATCATCAAATGTATCAAATCTTAGTACATGTATAGTGCCTTGAACAATTTCCTCAGCACTATAAGGGTTCCTGACACAAGTCCCTTACCAAGCACATGTACGACCCATATGCATGCGCCCACAGTAATAACCCGACTCCGAAGGGGTGATTCCTTGCCCAAGCCCTGATCGGATCTAATTCAACAATAAATATTACTTAGCCCAATATGTGGCATGGTGCACATGTCATCTCATAATCAATACCACACAGGCAAATGTGGGGTCTAGCATACATGTCACCTCATTATCAGTATCAAATCGACTTTATGGCCCAAGATCAGTCATTACCCGCTCAAGTCTCAAATATTCATATCTTATTGTACTCAACTAAAATTGTATCACATATATATGGGCATGTGAGATAGCATATAAAGAATGCATCGAGGCAAAGATATAATACGGGGATGTAACATCATGACTGAGAGTATAACTACAATTAAGGCAAAATGCTCAACATAGCAAGAATAACCCCATCATGTCTCAAAATATTAAGCACATAGCCTAAGCATGATTTCTGACGTGAATAATAGCTCAAATAGTCATACAAGTGAAGAAAACACGGAAATAAAGGAGCATGATATCAAAACAAGGCACATAATAGTCTAAGGTCTACCAGTCATGAATAACCCTGGTGTATACACATAGGCCCATCACCTAGCTCGTGTATCACAACCCAACAAATCTCAAATATCATAGAGAACCTGAATATTACCCTCCAAGAATGTTTAGACAAGTTACTTGCCTCAATGTGCGTGAATTAATACTCTAAATAACTCTTCCTACGCGAATCGACCTCCAAACGACTCGAATCTTGTCAAAAACAACTCAATAACATCAAATACGGCTCTGTAAATCGATTTCAAGTAATAAAGCTCCAATCTTTATCAAATTTAAAAAAAAAAGTCAACAAAAAATTCAACCCGGTTCGCTTCCCAGAACCTGACAAAAGTAACAAATCTCGACTACTCATTCGAATACGAGCCCAAATATACAAGTTTCATCAAATTTCCATTTTTCACTCTCCAAAACCATAGTCAAAATCCCCAAATTTCTACTTCAAATTCCATAATATATATGTAATAATCCATGGGAACCAAGATATAATATTAAAATCAAGTAGAAATCACTTACCTTATTGCCTTTTGTGAAAATCCTCTTCAAAAATCGCCCCTCTCCTAGTCCAGGGCTCAAAATATGAAATAATGGGTTTAAGTCCCAAAATTAGACAACATATAATTCTGTGCTATGGTACTCTTCGTGAAGCCGACCACTGTGTCGCATTTGTGAAGCACAAAAAATCCTCTGCCTGAATTAATCCTTTGCGAATGCGATGAACAAAGCACCATAGGCCTATGAGAATGTGGTCGCACTCCCGCGAATGCGAAGGCCAAATGCCTAACCGACCCTAGCCTGCCTTCCTTCTATGTGAATGCGTTGCCTTGCGAAAGTGAAGGACACTGCTTACAAATCTTCACGAATGCGAATCACTAATCACGAATGTGGAGAAAGAAATGCCACTTTACCAAATAAGCCCTCGCGATCATGAGACCTGCTCCACGATCGCGAAGCACACCAGACACCAACAATCTTCAGCAGCCCCTCAGGACCCTATCCAATCAGACCAACCAGTCCCAAAACATAACATGGACCTACTCGAGGTCTCAAATCAGACATAGTAACATGAAAATTACGAACTATACCTCAATTCATGCTTAATGAACCAATCAACTTCAAACTTTCAAAACTCATGCCGAACCATGTCTAACCAACTCGGAATGACCCCAGATTTTGCATACAAGTCCTAAATGACATAATGAGACCCCGATAGCCTCAAAGTCTATGCCTTGTCAAACCTATGAACCTTCCAAACCTTCAAATTTCCAACATTCTACAATTAGAGCCAAAACAACCTAGGAACCTTTAAATCCAAATCCTTACATATACCTAAGTCAAAATAACCATACAAACGTATTGGAACCATAAAAACATCAATTCGAGGTCATTTACACAAAAGTAGCATAAACTCATAGCCACTCATCAAATGAACAAGTCGTGGAGCTTTCTTGCCCGACAAGAACTATAGCAAAAAATCTAAGCTGGCTAATGACATTATCCTTCCCAAATACCTTAATCAAGTCGAATAACACTCATCCTCGGTCTAACAACATCACCCCATCCAGTACAAACTGCTCTATCAACATGGCACACCTATCCTATTTAGAGCCACATACCATGCAATTCGTGCGCCAAACTAGCAACAACTTGAATGTACCCAAATGATGGAAAGAGAATCAAAAGAGAGAACCGCCCCACGTCTCAACAGATACCACCATGAATCATGATGCTGTGAACCCATCTCACAAAGGAGAAACAAAACACACGAGATGAGCATAAAGGATCATACCCCAACATAACCCCGATGCGATGCGTGACCTGATCCAAACATCGGTCCACATAGAATACCTTGAGGCATGAGTCTCATAATCAATAACCATATGCATAATATTCAACAAACATGCGAGTTTCATGACCATAGCCATGAAGAAATGTTTACCACTATATATATATATATACCACTAATAAGAAGATTGTAATTAAGGCGCAATCAACCATTCAAGACACAAGGAGCTATCTCGCTCGAATCCCGCCACAAAGCCCAAATAATACTGCCATGTGTGTAAATGGTCAATAGTTCCACAACTCACTGTAGCATAGGAGAGTAACACATGGTACACATTTGAACACGAATAAGATCAACTGTAATATATGACACCACCAATAACATTAGCTGCACGGGGTAAATAAATCTGACCGACGTAGAATACACATTCTCATTAGGCCTACCAGTGGCCTCCAAATCAATTCTGATCCTTCCAAATAGGTAGATAGCCTCCAGAAAGCCCACAATAACATATTTATAGCACATACCATCAGTCGCCACCCTCTTAGCATGCTTTCACCATCTACAACCATAGAATAAGCTGCCTTTGAGAATATTAGTCTTCAGATCCTTAGAATACCATAATCTCCATATTTGATCCCTACTACACTACTCAAATGACTAACACATTCATCATGCACGACCAGTCCACGAGAAATGCTTCCATAATTCCATCGTGCCACGTTGCAAAATCTGAATATCAGCGGTTGATCAACCAGGCAATTACTGTAATAGCAGTCAAGCATCCGCAAGTCGAAACACAATGTGCCTTCTGATGTGTGCACCCTCCTTAGGTGGTATCAAATAATGCTAGCATCCTTTTAAGCATTTGAAATCATCCCTTCTATCTAGAACTCGTGTCCCCAAATAAGAGAAAAGATCATAAACACGCAACATGTTCCTACTACAACAGCAGACATCCAGCTCGAATAAAGTAAGGCGTCAAATGAGATAATGTGTTTATTTTAGAAAACAAATAAAATAAAATAAAGTACAATTACAAAAGATAGAGTATCAAACAAGTTTAGTTTATAAATCAATAAGGTAAAGTAAAATCGCATTTTTAAATTAAGAAAAACATCAGATAAGTTAACGAATTAAAGATAGAATTTTTTAAAGTAATGCGTGATAACAACTTCACGTACAATAAAACATCAAATAGGGTAATGAGATTAATTTGAGAACCCAATTAATGTAAATGGTGATAATCATTTCAAAATAGCAAAGCATCGAGTGAGATAACGAGTTTACCTTAAGAGTCACATAAAATAAAGTATGTTAATAATTCTTTTATTTAAAACCATTTATTACGACCAACTCAACAGAGTATGATATAATGACTCCATGCAAGTAAAAATTTATCTTAAAACTCAATTCACCTAGTAACACGGAGGCACAAGTTGGCACATTAAAGAAACACAACATATCATGTAGAATGCATGACTCACATAAGAAGTCACAATCATTCCCACACAAATAACAACAAATAACCAAATACAATCAAAATACAAGGAGATAATTTAAGGAAAAACAATAATCGTTCAAATCAACAAGCCTTTGAAATATAGAATGTACAATAAAATCACACTAAGGTACCATGCCTCATATTCACATTTCACAATGCAAAATCACAACCTTTCCTTATACCGTCGCGTGCTTATATTTAGATAGTCTTAAAAATATTTTTTCTGAAATAGTTACACACACTTTAGCCCCCTTATGTCGCCGCGTGGCTTCATGTAATTCCTTTACTAGAAAATCCCATTGTATGTCGCCGCATGCACATTAACCCCTATCCTTATACTGCCACATATGCATTAATATCACAACACAATAATCAACTCGCGCCACACGTGCCCATATGCCACAACATTACCAAATCAACAATAACAAGGTTACCACAACACATAGCGCACGACCTAACCACAATGTGTACAAGAATCTCTAAATGAATGAGAAATAACTCAACAAGGGAAGATATTCTAACAACCAACAATTTTAACCACAAGCGAGTTAATAGCTTTCAACAACTACAACTTCAATAACTCAACAATATTTTCATGAAATAACAACATCAAATCAAATGCATAACTTAGGCTCGACAAGGAAAGAGATAGTACGAACTAGCAGCTACAAATAAACGAATGAGAATAGCTCAATAATTGGTGAAATAGCATGTAATAACAACTACCACTAAATGCATATAAGAGTAACCTCGACAAATGAATAATAGAACACATAATAGTAACTTTAGCTAAGGCATGTAAGAATAAACTTCACAACGTAAGATAGGACAAATAATTAGAAATTTCAATTAAATGCTTATAAGTGACCTAAGAGTCTAAACTGGTCAATTGTTCACATATATGCCCGTGTACACACATGTCACCTCGTATACACGTCTTTCCCATAATTCAAACAGTACAATTAAACTCAAATCCTAAGGGGTAGTTCCCCCATACAAAGTTAGGCAAGATACTTACCTCAAACAAGCTAAATCAATCTACTAATAAGCCCTTCCCGCAAAAATCTACTTCCGTATGTGATGGTAGGCTATAATCTTGTGTTTTATTCGCTTATTGAACTGTAATTTACTGCACTTTTATGGTGTTTGAGCTTTAATTGCTAGTGTTAGTAATTGTGTGTTTTATGCCTTGTAGGAATGATTCCAAGCTATGTAGATGTTATGGATCTAATTCGAGCTATTTGGAGCTTTAAAGTCAAAGTAAAAGCCCAATGAATTAAGCGGAGATCATGTTCGGGGGTCGAGAACCACATCTGGATATCAAAAAGAGAGCAAAAAGCAAAGTCTGAGAAATTTGCAATGATGCGACGCATAGTGCGAGGCAGCAATGTATTTTTGGCTGCTTGACATAAATTGAGCTCTTTGGATTTCCCCACTAATACCCCTCATGGCGCGTCGCCCCATGTGGCGTGCCTCTGTAATTTTTACAGAGCCCATGTCCTATTTCGACTAAGAGAAGGTGGTTCCGTCTAGGCCCGACCCTACTTGGTATAAATACATGAAAAAATATTATTTTCTGGACTTTTGAACATAATCGACCTAAGGAGGCTAATAAGAAGTTGGAGGAGAAAAAGCACAAGGATTTCATCATTCCTTTCTCACTCAAGACCCGAGTTTGGATTGAATTTATGTTTTCCTATCTTTTAATTGTAATTGTGAAGAATTACTCCATGTCTATGGAGTAGTTACATTTAGGTTTGATGGATTTGGTGTATTGATATTTATTCGTACATTATAACTCTAGTTTTACGTATTGAAGCATTTTTGGATGATTTAATCATTGTATTTATATTCACTTGTTCATGTAATTGAGAAAGGCATAACTTGTGATATCTCTGTAGTATATTGTTGGTTGAGTTCATTAATTCTTCTTAGTAATAGAAAGAGGCTACTTGAATCATTGATTAAACCTAGTTAGGAGGATAATCGAGAGAGGTTCTCCTAAAGACCAATCTACTACGCATTCTTGCATATCTTCACAGAGCTTAAATTGGTTCATCTAGTGAGGTTGAGAGTTAATCGAGAGAGGAGATTCTACTAAACAGTTGAACTAATAATCAACTGAATTCGAGAGACTCACTTGAACAATAAAGTGAATTAATTAGAGTTAAATCCCGAACAATTATCTTGCACTTATCCTATCAAAATCGTATCTTCTCCCATTGACATCTTTCTTGCTTATTCCTTACTTCAATTGTCATTAGTCAATAGCTTTAGATTCTTAGTTAATTTTAGTAGTAATCACACAAATCTCATATGTTGATCATCTTGGATAGCAATCAAGTTAGAAACTATGACAATACTAATTAACTTCAATCCATGTGGATACGATATTTTACTATAATATATTTAATTAGTGAGCATAATTTAAGTAGTGTTTTGCGCTCATCAGTACGACTCGAATCTAGCCAAAATAATTTAATATCATAAATAAAATCACTAGAAAATCATTTTGGATAATAAAGATTCGGCCTTTAACTAAAATAAAAAAGTCAACCCAAAAAATCAACCTAGGGTTCGCACCTCAGAACCCGACAAAACTCATTATTCTGAACACCCATTCATATACGAGTCAAACCATACCAAAATCATTCAATTTCGACCTCCAATCGGCCTTCGAACCATCAATTTTTATTTTAGAAAATTTGTACTCAAATTCCCGATTTCTCCAATTCAAATCATTAATGAAACACTAAAATTGAGGTTGGAATCATGAAATAATAACAAATCCGAGTTTAAAATACTTACCGCAATCCAGGTAGTAAAAATTCCCTCCAAAAGCGCCCAAAGTCGACCTCCAGAAACTTAGGAGAATAAGTACCTAAATTTCGAAACAAGAAAAATAAATGCAGCAGTTGTCCCACCTCGAATAGGTCCTAGATGATCCCGAAACTCATATTTGATAGGTCCAACATGATCCAAGCTAGATTACACCCAAGATAACCTCTTCAATCACCGAATTTGGCCTTAAAATGAGGGAGATATAATGTTTTGAAGTTTTAAAAGCAATCTGAAAATTTTAGGGGTATAAATGGCATTTTCGTAATTACTTACACACAAAAAAAACCAGCAATATAAAAATCTTCATTTTAGCATTCAAAACTCATTCGGTACCTCCCAGACACAATACATACATGCTTTTCAATCGTAAAGCATGCTATGAACCTGGTCGCGCACTCAAAACATCAAAAATAGGTCATCTTGACTCGATATTACCATGGTCAAACTTCAAATCTTTAACATAACTAGTTTCTCAACGAATGATCTAAAACACACCTGAACCCCTCGGGACCCCATCCAATCATGCCAACTAGTACAAATACATCATCCAAACTTATCCAAAGCCTCAAAACACCCATGGGAACTTCACAACAAAGAATCGAGGCTCAAACCAAATAGAATTGAGGTTCAGATACTAGAAAACATAGGGCTACAGGACAACGTCAAAGCAAATAGGACCACAAGCATAGACAACACCGTAGCATATTGGTTCACTAAAGCTTAAGTGACATAGACATACAGGGTGTGAAATCAAGCAAAAAAGGATAAAATTACGAGAGTCAAAGGTACTTACTAGTAAAAACTAACGAACAAGTAAATGAGAAGAACAATTTTAGCAGTACTTCAATGATCAGTAACAAAAGAAAACATCAGGACCCCAATCTTAGTGCATCAAAGTTCAAAAGGGCTTCAGTAGCCCCGAGCAGTGCTCATACCGGGGAGGTTGATATAGCAAATTCTGGTGGCCTTAGCTTTTAGCCGGTCAAGAATCAGTAGTTTCAGAATAATATAGAGTGACTAAGTAAAGGAGTAATAGTGATCAAAGTCTGTTTTAAAGGAATTTGGGTAGGGGATTATATAGTGACGGATTAGGACGAACAAACATGGAAAATAATCAAATAAACACAAATAAGGAAGGAAAAGATCACATGCAATCAGTGATAGAGACGGTAAAGGAGATGAAAGAATTTCAAACCCTAGTTGGGTCCACCGGCCATAAATCGGAATAGGAATGCAAGAATCATTCATTGTGGAGTGTATATAGACGAAGCATCATCCAGATCTTCATAAAATCTGAGTCAATCAGGCCTGCTCTTGAAAGGCAGTTCTTGCCAAAAATAGGGCAAGAACTAAGTAACACCACATACGCGTATACAATAGCAAAGTATCACAAAATAGGTAAGTGAATCATGGACTGATTCCATTTTTAGGTTGGAATGGGCGAGAAGTGCGGAGGCAACTGCTAGGGTTTGTCAGAAGAATAAAGGGGGAAGTTGAGAGTATTCAGGGGCGGCTGATGGAGAGAAATGGCTTAGGGTTTCAGGAGTTAGGTAATTAGAAGTAAAGGGGAGGCTGTGGGCCGTTGATCTTTTGAGATCAATGGCCAGGATTAAACGAGAGGCGGGGCGGAGCGGATAACGGGTCCCCACCGAGTTAGAAATTAAAGGGGTCATGTTGTTAGGCTGAAGAAATTGGTACAGAGGCTTGGGAGATCTGAGCCAGCAGCTGGTCCGAAAATTGGCCTGGTTTGGGCAAATTTTAAATACGTAAAATTAAGGAAAAAATAAATTAATAAAATAACTAAATAAATATAAAAATAATATTTATGCAACATAATATTTTAAAAATAATAACTGAAGATTGTGAGAAAATAAAAAATATTATTTTGACCCAAATAAAATAATAAATGTAATTAATTATAACGTATAGGTTATTATTGCAAATATTGTAAATAATAAGAAAAAATGCATATATAATTATATAAATGGAGAAATGTAAGGCCCCGTAAAACATTTACCTAGAACCTGGGGTTTCGTGGTGCCGAGCTAGCTAACGTGTTCGAAGGTAGTAGATAATCTTGGTACGAACTTTTTGGGTTCCGCATTGCGTTAAGGAGTTGGAGGAATGATTTTTGAAGAACATGGCATTTCTGCGGTCCATTATGCGGCCGCATAACTACTCCGCGGACCGCAGATAGCCCGCAGGGTGCAACAGGAACAAAACCAATTTTGGAGGTTATTTTGCTGTCAACTATGGGAATGCATAATCATATCGCGTGTCACGACCCAAAATCCACAATATGTCGTGCTAGTGCCAAACTTTACTGTCAGGCAAGCCAACGGTGAATTATCAAGTTAATTCCTCATTTAATCATTTTTTTGGAATCATAAATCTTATTAACTAAATAGAGAAAGTCTTGTACTGGTAGAAACCCGTGATCTTCTTTTCCAATTTTAGTATAAAATATGAATTACAAGGTGAAATGATAATAATTACGTGAACTACAATAATGAAGATCCAGCAGGAACCCCTATAACCCGGTGTCACAAGTGTATGAGAATCTACTAAGAAATATAATAAAATAAAACATCTATCTGGAATACAAGTTAGATAGAAGAATGTAAGTAACTCTGATGGAGACTCTGTATGCTTCGGATCGTATCATGGAATGCAATTCACCATAAAGTCCCCGCAATAGCCGCGCCTTTGCACCCCAAAGACCACCAGACATATATATACCTGCACAATAATTGCAGCAAGTGTAGCATGAGTACGTAAATCAACGCTGTTTATCCTTAAATCCGGATAACAATTAAATTTGTTCGTAGTGCTAAGGATCCGTAAATCAATTTGATATAGTATAAAATATAACGTAAATGATTTAAAAGTAGCAAACAAGAGAAGATAGCCAAACCACAAATATTGAATAGCTGAGGACGACAATATAAAGAATAGGTAAGTATTTCGCTTGAATAATGATAATAGCAAAGAATAGCAGTAAAATATATTGTTTCTTTCTGAAATGAGTTGTGCTTTACAGTGAGGGGTGAATGTCCTTCTTATAGGTAGATGAAAGAATCCTAAATAAGGTAGAAGTCTAATTTACAAAATAAATCCCTTGAATTACGGGATGAGATATCCTGATATGGTGCTTTAATGTCTATAACGGTTTAAGATAATTGCTCCTGGCGAAATATCCGGAATTGACGAGATATACGGTTTGAATCTGAACCCTTGTCACGAGGTGTCTCCTGGCCGACCGATATCGGTTGTCCCATTTCGGCTGCTCCGGCCTATGTATCCGATTTGTTGATTTCGAGACCGGGGCGGCCCTGCCCCATACTATGCCTGGACCCGACTTCACTCGATTGCATCCAACCCAATACAGATAGTCCCCTCGTTTATTGGAGAGTAAGGACAAAAAACGACATGAGTTATCAACCTTCGAACTTCTTGGCTAAGCGATCGATACCTCCACTAAGCGTGATGCAAAAGCAAAGCTGTCAAAATCGCTTATCCCCAAAAAGATGCTATGTGTGACGATAGCGTAGTGATGCACACAACCATCGATGCAGGAAATCATTACCTGCCTTTTCTGCCGAATCTTGTACCTTTTTATCGTATTTAATGCGTGCATTTAATGCCGCTCACGTCGTGCTTCGTGCCGCTGCTTTTTGAGAAAGTATAAATACTTCCTTCCCCTTTGTATCAGTCTGTTTGTTTTCACGCTGTTAACCACTTTGTCTCTTTCGATCTTCTGCACCAGAAAAATTCTTAATCTTCTTCATCAGAAAAACTCTTAGTCTTCTTTATCAGAAAAACTCTTAGTCTTCTTTATCAGAAAAACTCTTAATCTTCTTCATCAGAAACCTCCTAATCTCCCTTGCTTCTTGCTATTTCAATGGCCAAAACTTCAAAATCAGTTCCCCCAAAACAAACTTCACCCGCCCAGTCTGTTGAAGAGGTTGAGCCCTCCCGCGCCGAGGAACCCTCTATGGAGCCTTCATTGAAGGCTTTCATGCCAACGGGGTGCTTCATAGGTTCTGACTTCAAGATCGAGAAGTCTTCCCCGGTGCCCGGCCGCGGCGAACCGGTTTCTGAATACGTCAGTTTGATCACCCCAAAACTTCTCGAAAAGGGTGAAGGCTGAGTGTCATTGGGCTGACAAGGAGATAATAATCCCTTCTCAAAACGAAGCCATTAACACACATGTGGAGGGATACCTTAGTGTATATACTTATCCGTTCATGCTAGGACCCATAGACCCTCTGATTGTCGAGTTTTGTAAGAGATACCAGGTCACTTTAGCTCAAGTACACCCTTCCGTGTGGCATATAGTCTATATTTTTCGTTTTTCCATAGATAAGGTCGAGGGGCGACACCCTTTTACCCTCGACCATTTGCTTAGATTATACAGTCCCCGAATGTTCTTAGGGGGGCTGATTAAGCTAGCTCGCCGGGCCAGTAAGGCCCGATTCTCGAGCATTGACGAAGACAGGGATCGGAGCTGGATGAGCCGCTTTTTTCGAATTAAAACTTCTGACCTGATCCCTGCCGATAATATGCCGTTCCCTGAGAAGTGGAACATGAGACGTAAGTGCTTCCCTATCAGATTTTTTCATTACTGTTTTTCAGCGTATGACTGATGTGTTATCATGTGCAACCGTTTCCCAGGCACCGGCCGCGATCGATAACTGATGGACTGGGTCAGAAAAATCGTGGCCCAGAGGTCGTACTCCGAGTGGGCCTGGAGGGAAATATCAAAAGGTCTTTGGGAGGCTAAGAACCATGGTGAGCTTCGTCTGTACTCTTCTTTCCCAAAACAATCGATATCAAAACTTAACATTGAAAGTACGCTTTGCAGGTCTCTCGAAAGATGCCGAGTTGAGGTCGGCAGTTACCGGTGGGGCAGCTCCCCGCCCTCTTCCTATACAGGAGAAGGAAAAAGGAAAAAAGAGAAAAATGGCTCCCGACCAGGCTGAGCCCAAAAAGAGAAAGGGCAGGAGAAAGATGGCGGCCCGCAAAGTTGCCGTCACTGATCCCACCATTTCTTTAAGCGACGATTTCGAGGGTGAAAAAAGTTCCGAAGCTACACATGACAAACCCCCTTGGGAAGCCCCCGAGCATAGCGTAGAGGAAGCCGGTGCCTCCCAAGGAGAGACCATTGAAACGGGAGCGAGGACCGGGGACCGGGCCAATGTGTAGGCGGCTGTACAAAGATCCTCGGATATCCCCGAGATGGCACATTCACCCTCCTTCTCAGAGGCAACTCTGAAAGATTCCCAAGATGCTAGAATGCATACGCCGAGTAAGGTGCCGGTCACAGTAGGGGTCTTTGAGGAATTTTTTGATGGGGTGCCATTGGCCGATACTTTCGGTCTCGAAGTCCCCAGAAGGAGTCCCCCAGCCGAGACAAGTGGAATATCGGCTGGTACCAAATTAGTGGACAAATTCCCGGCACCGAGCTTGAACCCAGAACGGAGGAGGGTGGTAACTTTTACTGTCCCCGAGGATGCCCGAGCATTAGGTCCACCGGTGGGCATAGCTAGCTATCTTTATAGCTTGGTGACAGAAGAAGATCGAGCTTCAATGAGCGTTGTGGATTGGGCTTGCCTATTTAATGAAGCTCAACAAGGATTGAACAGGGTATGGTTTTTTATTTGTTTTGTATCATGCCTAATGTTTTGGTTTCAAGCCTGCACTGACAGTTTCCAATTTGAATTTCTCCCAGTCTTCGATGCTGTATCACGAAATGTTACTTCGAATCAAAGAAGGAGTTGAACAAGAAAAAGACCGCCGTCAGCGACTTGAATATCGGATGTCAAGTCTTCGGGCCGAATTGATATCCGTAAAGAAAGAGCATGCCTCTTGCGTTGATCGAATGGGGAAGATGGACAGCCGGTTGGATCAACTTCGGTCTGAGCTAAGTGAGGCAAAAGCTGAGGCGAGCAATTGGAGAACCAAGACCGAGCTTCTAAGTGCAGAGGCAGTGATTCTCCAAGGACAGGTCTCGGCGACTCAGGAAACAATTGGAGCCCTGACTAAGACAATGAATACCATCAGCTCCAAGTTGAATCATCCAACCAAGACCGGGCGGCCCTGGCCAACCGACTTCAGGAAGCAAAGCTAGAAATCGCTGCTACTAAGGCCAAAGCTGATGGCTTGATAGCTCAGTACAGAGCTGATGCTGAAGTAGCTCACGAGCAATCAAAGGCGCTGACCAAATACACTCAATGCCAAACTCGCCTTACCGTTCTCGAGGAGCTTCAGGCCCGCGGCTTCGATTTATCTCCCGATGTTGCTGAGGCATCGAAAATCGAGGATGAAATGAGAAGGAAAACATTTCCTGAAGAATACGAAGACGGCTCAGATTGACATTGTCTTGTTATCTATAGCCTCCATGATGTAACTATCTCACTTTGTATAATAATATTTGCTCAATATATCTCAAGTTTGTGTTTTGATTCTCATGTGTCAAAATATCCTGCCTTAGCTAGGATCATAAATCGTGACCGACTAATTAGTAATTAGCCCAGCTTTAACCTCGTAGTAAGCTCAAAATACATTAATAACTGGTTAGGCCTTAGCCTTGTTCGAAGCGATAATTAGCTTGGCCTTGGCCTCGTTTAAACAAGGTACCATTTGTTCTGTTTTCTGCCATTTAGCTTATAGCGATCGGGGTCATGCCTTAGCAAAATTTTGGACCCTTATCAAATAAGTTTAACTTTGTCTCGAAGTCCTGTTCTTTCGAGCTTTGGTCGAATAAGAATTTTTAATTTGATCCGGCCTTGGCCATAAATCGGGATTGCCAGGATCGGTCTTAATTCCCTTTTTGCTTTATTAGCTTTGATATGGCCTTAGCCTGGTGTGCCGGTTTTGGGGTTTGCCTTGTTAGATCTTATCTCCCCCCCCGGTCTCGACGCGCATCTTCCACTAATATCGATTCTAGATAATGCGAAGATAATAAGAAAAGCCCTTAGGCTTGATAACACAATGTAGGCATCAAATGACTTTGTTAATATTTGTGTAATCGTACATCTTCATTGATCGGAGGCGAATTAGATCGTTCTATTCGGGTACGGCTCTTCTGGCCGTTTGACACTTACATCAATTCCTAGTGATCTTTATTTTGGCCTCTCGAAATTGAAGTGAACAAACGGATGTAGCTAGAACTCAATATGGTTGATCTACGGTAGCACGACATATGGCTGCCTCATTAAAAACCTTGCCGTAAAACCCAAATTGGGACAAAACCGGTCGAAGGAAAAAAGAGTGCAGCGCGTGCTTTCAGCCCTAATATTTGGCGTTTTCTCGTCTGATATCGATCTGTCCTGCATAGGTTAGTATTGATAAACGAAGTGAAAAGAAAGTAAAAAATCCAGAGCACAATACCTTTAGCAGTAGTATCTCTTCAAATGGCTTACGTTCCAGTTGTTTGGCAACTGTTTGCCATCCAACGCCCCTAGCTTGTAAGAGCCCTTCCCGGTGACCTTCAGTATAGTGTAGGGACCTTCCCAGTTCGGTCCCAATTTCCCTTCGTTAGGGTCTCGAGTATTGGGAGTGATTCTTCTGAGCACTAAGTCCCCTATGTTGAAGTGTCGAAGTCGAGCTCTCTGATTATAATATCTCTCGATTCTCTGTTTCTGAGCTGCCATTCGAACTAGAGCAGCCTCTCTTCTCTCATCCAAGAGCTCTAGGCTAATATTCATAGCCTCCTGGTTGGATTCCTCGGTCGCGTGCTGAAATCTGACGCTCGGTTCGCCTACCTCGACTGGTATCAAAGCTTCGGCGCCGTACACTAAAGAAAAAGGAGTGGCTCCGGTACTAGTTTTATCCGTCGTTCGATATGCCCACAAGATTTCGGGCAACATTTCCCTCCATCTTCCTTTGGCATCGACTAGCCTTTTCTTCAGATTTTGAAGTATAGTTTTGTTGGTTGACTCCACCTAACCGTTGCCGCTGGGATGGCAAGGAGTCGACAATATCCTTTTGATTTTATTGTCTTCGAAGAATTTGGTTACCTTGCTGCCGACGAACTACTTTCCATTATCGCATACGATCTCAGAGGGCATTCCGAATCGGCAGATGATGTGATCCCATATGAAGTCGATCACCTCTTTTTCTCTGACCTTCTCATAGGCCTGTGCTTCTACCCACTTGGAAAAATAGTCAGTTGTAAAAAGGATAAATTGAGACTTACTTGGTGCTCGAGGGAGTGGTCCTACTATATCCATTCCCCACTTCATAAATGGCCACGGCGATATAACTGAATGCAGTGTTTCAGTAGGCTGGTGGATGACCAGTGCATGTCTTTGACATCTGTCGCATTTGCATACAAACTTCTTTGCGTCTTTCTCCATATCGATCCAGTAATAGCCAGCTCGGACTACCTTTCGAACTAGTGAGTCGGACCCCGAGTGGTTGCCACATGCTCCTTAATGTATCTCCTTCAAGATACACTCGGTATCCCCGGGGCCGAGACATATAGCTAAGGGTCCTCCAAAGGTTCTTCTGTAAAGGGTTCCATCGTTGGCCAAACAAAATCGGGCCGCCTTTGTACGCAAATCTCTTGACTCTTTGGGGTCGTGCGGAACCTTGCCTGATCTGAGGTATTTTATGTACTTGTTCCTCCAATCCCACGTTAGACTTGTCGAGTTGACCTCGGCATGGCCTTCTTCCACCACCGATCTCATCAATTGTACGACCTTGTCGAAGTCGATCTCTTCATCATCGACCGACGAGCCTAAGTTCACGAGAGCGTCAGCTTCGCGGTTTTGTTCCCGGGGAATGTGCTGCAGGGTCCATTCCTTGAACCTGTGCAAAGTGACTTGAAGCTTATCCATATACCTTTGCATACGGCTTTCTCTGACTTCGAACGTCCTATTCACTTGGTTGACCACAAGAAGGGAGTCGGACTTGGCCTCGATTATCTCTGCTCCTAGGTTCTTGGCCAGCTCCAGACCTGCAATCATAGCCTCATACTCGGCTTCATTGTTAGTCAATTTTATGGTTTTGATGGACTGCCTAATCGTGTTTCCGGTCGGAGGTTTTAGTACGATACCTAAACCCGACCCCTTTGAATTTGAGGCTCCGTCTATGAACAGAGTCCACACTCCCGAAGGAGTCCCCGATTTAGTCGTGAGTTCTTTTTCGACTTGGGGAATAAGCGACAGTGTGAAGTCGACGATAAAATCAGCCAGTACTTGAGATTTTATCGAGGTTTGAGGTCGATACTGCATATCGTACTCGCTGATCTCGATGGCCCATTTGGCCAGCCGGCTTGATAGCTCGGGCTTATGCATGACATTCCTAAGTGGGTAAGTCGTCACTACACATATCGGATGGCTTTGGAAGTATGGTTTTAATTTTCTAGAGGCGCTCAATAAGGCTAGTGCCAGTTTCTGTAAGTGCGGGTACCTGGTTTCGGCTTCACCTAATGTTCTACTAACATAATATATGGTAAACTATGTACCTTGTTCTTCTCGAACCAAGACTCCGCTTACCGCTATCTCCGATACGGCAAGGTAAAGGTATAATAGCTCGCCTGTTTTCGGCGTATGTAATAGAGGTAGGTTAGAAAGGTACCTTTTCAGCTCCTCTAAGGCATGTTGGCATTCCGGTCCCCACGAGAACTCGTTCTTCTTCTTTAACAAATTGAAGAACCGGTGGCTCCTATCCGACGATCTAGATATGAAGCTGCCCAATGCTGCAATCCGGCCTGTGAGTTTTTGTACGGCCTTGACGCTGTCGACGACTTTTATGTCCTCGATAGCTTTGATTTTGTCCGGATTGATCTCTATTCCTCTGTTCGAGACCATGAACCCGAGAAATTTCCCGGAGCCAACCCCGAACGCGTACTTTTCCGGGTTCAACTTCATATTGTATTTCTTCAAAATGTCAAATGTTTCCTGCAAATGACTAAGATGGTCCTCTACTCGCACGGACTTGACCAGCATGTCATCAATATAAACCTCCATGGTTTTACCTAGTTGGTTTTCGAACATTTTATTTACCAGGGGCGCTGATATGTAGCCCCCGCATTCTTAAGCCCAAATGGCATCACATCATAGCAATAAGTGCCATATTTAGTGATGAAGGACGTTTTCTCTTGATCGTCCTTATCCATTTGTATCTAGTTGTATCCAGAATAGGCATCGAGAGAACTTAGAGTCTCATGGCCAGCAGTGGCATCGATCATACGATCGATGTTGGGTAGCGGGAAAGAATCCTTAGGGCATGCTCTATTTAAGTCCTTATAATCTATACACATTCTAAGCTTGTTTCCCTTTTTGGGTACTACAACTATGTTAGCTAACCATTCGGGATACTTTACCTCTCGAATGGAGCCTATATTCATAAGTTTGGTTACCTCTTCCTGGATGAAGACCTGCTTGACTTCGGACTGAGGTCTCCTTTTTTGCTTGACTGACCGGAATTTTGGATCGACACTCAGCTTATGTGTCGTAATCTCCGGTGGTATGCCTGTCACATCTAAATGGGACCAAGCAAAAGAGCTTTCATTAGCTGAAAGAAAAGAGAGTAGTTTGGTCTTGAGCTCGGAGTTTAAGCCCGAGCCCAAGTATACCTTTCGGTCGGGTGCATCATGGCGAATCGAGATTTGCTCCAGCTCCTCGATTGTTGATTTGGTCGCGTTGGTCTCATCCGGGACAACAAAAGATCGGGGTACCCCAAAGCCGTCTTCATCAAGCTGATCTTGCTCGCCCTCATCTGTCGAAGGCGGCTTTTGTGATTGCTATTTGCCCTTTGGTTGAGGATTAGCAGATTTTGGCGTTTTTTCTTCTATTGCGAACATCTCTCTAGCCGCGTGTTGTTCCCCGTAAACGGTGATGACCCCTTATGCCGATGGAATAACATCTGATGCAAGGTCGAGGGTACGGCCTTAATATCATGTATCCAGGGCCTTCCAAGCAGGGCACTATACCTCATATCGCCCTCGATTACGCAGAACTTTGTTGCCTTGGTGGTGCCAGTGACGTTCACCATCAGTGTTATTTCTCCCTTCGTTGTCTCCGACGCCATATTAAAACCGTTGAGTACTCGGACCTCGGAAATGATTTGGTTCGTTAATCCCAGCTGTTCGACGACCCAAGATCGGACTATGTTGGCTGAACTCCCGGGGTCGATGAGTACACGCTTCACTCGTGTATTGTGTATCAACATCGATATCACCAGCGCGTCGTTGTGGGGTTGTACAAGGCCCTTGATATCTCTGTCGCTGAAGTATAAAGTTCCTTCCATTGCATAGTCCCGAGTTCATTTTTCTCGGGTGATGGAAATCTTTGTACGCTTTAATATCGGTACTTGGGGCGCATCCGTACCTCCAATTATCATGTTGATCGTGTGCTTCGGTTCTTTTTGTTCTACCAGCCCCTCCCTGTTTTCATAATGATTCCTTGCTCGATCGCTGAGAAATTCCCGAAGATGTCCGTTCTAGAGCAACCGAGCTACCTCCTCCCTCAATTGTCGGCAGTCTTCCGTCCTATGCCTATGAGTGCCATGATATTTGCATACAAGGTTTGGGTCCCTCTTGGCGGGGTCTGTTTGTAATGGCCTTGGCCACCTGGTGTCTTTGATGCGCCCGATCGCTGCAACTAGGGCTGCCGAGTCGACATTAAAGTTATATTCTGACAGCCTAGGTGCTTCCTGCCGATCGTTGGTTTATTGGAAGTTGCCTTTCGGCAACGGCCTTCTGTTCCTTTGATTGATGTCGTACCTACTTTCCTGTCTCGGGACTTTGCGTCCCCTCGACACAATCCATCGGTCCTCCGGGTATGGTCTGTGCCTATCTCGGTTCGTCCTTGGTTCTCGAAAGCTGTCCCTTCGAGGTCGATCAAAAGCCTTAACTGAATATGACGAACCTGATGCAATCCCGACCTGATCGTCCTCTATCCTGATTTTTGACTGATACCGGTTGTGGATGTCTGCCCAAGTGATGGCCGGGTATTCAATCAAACTCTGCTTGAGTTGTCTAAATGCTGCAGAACTGTTCAGCCCTTGGGTGAAAGCTTGCACTGCCCAGTCGTCTGTAACTGGTGGCAAATCCATCCGCTCTATTTGCAATCGAGATACGAACTCCCTTAATGTCTCACTGTCACGCTGTCTGACTTTGAACAAGTCGGACTTCCTCGTCTCGACCTTAATGGCGCCTGCATGGGCTTTTACGAATGTATCAGCTAACATGGCGAATGAGTCGATGGAGTTTGGTGGTAAATTATGATACCACGTCATCTCTCCCTTGGATAGAGTTTCTCCGAATTTTTTCAGGAGGACGGACTCGATTTCGTCGTCCTCGAGATCGTTCCCCTTTATGGCACAAGTGTAAGCTGTCACATGCTCGTTCGGGTCTGAAGTTCCATTGTATTTGGGAATTTCAGGCATGCGAAACTTCTTCGGGATCGGCTTCAGAGCGGCACTGGACGGGAAAAGCTTCTGCACGATTTTTTGGCGTCCAAACCTTTTAATACCGGAGGTGCCCCCGGTATCTGGTCTACCCTCGAATTGTAAGTTTCGACCTTTTTATCGTTGGCTTCAATTATTTTTTCTCCTGTCTCGACCCGCTTTGTTAACTCCTCCAGCATTTTAATAATCCCGGAGTTGGCTCCTAATCCGCTCTCATCCGGTTGCGCTGCGACCGGTTCATTTTGCTCGGTTGTCGCCTGTGGAGGAACGTTTTCTACTCTACCCGGGTTTTGAGTGCGGCTTTGCAAGTGGGCTATCACCGTTTGTTGAGCTTGCAGCATATCAAATATCACCCTGAGACTGATTTCAGTCTCCCCGTTCTGCTGAACTCCGGAGTGGTTCTCCCCCCCCCCGACGCTGTGTGATGAACCGGGTGCCTGGTCAGCGTCGATCGCCATTTGAGAATTGGCATCAATTGGGACCTCAAGTCCGGGCATAGTGTTGTTTTCAGCTTGGTTGTTAACCTCGTTGTTGATGGGGAGTCATTGTGCCATGATCAATCTGTAACCTGAAAAACAAAGAATTCTGCAAAGAGCAAGCATTAAATTGCGTTTGAAAGAGAACCGTATCAAAAGATTACTAATATCCTTAGCCCCATGGTGGGCGCCAAACTGTTTATCCTTAAATCAAGATAACAATTGAATTTGTTCGTAGTGCTAAAGATCCGTAAATCAA
The DNA here is from genome assembly GCA_002018475.1 of Nicotiana obtusifolia. Classification (NCBI taxonomy): domain Eukaryota; kingdom Viridiplantae; phylum Streptophyta; class Magnoliopsida; order Solanales; family Solanaceae; genus Nicotiana; species Nicotiana obtusifolia. Next base: position 34,386 of record MCJB01043731.1, on the reverse strand, counting down.
TTTGATACAGTATAAAATATAACCTAAATGATTTAAAAGTAGCAAACAAGAGAAGATAGCCAAACCACAAATATTGAATAGCTGAGGACGACAATATAAAGAATAGGTAAGTATTTCGCTTGAATAATGATAATAGCAAAGAATAGCAGTAAAATATATTGTTTCTTTCTGAAATGAGTTGTGCTTTACAGTGAGGGCTGAATATCCTTCTTATATGAAAGAATCCTAAATAAGGTAGAAGTCTAATTTACAAAATAAATCCCTTGAATTACGGGATGAGATGTCCTAATATGGTGCTTTAACGTCTATAACGGTTTGAGATAATTGCTCCTGGCGAAATATCCGGAATTGGCGAGATATACGATTTGAATCTGATCCCTTGTCACGAGGTGTCTCCTTGCCGATCGATATCGGTTGTCCCATTTCAGCTGCTCCGGCCTATGTATCCGATTTGTTGATTTCGAGACCGGGGCGGCCCGGCCCCATACTATGCCTGGACCCGACTTCACTCGATTGCATCCGACCCAATACAAACGCATACCAGAAAATATCTAGCCTAACCCTGGAGAAGTAGTGACGAGGGGTCGACATCGACACTTACTAGTGGTCCAATAAATCAAATAAAATAGGAAGTAAGCAAATATGAGGCAGGGTAAATAAACAGTATAAACAAATATAGGTACGTGGTACAATCCTCCTCTGAACAGTAAACTCAAGCTCTCAATTATCTGTTACCTCCTCAACCGGAGTATATAAGTAAAATGGTTCCCACCAGATAGGTCATCACAACTCAAATCAGTAAAACTCACTAATATGCTGGCTTCTTGTCAAATATTACGCACGATTTTGCCGAGGCGAACGGACCGATCCCATAAGAGTGTTTCATGAAGTTGTCGAGGCGAACGGCCCGATCCCATAAGAGTGTAATACTGTCGAAGCGAACGGCCCGATCCCATAAGAATATGATACTGTCAAGGTGGATGGACCAATCCCATAAGAATATGATACTGTCGAGGCGAACGGCCCGATCCCATAAGAATATGATACTGCCGAGGCGAACAACCCGATCCCATAAGAGTATTTCATGAAGTTGCCGAGCGAAATGGCCCGATCCCATAAGAGTGTAATACTACCGACGCGAATGGCTCGATACAATAATAATAATAAGCTTTAACAGGTCCTTGACCCCAGTAACGAATAAACGTCAGAGTCATGAAATTTGAGGAAGCTTTTCGATGAGAACGCAAAATGCAGGAGAAATTCGTAAGGGGGGAAAAATTATTCCCCGGCTAAATCAAGTAGCTCGTCAAATCTCTAATATCAGGAGTGTATCACTGTATACAAGTCTAGTCTCAGGTCGTAACGCATAATAAAGGAATTCAACAAGCAAGGATAACTCAAATAGTACAATTAAAGCATGGCGTGAACCTAAGTCTACCCGGACAAATCAAGAAGCCTAGAGCACACACGAACACTCGTCACCTCATACACGTGTAGCTCCCACAACATGTAGAACATAAGAATATAACACCTAGGGGGTAAATTTCCTTCTCACATGGTTAGACATGAGACTTACCTCGCTCCGAAGTCCCATAACCGGCTTTAATGCCTCTCTAACCCCTCGACTCAAAGCCAAATGATCTGAAACTAGTCAAACATTGTGCAAATCAATCAAAATATACTTCAATGCTTATAATTAATCAAATTATAACAATTCCCAACTCTGCTCGAAAAGTCAATAAAGTCAACCATCGGGCCCACAGGCCCGGATTCCGAAAATTTTCGAAGATAAAATTTACCCATAACATTATGAACTCAAATATGTGATTTATTCCTAATTCCATTTCCAAAATCGTGGTCAAAAATAAAAAATTATCAATTCTAGGTTTTTCTCTTAAAATACAAAAATTTCCATAATATTTTATGAATTTACAAGCCTAACTTCGTATATTTAACTGACAACTTTTAGAAATCACTTACCTCATGATAGACGATGAAAATGGTGCTTCAAAATAATTCCAATGTCGCTCCCATGGAAGAAATGAGATGAAAATGAGCCAGACCCCTGTACTTGTCAAGGCATTCTGCTCAGCGATTATCGCACCTGGGCTAACTGCTTCTGCGGTTCCGCAAGTGCAGCCAAAATTCCACTTGTGTGGTTCCAGTAAGGCCTCCCCTCATCTGCATCTAGGGAAACTCCCTCGCACCTGTGCAACCACCTCCTCTCGCCTCAAACCGCTTCTACGGCCTGCTTGGCCGTTTCTGCGGCTTCGCATATGTGGCCAAAACCTCGTAGGTGCGTTTACACCAGATCTGTTGCCACCAAAATTTGCATAAGGCAAAATTCCCAGTCCGATTCCAATCTAAATCAAACCCGAGGCCCCCGGACCCCGTCCGAACAAACCAACAAGTTCTAAAACATATAGCAATCCTGCTCAAGGCCTAAAATTGCATCAACAACATCAAATTTTACGAATCGATGGCCAAAGCCTTTCTTTAATCTTTTAAACTTCATCGAACGCGTCTGAATTATGCTTAAACATCCCGAAATGTCGCTAAATTTTACGTGCAAGTTACAAATCATGATACAAACCCATTCCAAGGCTCGGAACTCCAAACGGACATCAAAAACACCAAAATTCACTTCAAATCAAACTTTGGAAATTCCAAAACTTCCAAAATGTTAACTTTCCTCAATAAGCGTCAAAATGCTCCCGGGCCACCCGAACACACGCCCAAGTCCGAAATTATCATACGAACCTATTAGAACCTCCAAATCCTTATTCTAAGGTCGTTACTCAAAATTCAACCCTTGGTCAACTCTTCCAACTTAAAGCTAAATTAAGAATTTTCCATCTGAATCAACTCCGAACTTCCCAAAATCCAATTCCGACCACATGAACAAGTTGTAATACCTGAAGTGAAGCTGCTCAAGGCCTGCCGAACAACGTGCTACGGCTCAAAAGGATCCATCGTGTCGTTACATTCTCCCCCACTTAAACATACGTTCGTCCTTAAACGTGCCAAGAACTGCTCCGGAGTTGCCTCGAAATCACTGCTCAACACCTTGTGCACCTAACCATGCAACCAATACTAGGTGAATACATTAGCTCGAGGAAGACTGAAGATCCTCCCTTTTATTTAGCTAACAAGCCTTAGGACTAAATTCTAACCTCCAAATTTCTTGACAAGACCTGATTCTAAATTCCGAATACCCTATCAATCTCCCACACTGCATCCACACATGATCATGCACCCGTGCTGACATCACACAATGCACCAAAGAACTCAGTTGTCCAAGGCAACCTCCTCCAAGCAGCACAGCTGCAAATTCATTGACCCGACGCCCGTAGTATACCTCATAACACATATAAGCCCGGTCTCAACCCTCATAATACTGCAACAATGAAAGAGATATGCAGGAACTCATAACCACCCGTTAAATCAATAACTAACGAAGTTCCTCCGCTTGACAAAAACTATTACCTCATTCTGAACTGAATAGTTGACATATTCCCTTTAATATACCTTACGTAAATCCGATCGCACCGATTTCAGGTCCATAAACCTTGTCTCACTCAGTACAAGCTACTTAGGCAATGAGCTACCTCAAAAACTGAACAAAATCTCATATGATGCAATTGATGTGCCAACAAGCTACAATTCAAATAGGACACATAAGGAAGAACGAACTCTAGAAAAGAACTACCCGGCCTGCGTAAAGAATAAAACAGCCGAGCAGATGCTATGAACCTTTCTCAGAGAATGAGAAACAAAATACACAAAAATAAGTATAAGGAACCGAGCCAAAATGCTCAGACCAACGAAATGCAATGAAATGACTCCTTCATAAGCAGTACTATGCTGAATGAAAACATCATATCTGATGTAAATCTACTAGGGAACCTCAAGTCAATTCCTCTTATCCCATATTGCGCTAATAACCTTTCAAGGATCAACAATAACCCTATTCATGACACATCATAGCAGCGGCCAAATTCGAAACAAACTTACATAGTCCACAACCAAAGGAATAGAGTGCCTATCGATCATATTCTCTCCCATTGGCGACAGTACCAAAATCTCCATACCTGATTTGAATCTCTAATAATTGAATTACTGACACGTCACATTTATATGATCTTCTTGTGGGATATAACCCCACATCATTCTGCACCAAATGGTAAAATCTGAACAGTAATGGCCATCGACCATGCTATTTCTATAACACTGGCCATGCATCCGCATTTCAATACTCAACACTCCTACCACAAAAATGACCATCCTCAGGCTACCCGAAAATAGTGCCAGCATACTCTAAAAATCTGAAATCCTCCCCTACTCCTCCGAGCTCGTGACATTCTAGTCAATACCGAACCGCAACCTTGATCCTCAGTCTCAATTTTTCATACAGCTCACTGCACTTATCATGACGCTACACGAGAGTACAAGAATTTCATCATAACTCCTGAACCACCAATAGAATAAACACTTCATCATCTAGAACCCCTTTCGCTCAAACACATTTCAGAGGATCAATTGCATCACCGAACAGAATTCCCATAACTGCAGAAAACACAAACCTCAAGTTTTAGTCTGAACCACCATAGCTCTTCCAGGATCTATCTACACATAACATACCATCATACTCAATACCTCCAAATCAATCGAATTACGGTGGCTGTCAAGCCCGCATGTACAGCAACGAATCACCTGCATAGCTTAATATACCGAAGGAACTGATCATTTCCACAACTATACCGATTCAACCCAACACTAACTGACCCAACTTCTTCCGATTTATTCTTGACTTGCCATCGAAATAATAATAGCTCATTCAAATACATAACAGACCTCAAACAATACTCATCTCAAGTGGTCGTAAATCACGAGACCACGTCGTTGCAACATCCATAAGCCATTTTATACCCTCTTCATGCACTCAATAATATTTCCAACTGATAGACTATGCTGATTAGATTTTTTGCGAATCTGAAGTTATTTCTCCCACTTCTCTAACACTGCACCGCAGACCCGATGATAACACAGAATACTCCAAGTACCCTTCACACTCTGCTGCAAAGCTTAGCCTTCAGCCATACAACGAACTCGAAAAATCATTAAGCACCACACTTTAAATCTTGAATCCATTAGGACAATTATTGAGAGTAGCCCACTGTAATCCAGTCTCGATTATTTGGCCAAATAACTAGTGCTTCGCTAAAGCATGTGCACTTCCACGAAGCAACCAGATGAATCCTTTTCTTCGTCACTACCTGCCAATTGAGATACGACGAGCTAGAGCTGATAAGTTCTTGAACCTTCGACAGGCTAATATGAGTGTGCAAGAGTATAGTATGCAGTTTGATTCTTTAGCAAGGTATGCTTCCCATATAGTGGCCGAGATGAGCGATAGGGTGCACCTGCTTGTGAACGGATTGGGACCACATCTGATAAATGAGTGCACAACATCCTCCTTGATAGAGGGCATGGATATTTCCCGTATTCAGGCTTATGCCCAGACAATAGAGGATCGTAAGTGCCAGCAAAGAGCAGACAGGGAGCAGAATAGGGGCCAGCATAAGAGGGCGAGATTTGCATGGTATTCTGGTGACTTCAGAGGTAGTGTCAGGTCCCAGTCTTCAAGGAGTTTGGCGCCACCTGTAGCTAGTGCTCCTCCACGCTTTCAGAGGCCCCAGTATGATCAATTTACCTATTCTGGTTCAAGTTAGAGTTTGCGGGCATCAGGCTCACAATATCATAGGGATACTAGTCAGATGAAACCCCCAACACCTCGCTGTGATCAGTGCGACAAGGCCCACTTTGCACTGTGCCGCATCGAGGTTCTAATGCATGCTATTCTTGCGGACAGCCTGGCCATATGAGGCGGGATTGTCCTAACAGAGGAGGTGGTGGTATGGCTCAACCGACTGGATCTGTGGCTGGTTCTTCCTTATCAGTTCTACCTCCAGCACGGGGTTTTCAGCAGTCGACAGGTCATGGTAGAGGTAGAGGTGCAGTGCCGAGTTCGAGTGGTACTCGAAATCGAACATATGCTCTAGTAGGTCGACAGGATCTTGAGTCATCTCCGGATGTTGTTACAGGTATATTTTCTGTGTTTTCTTATGATGTGTATGCATTGATTGATCCGGGATCTACATTATCATATGTTACACCCTTTGTGGCTAATAAGTTTCTTTTTTTTTTGGTGGCTAATAAGTTTGGCGTCAAACCTGAATTAATAAGTAAACCACTTGCGGTATCTACTCCGATAGGAGAATCAGTGATTGCTAGAAGGGTATATAGAGGTTGTATAGTGATGATTTGTAGTCGTCAAACCTCGGCAAATTTATTTGAGTTAGAAATGGTTGTGTCACGACCCAAAATCCCAACCCGGTCGAGATGGCGCCTCTCATGAATACAAGGCCAACCAACCCAAACTAAACTTCATAAATAATACGAAAATAATATAAGTATGGTTTAAATAACATTAATTTGTGAAAAAGTATAGTAAACCATCCCGACTACAGCCCTCAGATCGGGGTGTCACAAAGTCATGAGCCACATGGTGCAGGGAGTAATGTGAGTACTTCCAACTCAGTGAGTAATAAATATAAATAATGACTGAAAGTAAGAAACACATAAGACTTAGAGCAATCCACGATGGAATAGTAAAAAAAAAACATGTAACATCTCAAATAGATAACGTGAAGTAAATGGAAACAACACCAACACAACCAAAAATACAATACGATGCAATGCAATGCAAGTCATGACTATCGTGGCGGCGTGCCACCCGTTCCCTGGGTACCCGGCGCTTACTATGGGGGGTTCAGTAGCGCAATATCTCGTGACGGCGTGTCACCCGATCCATGAAATTTACATCTCGTCGTGGCATGCCACCCGATCCAATTTATATTTCGTGACGGCATGTCACCCGATCCATGCAATTTATATTCCGTGGCAGCGTGCCACCCGATCCAATTTATATTCCGTGACGGCGTGTCACCCGATCTATGCAATTTATATTCCGTGGCGGCGTGCCACCCTATACAATTAAAAATCATTTGAGTTCAAAACTGAGTTTATGAAATGAATCAATGCAGCAACAATACCCCTAAAGGGTTCACATAAATGGCGAGATGCCAAATAGGATTTAGTAAAACAATGACAACTACCCCTGAAGGGTTCACATAAACGACGCGAAGCCCAAATATGGCAAGTAGCCCAAATCACAATGATATAAATTAGATTTCAATCAAGTATGTAGTAGAAATCATCAATCGGGATGGACCAAGTCCCAATCCCCAGAAGTAAACAACCCCATGCTCATCATCGAGCATGTACCTCACCTCTACATAGCACTATGAGGTGCAAATCCGGGGTTTCAAACCCTCAGGACATCATTTACAAATATTACTCACCTCAAATCGGCTAAATCCTTAGCCCGCGACGCCTTTTCCCTTTGAATTGGCCTCCACGTGCGTCGAATCTATCCAAATTCAGAATAATTACATCACAATATGTTGAGGGAATAAAACCCAAGCAAAAACAAACGAATTTACTAAGAAATTCCGAAATTAGCAAAACCCAAGCCCCAGGCCCACGTCTCAAAATTCAGTACTTTTCACCCCTACGGGTTCCTTATCTTCTCACGAGTTCAACCATATAAAATTTGTCGAATTCCGATACCGGATCGATCTCTAACCCTCACACCTAAGCCTTAGGGTTTTTCACAATTTTCCCAACTTAAATCACCAATTAATTGCTAAAAATAGTGTTAAACTGAGGTAATTCCTCCAAAATTGATTTAGGAATACTTACCCCGATGTTTCTCTTGGAAACCCTCCAAGAATTGCTTCAAAACTTGTTTCAATCCGAGCTCTCTGGCTCCAAGTATGTTTAGGATGACCAAAACTCTTCCTTTAAGAATTTGTCCATGAAAATCTCCTTTGGATATAGTTTTGAGGTTGATTTATGGTGATTCTATAGTGTTTGGAGGTGTTCCTCTTCGTAGGTAACGAATATGGGTCTTGTAGGGCAAAATGAACACTGAGTTCTACTTTAAAAGTATCAAAAATCGGGTTAAAACACCCCTGTCAGGTCAAAAATGCGATTCTCTATGCCAAAAATGCGGTTCGCATTTCACCTTTGCGGTTCGCATTTTTGGTCGCACATCTCGCCCCAAGTTCTGTCTCAGTTTGCGATTTCCAGGTCAAAAATGCGGTTCGCATTTCGCGTTCTGCGGTTCGCATTTCTGACATTTCTGCAGATTTTTCCTTGACACAAAAATAGGCATAACTTTCTCATACGATGTCCGAATTGGACGATTCTTTTTGCTATAGCTACGAAATTTTGATACGGACCTAATGCTTCAATTAAAACTGAATTTGGAGTCCATTTGCATAATATTATACCACTTATTCTTGAAGATACGACATCGACACATTCTTGAAATGCCAAAGTTAAACTCCATCAAACATCCAAAATCCATTCGAGGCCCTCGGGACTTCAACCAAACATGCCAAAATGTCCCATAACATTATTCAAACTTGTTCCAACCTTCGGAACGTTCAGAACAACTTATCAACACCAATTCACGTTGGATTCAAGCCTAAGGTTTATCAAAATTCTCTAAGTCGCTATTTTGATCTAAACCCAACCAAACCACGTCCGAATAACCTGAAATTTTGCACACAAGTCACAAATAACATATCGAAGCTACAGCAACTTTCGGAATTCCATTCCGACCCACGGATCAAAATTTCTCCTATCAACCGAAAATCGCCAAAATTCTAACTTCACCAATTCAAGCCTAATTCTACACGGAACCTCCAAAACTAATTCCGACCACTCTCCTAAGTCATAAATCCTCTCCCGGAACTAACCGAATCATCAAAATTCACATCCGAGCCTTCTAACTCATAAGTCAACTTACAGTTGACTTTTACAACTTAAGCCTCCTTGAAAGAGACTAAGTGTCTCATTTCTTACCAATTTCACTTTGAATGCAACTTACTCAATTAAATTACCTAAAACACAGATAACAAGGCATAATGATACAGATATTGGGGAAGACGGAGCAGTAACTCATGAGACGATTTACCGGGTCGTCACATTCTCCCCCTCTTAAACAAACATTCGTCCTCGAACGGGTCAAGAGACATACCTATAGGTGAGGATATCTGCTCTGCATCTCCCGCTCGGTTTCCCAAGTAGCCTCTTCCACGGTCCGACCTCTCCATTGGACTTTCACCGAAGCTATCTCCTTAGACCTCAACTTCCGAACCTGACGATCCAAAATTGCCACTGGCTCCACCTCATAGGTCAAATTATCATCCAACTGAATCGTGCTGAAGTCCAAAATATGAGACGGGTCCCCAATACACTTTCGGAGCATAGAAACATGAAACACTGGGTGTCCACTCGACAGACTGGGTGGCAAAGCAAGCTCATACGCCACCTCCCAAACTCGTCGAAGTACTTCAAACGGCCCAATGAACCGAGGACTCAATTTCCCTTTCTTTCCGAACCTCATAACACCTTTCATGGGCGAAACTTTCAGCAAGACCTTCTCGCCAACCATGTAAGACACGTCGCGGACCTTTCTATCGGCATAACTCTTTTGCCTCGACTGTGCTTTACGAAGCCTCTCCTGGATTACCTTCACCTTTTCTAAAGCATCTTGAACCAAGTCAGTCCCCAATAGCCTAGCTTCGCCAGGCTCAAACCAACCAACCGGAGATCTACACCGTCTCCCATACAGAGCCTCATACGAAGCCATCTGAATACTTGACTGATAGCTGTTATTATAAGCGAATTCTGCAAGAGGCTGAAACTCATCCCATGAGCCTCCGAAATCAAAAACACATGCACGCAACATGTCCTCCAATATCTGAATGGTACGTTCTGACTGCCCATCCGTCTGAGGATGAAATGCTGTGCTCAATTCCACCTGAGTACCCAACTCCCTCTGCACGGCTTTCCAGAACTGCGAGGTGAACTGAGTACCTCTATCAGAAATGATAGAAAATAGAGCACCATGCAGCCGAACGATCTCTCAGATATAAATCATTGCCAACCGGTCTGAAGAATAGGTGGTACACACAGGAATGAAGTGTGCGGACTTGGTCAGCTGATCCACAATCACCCAAATAGCATTGAACTTCTTCAAAGTCCGTGGGAGTCCAACTATAAAGTCCATAGTGATCCGCTCCCATTTCAACTCGGGAATAGCTATCTGCTGAAGCAAACCACCCGGCCTCTTATGTTCATATTTTACTTGCTGACAGTTGAGGCACCGGGCTACAAACCCCACAATATCCTTCTTCATTTTTCTCCACCAATAATGTTGCTTCAAATCCATGTACATCTTTGCGGCACCCGGATGAATAGAATATCGTGAGCTATGGGCCTCCTCCATAATCAATTCCTGTAGCCCATCCACATTGGGCACACAAATCTGGCCCTACATCCTCAACACTCCATCGTCGCTGATGGTCACATCTTTAGCATCATTAAGCTGTACTCTGTCCTTAAGGACAAGCAAATGGGGATCGTCATAATGACGCTCCCTGATGCGATCGTATAACGAAGACCGAGAAACCATGCAAGCCAACACCCGGTTAGATTCCGAGATGTCTAATCTCACCAGCCTATTAGCCAAGCTCTAGACATCGACTGCGAGAGGTCTCTCTCCAACTGGAATGTACGCCAAACTCCCCATACTCACTGCCTTTCGGCTTAAAGCATCGGCCACCACATTGGCCTTTCCCGGATGGTATAGTATAGTAATATCGTAATCCTTGAGCAATTCTAACCATCTTCGCTGCCTCAGATTAAGATCTTTTTGCTTGAACAAGTGTTGAAGGCTACGATGATAAGTGAACACTTCACAAGATACACCGTATAAGTAATGCCTCCAAATCTTTAAAGCATGAGCTATGGCAGCTAGCTCCAAATCATGCACGGGATAGTTTTTCTCATGAGGCTTCAATTGACGAGAAGCATAAGCAATAACTCTACCCTCCTGCATTAGTACACAACCAATCCCAACTCTCGAGGCATCACAATAGACGGTATACGAACTTGAGGCTGATGGTAGAACCAATACTGGAGCTGTGGTTAGGGCTGTCTTGAGCTTTTGAAAGCTCTC
>MCJB01043731.1:0-23211 GCA_002018475.1 Nicotiana obtusifolia | reverse complement strand
CCCTTCTGAGTCAATTTGGTCAAGGGCGATGCAATGGATGAGAAACCCTGAACAAATTGCCGATAATAGCCTGCCAACCCGAGAAAGCTACGAATCTCGGTGAATGAGGACGGTCTAGGCCAACTCTGAACCGCCTCTATCTTGTTTGGATCAACCTGTATACCCTCGCTGGATACCACGTGCCCCAAGAAAGCCACTGAATTGAGCCAAAACTCACACTTGGAGAATTTTGCATAAAGCTTCTCTTCCCTCAGTCTCTGCAATACAACTCGCAGATGCTCTGCGTGCTCTTCCTAGCTATGCGAGTACACCAGAATATCGTCAAAAAATACCACCACGAACAAATCCAGATAAGGCCGAAATACATTGTTCATTAACTGCATGAACGCTGCTAGGGCATTGGTTAGCCCGAAAGACATAACAAGAAACTCATAATGGCCATATCTAGTCCGGAAAGCAGTCTTAATAATATCTGCATCCCTGATCTTTAACTGGTGATATCCTGAACGGAGATCAATCTTAGAGAACACTCGTGCTCCCTGAAGCTGGTAAAATAAATCATCAATACGAGGCAAAGGATATTTGTTCTTGATCGTTACCTTGTTCAATTGCCTATAATCGATGCACATTCTCATCATGCCATCCTTCTTTTTCACAAATAGAACCGGTGCACCCCAAGGTGACACACTAGGGCGAATGAACCCTTTATCTAGGAGTTCCTGAAGTTGCTCCTTTAGTTCTTTCAACTCTGCTGGTGCCATACGATACGGTGGAATAGAGATGGGCTGAGTGCCCGGCACCAGGTCAATACCAAAATCAATATCCTTGTCCGGCGGCATGCCCGGCAGGTCTGCAGGAAATACATCGAGAAAATCCTGCACAACTGGAACAGAATCGATGCTTGGAGTCTCAGCTCCAACATCCCTTACGAATGCTAGGTATGCAACGCAAGCCTTCCCAACCATACGTTGGGCTTTCAAATATGATATCACCCTATCGGGAATATATTCAGTCACGCCACGCCACTCGATCCGCGGCACACCCGGTATAGCCAAAGTAACTGTCTTAGCATGACGGTCTAAAATAGCACGACATGGAGATAACCAATCCATGCCCAAAATAACATTAAAATCTACCATGCTTAATAGCAATAGATCAACTCGGGTCTCCAGACCCCCAATAGTTACTACACACGGTCTACAACAACAGTGTCACCCATCGGGGTAGACACATGAACAGGTAGAGCAAGAAGCTCACGGGGCGTACCCAAATAATGAGCAAAATATGAAGACACATATGAATAAGTGGAACCGGGATCAAACAATACAGAGGCATCTCTGTGGCAGACTGAAACAATAACTGTAATAACGGCATCAAAAGCACTGGCATCTGTCCTGCCTGGAATAGCATAGAATCGAGCCTGGCCACCGCCTGCTCGACCTCCCCCTCTAAGGCGACCTCTAGCTGCCTGACTACCGCCCCTAGCTGGTTGAGCGGGTGATAAAGTAACTGGAGCAGAAGTTGAGGGTTGACCCCTCTGTTGGAACGATCTAGCTCCATGATGAGGATAATATTTTCGTATGTGGCCCATCTCGCCACACTCATAGTAGCTAACTGGTGCTCTAGCAGATGCACTCGGTCTAGACGGACCCTGGGCTGATGGAGAATGAGCTGGAAGGGCGCTAAGTGTTGACTGGCCCTGCTGCAACCCATGATAGCCACGACCTGCGGATGCCCCACTATACCTTGGGCTTACTGACTGAGCAGGCCTGAATGAACAGCCTCTACTTTGCTGAAACTGGCCTCTCGAAGGAGTACCACTGAAATTACCCAATCTTCGAGGCCTCTTAGCCTCCCTCTCCTCTCGCTCCTGACGGCGAACCGTCTCAATATCGCGAGCTATATCAACCACTTCCTCGAAAGTAGCACCCAATACTCTCTCCCTGGTCATAAGAATACGGAGATGGTAGTTAAGGCCATCCACAAACCTCCTGATCCTTTCACGATCAGTCGGAACCATCCAGACAGCATGTCGAGCCAATTTAGAAAATCTTTACTCATATTGCGACACAGTCATATCCCCCTATCGCAGCCATTCAAACTATCTATGCAGCTCCTCTCTGCGGGACTGCGGCACATACTTTTCCAAGAAAAGAGTGGAGAACTGTTGCCAAGTAAGGGGCACTACATCAACCGGCCTACGTCTCTCATAAGCCTCCCACCAATTAAAGGCAGCTCCCATGAATTGAAATGTGGTAAATGCCACACCACTAGACTCAAGTATCTCGGCTGTCCGAAGCATTCGCTGACACTTGTTAAGAAAACCTTGGGCATCCTCACCCTCAGCACCACTGAATGACGGAGGCTGGAGTCTGCCAAACCTCTCAAGACGATGCTGCTCATCGTCCGGCATAACTGGTACTATGAATTCCTAAGCCGGTGCAACTGGCTGGGCTGGAGGTGCCCCCCGCATCTGAAGTCCCTGCACTACCTGCTCAGGTGTACGGGCAACTAGAGTTTGATTGACTCCCCCGGCCTGAGAAGTAGTTGCGGCTGCAGTGGCTGAAACCGCCTGAGCTAGGCCAATGCAAACGGTTAAAATCTGAGCCAAGGTCTCCTGAAGACCTGGAATAGCTACAGGCACAGCTGGTGCCTGAACTAGGGCTGCTGGTTCCTGAGCTGGGGCAGCTGGTGGATCAACAGATGCTGCCCTCGCTGCTCTGCCTCTACCACGACCACGACCACGTTCACGGCCTCTGTTGGCCTCAGTGGTTGGTATTGGTGGTCGCCCACCTCGTCCAGTAGTTCGTGGCCTCACCATCTATGAGAGAACAGGATAGCAGAAGTTTTAGTACTCTGATCAACAAGTTCGCACGACAAGAATTTCAAGAATATGGAATTTTCCTAAAAAGGTTCTGCAGCCTCTCGAAGATAAGTACAGACGTCTCCATACCGATCCGCAAGACTCTACTAAACCCGCTCATGACTCGTGAGACCTAAGTAACCTAGGCTCTGATACCAACTCTATCACGACCCAAAATCCCAACCCAGTCGTGATGGCGCCTCTCATGAAGACAAGGCCAGCCAACCCAAACTAAACTTCATTTAAAAAGTTAAACAATACGAAAATAATATAAGTATGGTTTAAATAATAGTAATTTGCGAAAAAGTATAGTAAATCATCCCGACTACAGCCCTCAGATCGGGGTGTCACAAAGTCATGAGCCACTAATGAAATCCTAATAATAAAAATAACTATTATAATATCTTTGGCACAATTGTTTGAATAAAGTGGAAACAACAAAATAAAAGAGATACGGGCTGCGAACGCCAACAGCTACCTCGTAATCTCTGAATCACCACCCTGACAATAGTAGTAGTCAGTACCTCGGGGCGGAACCGATAACGCCTGAATCTGCACACATGGTGCAGGGAGTAATGTGAGTACTTCCAACTCAGTGAGTAATAAATATAAATAATGACTGAAAGTAAGAAACACATAAGACTTAGAGCAATCCACGATGGAACAGCAAAAAAAAAACATGTAACATCTCAAATAGATAACGTGAAGTAAATGGAAACAACACCAACACAACGAAAAATACAATGCGAAGCAATGCAATGCAATGCAATGCAAGTCATGACTATCGTGGCGGCGTGCCACCCGTTCCCTGGGTACCCCGCGCTTACTGTGGGGGGTTCAGTAGCGCAATATCTCGTGACGGCGTGTCACCCGATCCATGCAATTTACATCTCGTGGCGGCATACCACCCGATCCAATTTATATTCCGTGACGGCGTGTCACCCGATCCATGCAATTTATATTCCGTGGAGGCGTGCCACCCGATCCAATTTATATTCCGTGACGGTGTGTCACCCTATCCATGCAATTTATATTCCGTGGCGGCGTGCCACCCGATCCAATTTATATTCCGTGACGGCGTGTCACCCGATCCATGCAATTTATATTCCGTGGCGGCGTGCCACCCGATCCAATTAAAAATCATTTGAGTTCAAAACTCAGTTTATGAAATGAATCAATGCAGCAACAATACCCCTGAAGGGTTAACATAACCGGCGAGATGCCAAATAGGATTTAGTAAAACAATGACAACTACCCCTGAAGGGTTCACATAACCGGCGCGAAGCCAAAATATGGCAAGTAGCCCAAATCACAATGATATCAATTAGATTTCAATCAAGTATGTAGTAGAAATCATCAATCGGGATGGACCAAGTCCCAATCCCCAGAAGTAAACAACCCCATGCTCATCATCGAGCATGTACCTCACCTCAACATAGCACTATGAGGGGCAAATCCGGGGTTTCAAACCCTCAGGACGTCATTTACAAATATTACTCACCTCAAATCTGCTAAATCCTTAGCCCGCAACGCCTTTGCCCTTTGAATTGGCCTCCACGTGCGTCGAATCTATCCAAATTCAGAACAATTACATCACAATATGTTGAGGGAATAAAACCAAAGCAAAAACTATCGAATTTACTAAGAAATCCCAAAATTAGCAAAACCCGAGCCCCGGGCCCACGTCTCAAAATTCAGTACTTTTCACCCCAACGAGTTCCTTATCTTCTCACGAGTTCAACCATATCAAATTTGTCGAATTCCGACACCGGATCGACCTCTAACCCTCACACCTAAGCCTTAGGGTTTTCCACAATTTCCCAACTTAAATCACCAAGTAATTGCTAAAAATAGTGATAAAATGAGGTAATTGCTCCAAAATTGAATTAGGAATACTTACCCCGATGTTTCTCTTGGAAACCCTCCACGAATTGCTTCAAAACTTGTTTCAATTTGAGCTCTCTAGCTCCAAGTATGTTTAGGATGACCAAAACTCTTCCTTTAAGAATTTGTCCATGAAAATCTCCTTTGGATATAGTTTTGAGGTTGATTTATGGTGATTCTATAGTTTTTGGAGGTGTTCCTCTTCGTAGGTAACGAATATGGGTCTTGTAGGGCAAAATGAACATTGAGTTCTACTTTAAAAGTATCAAAAATCGGGTTAAAACACCCCTGTCAGGTCAAAAATGCGATTCTCTATGCCAAAAATGCGGTTCGCCTTTCACCTTTGCGGTTCGCATTTTTGGTCGCAAATCTCGCCCCAAGTTCTGTCTCATTTGCGATTTCCAGGTCAAAAATGCGGTTCGTATTTCGCGTTTTGCGTTCGCATTTCTGACATTTCTGCAGATTTTTCCTTGACACAAAAATAGGCATAACTTTCTCATACGATGTCCGAATTGGACGATTCTTTTTGCTATGGCTCCGAATTTGGAGTCCATTTGCATAATATTTTACCACTTATTCTTGAAGATACGACATCGACACATTCTTGAAATGCAAAAGTTAAACTCCATCAACCATCCAAAATCCATTCGAGGCCCTCGGGACTTCAACCAAACATGCCAAAATGTTCCATAACATTATTCAAACTTGTTCCAACCTTTGGCACGTTCAGAACAACTTATCAACACCAATTCACGTTGGATTCAAGCCTAAGGTTTATCAAAATTCTCTAAGTCGCTATTTTGATCTAAACCCAACCAAACCACGTCCGAATGACCTGAAATTTTGCACACAAGTCACAAATAACATATCAAAGCTACAACGACTTTCGGAATTCCATTTCGACCCTCGGATCAAAATCTCGCCTATCAACCGAAAATCGCCAAAATTCTAACTTCACCAACTCAAGCCTAATTCTACACGGAACCTCCAAAACTAATTCCGACCACTCTTCTAAGTCATAAATCCTCTCCCGGAACTAACCGAATCATCGAAATTCACATCCGAGCCTTCTAACTCATAAGTCAACTTATAGTTGACTTTTACAACTTAAGCCTCCTTGAAAGAGACTAAGTGTCTCATTTCTTACCGATTTCACTTCGAATGCAACTTACTCAATTAAATTACCTAAAACACTAATAACAAGGTATAATGATACAGATATTGGGGAAGACGGAGCAGTAACCCATGAGACGATTTACCGGGTCGTCACAGGTTGATTTTGATGTGATAATAGGAATGGACTGGTTTGCCTCATGCTATGCAAATGTTGATTGTCGTACGAAGATGGTTAGGTTTCAGTTTCCTGGTGAACCCGTCACCGAATGGAAGGGGAACATTGCTACGCCGAAAGGTATGTTTATTTCCTATCTTAAGGCAAGGAAGATGATCTCAAAGGGTTACATTTATCATCTCGTTCCCATTAGGGATGCGGAGGCGAAGTCGCCTACTCTACAATCAATCCCTGTGGTCAATGAATTTCCAGATGTTTTCCCAGATGAACTCCCAGATCTTCCTCCTGAAAGGGAGATAGAGTTTAGCATTGATATGTTTCCTGACACTCAACCGATCTCTATCCCTCCATACAAGACGGCCCCGGCAGAGTTGCGAGAGTATAAGGCGCAGTTGAAGGACTTGCTGGATAAGGGCTTCCTTAGGCCTAGCACTTCACCTTGGGGTGCACCAGTCTTGTTTGTGCGGAAGAAAGACGGGTCGTTAAGGATGTGTCTCAATTATCAACAGTTAAATAAGTTTACTATAAAGAACAAATATCCACTTCCAAGGACTGACGACTTGTTTGAACAACTCCAGGGTGCCAAGTATTTTTCCAAGATTGATTTACGTTCAGGGTATCATCAGGTGAGGGTCAAGGAGAAGGATATTCCAAAAACAGCCTTCCGGATAAGATATAGGCTTTTTGTGTTCTTGGTAATGTCGTTCGGGCTAACAAATGCCCCAGCAGCTTTTATGGATCTCATGAATAGTGTATTCAGGCCCTATCACGATGTGTTCGTGATTGTATTCATTGATGACATTCTGGTGTATTATCGTTCAAAGACAGAACATACGGGCCACTTGCGGATAGTATTACAGACCCTTCGGGATCGTAAGTTGTATGCTACGCTCTCCAAATGTGAATTCTGGCTAAACTCAGTAGCATTCCTTGGCCATGTTTGACATTCAAAAGATCGATTTAGTGAAAAATTGGCTAAGACCTACAACACCGTCAGAAGTCCGTAGTTTTCTAAGGCTAGCAGGATATTATAGGAGGCTTATAGAAGGGTTTTCCTCTATATCAGCCCCATTGACTAAGTTGACACGGAAAGCTACCAAGTTCCAGTGGTCTGACGCTTGTGAACATAGTTTTCAGGAGCTAAAGAATCGATTGACATCCACAATAGTGCTCACTCTCCCAGAAGGAACTGAAGGTTATGTGGTATATAGTGATGCCTCAAATATATTTTTGGGGTGCGTATTGATGCAACGTGGGAAGGTGATTACTTATGCATCAAGACAATTGAACAAACATGAAAATAGTTACCCGACTCATGATTTGGAATTGGCGACAGTAATATATGCTTTGAATATTTGGCGGCACTACTTATACGGTGTCCATGTTGACATCTACACAAATCACAAAAGTTTACAACACATCTTCCAGCAGAAGGAGTTGAATATGAGGCAGCGTAGGTGGCTTGAATTACTTAAAGATTACGATGTCGAGATATTGTACCATCCAGGTAAAGCCAATGTTGTGGCAGACGCTCTCGGTCGTAAGTCAATGGGAAGCCTAGTACACATTGAGGCAAGTAGATAGGGGTTGAAAAGAGCTTCATCAACTAGCTAATATGAGAATTAGATTGTTAGACCCTGATGACGGAAGTGTTACTATATAGAATACGTCAGAATCATCTTTGGTAACCGAGGTAAAAGCACGACAATATGAAGATCCTACCTTGGTGCGGTTAAGAGAGAGTATTCAGCAGGGTAAAATTTTAGCTTTTGAGATCGAAGGGGCTGGGACACTAAGATATCAGGGCCGATTATGTGTGCCTAATGTAGCAGGGTTGCGAGAGAAAATTATGATTGAGATTCATCAGTCCCGATATTCTATCCACCCCGGTTCCACAAAGATGTATGATGACATTAAGTAGCAGTATTGGTGGGATAACATGAAGAAGTCTATTGCAAAATTTGTAGCCCAGTGCCCTAACTGTCAACAAGTAAAGATTGAGCATCAAAAACCTGTTGGATTGATTCAGAATATAGAGATTCTGATATGGAAATGGGAGGTGATTAATATGGACTTCATTATGGGATTACCTCGCTCTTATCATAAGTTTGACTCCATCTGGCCTGATAGTTGATCGACTTACAAAATGTGCCCATTTTCTGCCAGTTAAGACAACTTACATAGCTGAAGATCATGCGAAATTGTATATCAAGGAGATTGTTAGGCTTCATGGTGTGCCATTATCTATTATATCAGACCGAGGAGCTCAATTTACGGCTAACTTTTGGAGGTCTTTTCAGAAGGGTTTAGGCACACAAGTGAATCTCAGCACGACATTCCATCCACAGACTGACGGACAGGCTGAACTTACCATTCAGACACTTGAAGATATGCTACGAGCATGTGTTCTAGATTTCAAGGGGAACTGGGATGATCATCTAGCACTAATAGAATTCGCCTACAATAATAGCTACCATTACAGTATTAAAATGGCCCCATACGAGGCACTATACGGGAGGATATATAGATCACCAGTTGGATGGTTCGAAGTCGGTGAGACGAAATTGTATGGGCTAGATTTGATTCACCAATCCATTGAGAAGATGAAAGTGATACAAGAGCGACTGAAAGCGGCACAAAGAAGGCAAAAATCTTATTTCGATGTCCGACGTCGTGACCTGGAATTTGAGGTTGGTGATTGGGTTTTCCTGAAGATCTCGCCAATGAAGGGTGCTATGCGTTTTGGGAAGAAGGGTAAACTGAATCCTCGGTATATCGGGCCGTACAAAATTCTTCGACGAATTGGACAGGTTGCTTATGAGTTAGAATTGCCATCTGAATTGAAATTTGTCCACCCGATATTCCAGGTATCTATGTTGAGGAAGCTTATTGGAGACCCTTCTCGGGTCGTCCCTATCAAAGATGTACAAGTTACAAAGGATTTATCATATGAAGAAATGTCAGTGGCTATATTAGATCGACAAGTCCGCAAGCTGAGAACAAAGGATGTAGCTTCCGTCAAAGTATTGTGGAGGAACAATAATACGGAAGAAATGACATGGGAAGCAGAAGATCTGAGATGAAGTCTACATACCCTTACCTGTTCCAGAATAAAGATAATGAGGATGTCGGGGGAACGCAGGACGCATTAGAAGGAGAAATGTCTCAATGAGGGAAGCAATAACTTGAGAATACTCTTTCTTAATGCAAAATAGTGATATGCAAATAGTATACGTAGCAATAATGCTTTGTATAGCCTTGTAAGGCCATAGGTTGGGTTTAACTGCTTGCAAGTTTTGCTAATGTCCATTTTATAGAGGAAACTCAGCCAGAAATTACCATCAGAAATCCACGATGAGTTAGACTCCCCGTAAACCCTTACATTCAAGGACGAATGTTCCTAAGGGGGGAAGGGTGTTACAACCCATATTTGCATATGTTAGCTTACGCCGTAAGTTAGTCTCCGTAGGTCTGAGAAGAGATTATCTTTGAAATGATAGGAATTTAGTCCTATTTGTCTTAAATGATACAAGGGTGTATAAGAGCAGTTAACAAGTACTAGAAGTTAAACGAATCAAGGATGTTGTAACACGTATTTTCGGGTAAATCTAGAGGTGATTAATATTAACAAGAGGTTATGTTTTAAGGTAGTTGAATCATATAATACCTATTTCATAAGTCTTGAAGTCAAACGATTTATGAAACAAAAGTCGACAAAAGTTGTCGCAACTTATGTTCATAATTTTACTCATACTTTAGGTAAAATGTCACTAAGATTTTCTCCCAATTTACTTGGAATTACGGGGTCATATACCCAGCACATTGAATATCTATGAGTCTAGTTTCTAACGCATTAATCCGTTTATCAATACGATCTCCGAGTTTAGAGATATTTGCGTTTTTGCGAGACTGCGCCAAGCAGCTCTCGGTGGGGCCCACATAGGCGGTTAAGACTTGTAGATGTATATAACACGCCTCAAGCCCGGTTATAAGTCATTTGTTTTCAGTATATGCAGACCTTAGAACCCTAAGAACACCCCCTCAAGTTTCTCTCATGATCCAAGACTAGAACAAAGGGCAAACAACACAAATCAAGTGTCGGGAATCCCGTGGCGCTAGTAAGTTCCTTATTCTTCTTGTTGTTGCTGATTTTTGTGTTGTTCCAGCTCGTTCGGGAGGTTGTTTTAAGTTGTTTATGTTCCGTAAAATACTCCCTCAAGTTTTAGTATCAACCTAGGTGATTTCAGACCTTCTAAAGTGATTCTAGTGTCGAAAAACCCTAATTGATTGCTAGCTTCGCTCCCTTGTTTTTGTGGCAGCATTGGAAGGATATTTCGTGGTCAATTAAGGTCAAATTGGAGTTGTTCTTTCTGTTTAAAGGTAAGGAACCTCTTACCCTACATGTATTGAAGATTATCCAAGTTATGGCTAAGTCTTTGAAGCTAGAACTTGTGAGATATATGTTGAAAGGCTTGCTAGTAATGTTGCTGGTTGGTGGACTATTTTGGGAGGCTCAAGATGATTATTATTGATGTTTTTTGGGCTGTTTGCTGATTGGTTTTATTTGTGGAAAGTCATATAAATAGGGGAGGTGTTGTCCGTTTCATCGTATAATAGGTAACGATACATAATAGTTACGATGCTTAAACGATAACGATAGTGTCATTTCTCTTATTGTAGACTAAGGAGTCGTTGCATTTTCATACCTTGATATTGGGAAGTATATATAAGATATGTGAAGCTATTCCTTTCCTTCTTTGCACGACTTTGATTGTGCATAATGTAATCAACGAGCTTCCAATGATACTCCACTCTTAGAGGCTAGCAGTACTTACATTATTCCCTTCTTATGGAACAATTCATGTTGATGTTACTTATCTTTATTTTTACCTTATCAATATTGTTGGTACTTCCTGATTCTTATAAGATTCTTGATGAGGATTTAGTCCTAATAATGTGTACGGAGGATACCAACCTTACGTCACTCCGTAAGGTTCAAAGTGTGATTCCAATGAGTCCAGCATGCATTATCTATTTTACTCTACCGAGCCGCGCTATAGTCGGCCGGGTATGGCACCTATTGTGCAACTATATATATGTATCTGTTTTACTCCACTGAGCCACGCTATATTCGGCATCTATTTTACTCTACCGAGTCCGCGCTATAGTCGGCCGGGTATGGCACCTACTGTGCAACCACTGATCAGTTGGGTATGATGTTACCGAGCCTTATGATGGCCGGGGTATGATATGATGATGATGAGGCCCACAGAGGCGCATGTATATGATGATTTTAAAAGGATATATATGTATATGCACATCAGGCATTTCATGATTAGTCGCCCTCAGAGGTACTCAGATGTTACAGTGTGTATATTTTCTATCCCTATGCACATTACTGTTCTTACATTATGCTTTCCTATCTTACATACTCAGTACTTTATTCTTACTAACGTCCTTTTATTTGTGGACGCTGCATGTCGTGCTACAGGTCCTGATAGACAGGTAGGCGAAGCTCCCCCACCACAGTAGGCTGCCCAGTTCAACGGTTATTAGCAAGATCCCTTCTCCGGACTTGCCGTGCATTTTTGTTATAGGCGCTATGGGTATGTCGGACCCCTGTTCCGGAAATGTTGCATCACTTGTGTTCCTTTAGAGGCTCATAGACAAGTGTTGACTCATGTATAGTTTGGATTGCCTTGTTGACTAATTTTTGTTGTATAGTCTCTCATGACAGCCTTATCGACCCATGATATATATGTTCATGCCATTATCTGTCATTGTTGGTTGTTTAGGATTCATGTCTACCATTTATACCGATCTCATTGGCCCGTATAGACAATAAGAAATATTAGATAAAATGAGCATTGGTGCTCGGCAAGTATGGCCTGGGTTCCAGTAATGGCCCTCCGGCTTGGGTCGTGACAGGTACACTGTTCTCTCAGCTGACTTGGTGAGCCCCACTCCTTTCCGGGGTTGTGCATCTTTTGTTCCGTATGTATTCTGTTTTGAGGTATAGCCGGAGCCTTGTTGCCGACACTATCATTGTACTTTTTTATGTCTGTTTGAGGCTCCGTAGACATAGTGTGGGTTGTGAATTAGTTTGACAAAGTTAAACTAAAGATGTTGTAGTTGTATCTCATGCTTCCACTGTAAAATTATGGTTGTGAAATGTATTGTTTTGGAGACTTATAAATGAAGTATCTAATGGTAATGGAACTAATGTTGTCCATCCCCGTGGTATTAATTAGTGAAGTTTATATTCTCTTTATTTAAGGGTGGGTTGTCTTATTTCGGTTAAGCGTCGGTCGCACTTCCCGAGGTCGGGGAGTGACAAACTTGGTATCAAAGCCTAAGATTTTAAAGTGTCCTAGGATATCTCGGAGCCGTGTCTAGTGGAGTCCTTCTTATCGGTGTGTTGTCGACTACATCTATAATTAGGAGGCTACTTGCGCACTTAGGAATAATACCCTTCTTTGATGTTCTCGATTGTGCGATGAAGTAGATTTTAAGATTGTTCCTTCTTTAACTCGTGCTTTACTCTAACTTTCAATACATGGCGCCTAAGAAGAAGGCAAGAACTGGCCAAGGAGCCACTGTCACCCCGGGAGTAACAGTTTATTTGATATTTGATGATGCGGATGAGCACCCGAGGGGTGAGGATATTTCCCCAATTACTACACCGCCCGAATCCACTATTCCTACTCAAACTCCACCAGTTCCTACACCTATTGAGGGTGCAACTGTCCCTCTAACTGATATTCTAGCTCCACCTCCAGCTCCAGCTTTTGTTCCGTTGTTTCTGATGGGGATCTTAGTGGAGCCATACAAATGTTGGCTCAGATAGTAGAGATCAAATGTTGCACCTACTTCTGCTAGTCAGCTAGGGGATTCCGCTAGTTCCAGGGTCAATAAGTTTCTCTAGTTGGATCCTCCAGTGTTCACAGGTACTAATCCTAAGGAGGACCCCCAGGACTTCATTGATGAAATGCACAACACTCTCCGAGTTATGCATGCTACTGAGACAGAGAGAATGGAGTTGGCCTCCTACCGCCTGAAAGGGGTGGCCTATTCTTGGTTTGAGATGTGGGGGCGGTGGAGTGAGTTCACCGATGCTTTAATGGACCATTTCTTGCTTGTCGAGACTAAGGTGGCCCGTGCCGCTGAGCTTGAGAGCCTGAAGTAGGGTAGCATGAATGTGTGGGAGTACCATATGGAATTTGCGCGCCTATCCAAATATGCTATTCACATGTTGCCTACTGTGGAAGCTAGAGTGCGCCGGTTTGTGCAGGGCCTTAGCCCCTTGCTTATTAATGAGGCAACTACGACTGCCTATAATTCTGATATGCAATATGGGAAGATGGTGGCATTTTCTCAAGCTATAGAGGATCGTAAACTAAAAAATAGAAGGGAGCGTGTGGGTAGTGGCTCGGACTGCGGGCAACTTGGGTGGTTCTTATAGTGGTTGTAGGTCAGTAATAAGGGGAGGGTCATCAAGGCCATCTCAGCCATTTGCTCAGTCTTCAATGAGTGCACCACCATCCAGGCCTAGTCTGGGCAATAGGGACCCCACCAGCAGGGTCGGCCTAGAGGGAGATTCCATCAGTAGCGGAGGCCCCAATGCCCTAATTGTGGGAGGATCCACTTTGGGGTCTGCTTTATGGACATACCTATATGCTATCGGTGTAGCGTGAGGGGTCACATTTAGAGGGATTGCTGCTCGTCCCACCGGATCATGGACCTACCAATATGCGATGGGCCCACCAGATGTAGCTCTACAGCAACTACATCCACAGCACCTCCTCCAGCTCAAGGCACCCCAGCACCTGTAGGACGTGGTGCAGTTAGGGGTGGTGCATAGAGTTCGGGTGGACCTAGTAAATTTTATGCTATGCGGAGGCGTCGGGATTCAAAGGCTTCTCTAGATGTTGCCACAGGTATACTGACTGAATCCCATGATGTATATGCTCTTATTGATCCCGGTTCCACTTTGTCTTATGTCACTCCCTATGTTGCTATGGAATTTGGGATAGAACCGAAACAACTTCATGAGTCGTTCTCTATATCTACTCTAGTTGGTGAGTCTATTGTGGCGACATGATTCTATAGGGAATGTGTTGTCACGTTGCATGGTCGGGACACCATTGCCGATCTCATTGGGTTGGAGATGGTTGAGTTTGATTTAATAATAGGTATGGATTGGCTTTATTCAAGTTTTTCCAAGCTTGACTGTCGAACCAGAACCGTTAGATTTGAATTTTCGAATGAGTCAGTGATTGAATGGAAGGGGGAGGATGTGGTACCGACGGGTAGGTTTATTTCTTGCCTTAAGGCCATGAGAGTTATTAACAAGTGATGTATTTACCATTTGGTCCGGGTTACGGACACCGATGCTGAGGCACCTACACTTGAGTCTGTGCATGTTGTGAATGAATTTTCAGAGGTCTTTGCGGATGAGCTCCCTGGGATCTCGCCAGACAGGGAGATTGATTTTGGGATTGATGTGATGCCAGGAACGCAACCTATATCCATTCCACCCTACAGAATGGCACCACAGAATAGAAGGAGCTAAAGGAACAATTGAAAGATTTGTTAGAGAAGGGTTTCATCTGGCCGAGTATGTCGCCTTGGGGCGCACCGGTTCTATTTGTAAAAAAGAAGGATGGGTCGCTAAGAATGTGTTTTGACTATCGGCAACTCAACAAAGTTACAATCAAGAATAAGTACCCACTGCCAAGGATATATGATTATTTGACCAATTGCGGTGTGCTAAGTACTTTTCTAAGATCGATTTAAGATCCGGGTATCACTAATTGAAGATCAAGGAGTAGACATTCCGAAAAAAGCTTTAAAGACTCGATACAGGCACTTTGAATTTCTGGTAATGTCTTTCGGGCTAGCAAATGCCCCCGCAACTTTCATGGATCTTATGAATTAGGTCCTTAAACCTTTCCTCGACTCCTATGTGATAGTGTTCATTGACGATATTCTTGTTTATTTGCGGAGCCGTGAGTACTATGCCAATCATGTCAGGGCAGTTTTGTAGACTCTATATCAGCACCAATTGTATGCAGAGTTATTGAAATGTGAATTTTGGCTTGAATCTGTTACATTCTTGGGTCATGTCGTCTCCCGAGAAGGAATTGAGGTTGATCCTCAGAAGATTCCAGCTGTAAGGAATTGGCCTAGACCATTTACCCCAACAGAGATTCGCAGTTTCTTGGGCTTAGCTGGATACTACAGGAAGTTTGTGGAGGGTTTCTCTACACTTGCCTCTCCGTTTGACTAAATTGACACAGAAGGCGATTAAGTTCCAATGGTCAGATGCTTGTGAAAGGAGGTTCCAATAGTTGAAATCAAGATTAATTACGGCTCCGGTGTTGACTTTACCAGAGTGTACGGATGGATTCGTGGTATATTTCGATGCTTCAAGGATCGTACTTGGTTGTGTATTAATGCAACATGGAAAGATGATAGCGTATGCTTCTAGGCAACTCAAGAATCATGAAAATAACTATCCAACACATGACTTAGAGCTTGGCGGCGGTGGTATTTGCATTGAAGATTTGGTGTCATTATTTGTATGGGGTCCATATGGATATATTAACGGACCATAAGAGCCTTCAGTATATTTTCAAACAGAAGGAATTGAATCTGAGGTAGAGAAGATGGCTTGAGTTATTCAAGGATTATGACATCGATATCCAGGAAGGCTAATGTTGTGGCGGATGCTCTTAGCCAAAAATCTATGGGTAGATTGGCTCACTTGGAGGCATATCAAAGGCTGTTGGTCAAGGAGGTTCATCGATTAGCTTGTTTGGGAATTCGTCTTGCAGATTCTAGTGAAGGAGGAGTGATTGTGCAAAATAGGGCTGAATCATCGCTTGTTGTGGAAGTCAAGGAAAAGCAATACAACGACCCGTTGTTGGTACAATTGGAGTGAATTCAAAAACATAAGACCATGGCCTTTTCTCTAGGCCTAGATGATGGTACACCAAGGGCATCTATGTGTTCCAAATGTGGATGGTCTTCGAGAGAGAATCATGATTGAGGCTCACACTTCTAGGTATTCCGTGTAACCGGGCTCTACAAAAATGTACCATGATCTTAGGGATGTCTATTTGTGGAATGATATGAAGAGGAATGTAGCGGACTTTGTGTCGAGATATCCAAATTTTCAGCAAGTGAAGTGCGAACACCAAAGGCCTGGTGGCTTAGCACAGAACATAGAAATTCCGATGTGGAAATGGGAGATGATCAATATGGACTTTGTGGTAGGACTACCTTGCACTCCTTGCAAGTTTGACTCTATTTGGGTAACTGTGGACGGACTCTCGAAATCAACACACTTTTTTCCTGTTAAGGATTCCAACACAGCAGAACAGTATGCTCAATTTATATCAAGGAAATAGTCTGGTTGCATGGCACTCCAGTTTCTATTATCTCAGATCAAGTGGTATAGTTCACGGCTATTTTTTGGAAGAAATTTGAGCAAGGTTTAGGTACTCAGGTGAATCTTAGTATATAGCCTTCCATCCACAGACCGACGGGTAGCAAAGCGGACTATTCAAAAGCTTGAGGATATGTTTCGCGCTTGTGTTCTTGACTTCAAATGTAACTGGGATGATCATTTGCCTCTAATAGAATTTGCCTACAACAACAGTAATCATGGCAGCATTCAGATGGCACTGTTCGAGGCTTTATATGGTAGGAGATATATATATCCCATTGACTGGTTCGAGATTGGGGAAGCAGAGTTGATAGGGCCAGATCTCGTGCATCAGGCTATGGAAAAAGTTAAGATCATTAAGGAGCAGTTGAAAACTGCTCAGAGTCGTCAAAATTTCTATTAGAATGTGCGTCGCAGGGATTTGGAGTTCAAAGAAGATGACTGGGTGTTCTTGAAGGTTTCCCCTATGAAGGGTGTATGATACGCTCAAATTACACCTTACTAGAAAGTGTAAGTGGTCGATGTCAAATATAATAACCCAACAAGGTTGGGGTCGAATCCCACAGGGAATAGGTGTGAAACGTTTATCTAATTAGTGTAATACTCAACTAAGTCGTAATTCTATCAAGTAAATGTACTAAAAAGTGTATTGAATTTAAGTGTAAACGAAAATTGATTGCAATATTGTGAATATAAATAATATGAATTAAAGAAACCAAGGTTGTGTTCCCCTTAATGTAGTATAATGCTATTGATATTACGGACAACTTTCTTGATATGCAATTGATACCTAATTTACTACCCAATATTTTCTAATAATTGAATAATATATCCTCTTTATAATTTTCCCAAATACAAAAGAGTTGTGATTATGAACTATCAATTAATGCCAAATTAAAACCCACTTATTCTTAAGCGATTTTATTAAACAAGGTTTAAAGCCTTGAGTCTTTGTTATTTACTTCTACCCAATTATATCCCACTTTCCCAAGCAAAGATAGAATTAATTGGCGTTCCTTAATGTTTGCAACCACTAACGATTGTTTGAAGAATAAGAAGTAAATAAATATCAATCATCCGTTGAAATCATATTCAAGATCAAAATCTCAATAACATTGTACTCATATAGGGTTCATAACCTTAGCGTTTAGACTTAGCTACTCATGCTGAAAATTAAATAAGAAAGAATAGTAATTGTCATCATCTTACAAAATAGAAGGTAATTGATCCAAAAGCTTCCAAGAATTCAAAATATCTTAAACCTCGTACTTTGTGCTCTCAATTCTGACAAGATATCCTCCACAAAACCCTATTAAACCTATTTATAAAGGCCCAAATCGCAAGGCGAGGTCCGGACTAATTTTTCCCTGGTGTTAATAATGCGGACCGCATTTCTGTCGCAAAACAGAAATGTGGACCACAAATCTTCCTCGACTGTCGCATATGTGACCCAAGAGTTTTGCCTTTATCGCATTATGGTTTTGCGGTCCGCATGTTGATTATGCGATCGCGATATGCGATCCCACTCTTCACCCTGATTTTCACCTAGAAACTCTGCTTGCATTTGCAATTTCACAGTGCAAGTTTGCAGTTCGCATTCTTGTTTTGCGGTCGCATATGCGACCGCATTCTCGACATGAAGAAGTGCCCAGAGTTCTGTCCTTGTTTGCGATTTGCTTGTGAACTATGCGGTCCGCATATGCTGTTTGTGACTGCATACTCACATTTGCGATGCTGTTGAATTCTGTTCTTGTCTTCAGTTGGCTTTTTGAACTCTTTTCCGAGCTTTTGGGTCCTTACACTCGATGTACTGCAAATACACTAAAATTACATAAGTATCGGTAGAATTTCCATGTAAAACAAGTTAAACTCTAAGCAAGTAGTATCAAAATGTGCCGAAATTACCCGGCACATCAACACCCCCAACTTAAACTCTTGCTTTTCCTCAAGCAACTAAAACGATACTATCCTATTCTAGACTCTACTTATCAAACATGAAACAATATTGACTATGGACGGTGTTTGTTGTTAGCATCTCAAGTATATCTCTTTGAATACTTTACCCTCCTTGAATCATCAGTATATTTAAGGACAACCAATCAACTTGTGAACTTTGAGCCTCAACAAAGTACCTAAAGGCTACCTTCAGCTGAATGCACTTATGCTTTACTTAAAACTCAATTTTCTATCAACCTAGCAGTTTATGTGCCCTCACTGGAAAGAAAGTCCCACTCTCACAATATTTATCATAACAATACAAAGGGACTAAAGTGCAAATACACTCACTCTCAGAACAAAATTTCAAGTGCCACCACATGCCATACCATAGCCTTGCCCTTATTTTAATTCGTCACCTACTTTTAAGAACACTGGGTTGGAGATAACATAAGGACTTTGTAAGCTTGTAATGTAGGTTTAAGGAAGGTTAGGATATATATTTAGATATGAATGACTACACCCTCCTTGAACACTAATTACATTTCTCTTTCTTTTAACATTTTGCTTCCTTTCAACCCCATAGCCTCGATGGCGTTTAGTTCCCAAAGTGGACCCGCCTTACATACCTCTCTAATTTATTTCAGAGCTCCATTATTGTACATACATATATAACTATTGTCTTTTTCTTTTCTCTCTTTTTTTTTTCTTTTTATTTTCTTTGGAGCTTTCATAACTTCCCATTAGCACTTTCAGGTATAGGCCTTCACCTTCACTTCACAACCTTATTCATTTCCATTTTGACCCATACCCCCAACTTAGGCTTTTAGCCCTATTCTCAATGTTCAAGGAGGAACGGGTTCAAAAGAGGTCATTATTTTACGAACAGGAAAGGTTTGTAATGCGGAGGCCAAGGAAAAGGCTAGAGGCTCAAATAGGGTACTAGTGATATTATTTATGCACAGGTAGGCTAAAAAGGCTAGAAAGGTTTCATAAATAAACAAAGAATGCCTAAGATCCTCTCTCTAACTCAGTGTAATTATAGTAAGCGTCGAAAAATCAATCGGGCAAGTTCTAGATGGCAGAAGCAAACACAAGAACTATTTAAACAAAGAGCTCACGCACATGGCACACAAACTGTTCGGTTAACATAGTTTATAGCTTTAGAGTTAACATTTTGCCACTCGAGGTTGTCCTCATGTATAAATACATGACTCTAGGTGGATCTAGAGTTACAGAGTGAGCCACAAGTTCACACAAGTTGATTTGTTAACAAGGGTATAATCTACACACAGATTTACATACTTGATACTAAACAATTTCACCATCCCGGTCAATATGTTTCATTTTGATAACCCGGTTCTACTATTACACCCTTGAAAAAGAACCCGGCAAAGAAAAAACAAGGGAATTTTATTGACAAACTTTATTTCACTATCTATTTAACTACAACAGCATATATACATAAATCATGAATCATCACTATATATTTTACAATTACCAATGTCGCTAAACATGCCAGAAAATAGATTACATACACAGATAAGGCTACCACCCCCAACCGAAATCATGTATTGTCCCCAATGCATAAGAAAAGAAGATAGAGTGCAAGGGGCTTCTGGGGGCGCATTAGCGTGAAGAGATTCAGTAGCCTAGGAATCCTTTGAAGCTGCAGGAGGGTTGTGGGACTTAACTGGAGCAGGTGGTGGGGCTGCTGAGTTGCTAGCTTCGCCCACTGGTGGCTGTGTGGCCGATGAGTCTGCAAGGGCGGCCACATCCGCTAGCGAGTGTTGTATGGCCCTCTCAATGTCTGTGTGCTCTTCTTCCTCCACTGTTGGTGCAGCAATTGCTTTGCCCTTCTCCTTAGGGTCATCACCCTCATCAGACCATGAACTGGCATCCTCTGTCTCTTCCCCTTCTAACTCTGATGACTGCCCCGATGTCTCGTCATCAGTAACATCTACCGGTACCGAAGAAGCTGGAGGATGAGGCACTTTGGCAGACGAAGGTGCAATGTCGGCCATTAGAGCAGTGAAGTCCAAGCCCAAGTCTGGTGCAGCAATGTCTGCACTTTGGGCACCCTCTTTGGGGAGGAGAGATGCTATGTCGAACTCCAAATTTTGTATTTTCTGGAGTTCGGTGTTCATGGATTTTACTTCCTCCCTCAGCTGGGGTAAACCCCTAACCTCCCCTTTCTATATGTTCAACCCTAGACTCAAGTTTGTTCAAACGATCCCCGAACAATGTTTGTTGTTGTTGGAGAGTGGTCACTGACGTTAGAATAGGAGTCAGGGCTTGTTTGATCAGGTGGGGAAGGGTTTTCAAGAGTTGGTCCACTTTGGCATTGGCGTGTTGTGCAATTAGACCAAGTCTTGAACGGGCTGGCATTGTTGAAGAAGGTGGACTCGTGGTGGATGGGGGTGCAGGTTCTGCTGCAGCAATGGAGGCTTCTGGATCTTAGGGAGATGGGAGAGTTTGGGAGTCAATGTTCGGAAGTGGGGTCTCTGTTGGGGGCAGCAGAATCACTGATATGAGTGATGTCTATATCCCTCGTTGACTTTCTGAGTTTGTTAGCTTGTGGCAAGAAAGGCACATTCACCGCTTGGTAAAGGGTTGTGATCAAACTCGGAAAAGGAAGTGATGTGGCACGCTGCGTTGCCCGAATGCCAATCTCCTGGAAGATGAGACTCCCCACATCAATTTTTATACCGGCCAAGAAGCACGCAATGAGAAGTGCTTTCTCAATGCTTATATCTGTTTCATTTCTGGATGGTATTACATGGGAGGTGACGAAGTTCAGCCAAAATTTTCCCTCCCTTGTGAGGTCCTCTTTGTATACCTTCTTTCCAGGGTGTATCCAAGTAGGAGTCCCCTTTGGAGTACTTGGCATCGTACTCGGCTGTGCCTGATTGCTAATTGGGGAAGCAGAGTTAATTAATATGCTCACTGTCGCAAAACACACTCTTTCCCTAAACCTGTACGATGCCCATGAATATTCTGTTGCGTCTGTGGTACCTCGTTCTTGAAGTTCCATAGGATGCATAGAATTCTCTGACCATTGACTCATTATATTCTTTAGGGTCCGTAGTGAAATACTCCCATTTTCTCGTTTTGATGTTGTCGAGAATATGAGGGTACTGTTCCTGTAATCCATTCAAACTTAACTTTTTCTCCCCCAAGATTTTACTTTTTGTTAGCCCTTCCTTGAACAATGTCCTGGAACCTTGAACCCCGAATCGATGCTGAAGGTCATCTCCGCATTTCCTTCTGGCCTCAGCCACTAGATCAACTTCAGGCAAGCGGTCCTCCTCATCAGACTGGGAGGGGATTGGCAACTTTGACTCCATTCTAACACGTTTGGGTTGTGCTGTGGTAGGAGCGGATGATGGCCTTTTCTTTGCGGAGTGCTTTTGAGGTGCCATATCTGCATGAGCGTAAAATGTAAGCGAAATTATCATCAGTAGAGAAAAGAAAAACAGGAAGAATCAACAAAGACTTACAGAAATGCGGTGAGGTTTGCGGTCGCATATCCACTATGCGAACTGCAAACTCGTCGCATTCTTAGGTGTGCCAAGCTAGCTTTCATTCTGCGGTGGAATATGTGAATCGCATAACCACTATGCGAATCGCATAACCATCGCAGAGTGTTCTTGTGCACAGGCATGTTTACTGAACACAAATGCGTTCGCATATCCACCGCAAAGTGAGATATGCGATCGCAAACTTACCGCAGAAATTACTGGTGCCAATCAAAATGTTCTGACCTTGTTTGCTGTGCCTTTGCGGTCCGCATAGTAGTTATGCGATCGCAAAGGCACCGCATTTGTCGTCTTTCTCAGGTATCTAGGGTTTAGGGATGCGGTCCACATTTCGATTTTGTGGACCGCAAATACCTTTGGATACACAAGTATGTTCATCCCCCAAGAATTACAACCCTAGATTCCTGTCTTCATCCACCACAAAGTTCAAACAACTACATTGAACAACCAAATCCAACTTGCAAAATTAAAATTAAAAATATAGCAAAGGTAGTAGTTTAGTGGTTAAGCAAACATACCTAGGAAGAAGATTGGAGGATTTAGGACAACTTTTAATTAGCACTTCGATGTTTGGTAAACTTGAAATTCAATTTTCCCCCGATAATGTCTATCGTTGTTCGTTCTCTGTTGTTTTCTCTCATTTTTTTTGTACTAAATAGAAGGATTTAGAAGAGGAGGGAATGCAGACACGTACCTGTCAGTATGCGATGATTAAGTCATCGCATAGTGTAAATGCGAATCGCAAAGTAGGCTACCTCACCGCATTTATGTCATTGTTTTGAGCCAAACCTTCTGTCTCTGTTTGCGATGAGAATTCGGACCGCATAATACAAATGCGATCTGCAAAATGCTGTACATTATCGCATTTATGACAGCTATGTTTATTCAACTTTCTGCTTCCGTTTGCGACACAAATACGGCTCGCATATTGATAATGCGATCGTATTTGTGTAGCATTTGTCACATTGTTGTATTTTTCTTCAGTTTCACGAACTCCTTTGTGTCCTTTTGTCAAACTCCTGCATTCTAAAACATCCTTCAAATAGCCCTACGTACAACTATGATATCAAAACTTAAATAAATGTACAACATCAAGCAAAAGTAAATGTTACCACACATGGGTTTCCTCCCATGAAGCGCTTGATTTAACGTCACGGCACGATGAAGCTAGGACGCCTCTGAAATCATTCCATGGTTGGGCATGGCCCATCCTTTAGAGCCAGTTGCTCTACCAAATGTTTCTCTCCAT
>MCJB01043720.1:25046-54875 GCA_002018475.1 Nicotiana obtusifolia | reverse complement strand
ATATAAACTATATATCTATACATATATATAAGGCAATATATTGTATATATAGTTTATATCTATATATATATATATGTGTGTATATATATACATTATATACAACACTTATATAAAGCAATATATATATATATATGTACTTTATGTGTAATAAACTATATATATATATATATATATATATATATATATATATATATATATACAACACTTATATAAAGCAATATCTATATATCTATATTTATATCTATATATATATATATATATATATATATATATACACACACATTATATACAACACTTATATAAAGCAATATATTTATATAATACATATACATAGGTTATATGTATATATATACAATATATACAACATATATATACAAGGCTTATTAAAAGAAATTTCTGTTGATTTAAAAAAAAAAATACGGAACCGCTAGGCCCGTTGGGCCCGTTGGCCTAGGCCCGTAGCGGGCCGGTCCCAACCCACGAGACCGCCAGGCCCGGGACCGCCAGACCCATTAAGCCCAGGCCCGCGGGTGGGCCACAGCATTAAACTAGACAATTCAAGAGATTTTTTAAAATATTAAAAAGGAACTAGAAAGAGAGAAGCTCTTAGCAAACCAAACTCTATAGAAAGGACAAACTTCAATGGCTGCTACAAAGTGGGAAGCTTGATCATATAGTCAAGGATTGTCCCTGATGAAAAATTGAATGGGCAAAGGAGTATGTCAAGAAACGGAAGAAGGATTGTGGTCTAGGTTATAGTTACAATAAAGCTCTGAAGCTAAAATGAAGGCTGCAGAGGATGCCATAAATCAAGTATTTCTGGCTGCATATGAAGATAGAAGTGATGACAATCAGGATGAAGATGAAAAAACTGATGGGATCAACAAACCTAGCTAGAGGGAGATCCAACAAATCGTCCACCCCATTTACTGAACAATATTTTAGTTGGTGAAAAGATAGAACAGAAACCTTTTGCAGCCTGAGAACTTTGACCGGTGGATAATTGTGATTTACCAACAAAGATTGAAAAAGAAGGAAGGAAAGTTGCCAAAATAGAAGAAGAGTTCAATGCTGATGACAAGATAATGCTAGAGAAAAATACCAAAGCCAAGTTGATTTTGTATTAATTTCTTAGACTTGAGGAGATCAATAGGATTTCGAAATGTAACACTGCCAATGAAATCTGGGAATGGCTAATCACAATACATGAAGAAACTCACTCAGACATGGCTTGAAAAGCACTGATTTTGAGAAGATTAACACTAATGACATCGTATTTTTGATGGTCATAAGTGACTCTAAATCTGAAGCGGGAAACGAGGAGGTAAATGTCCTCGGCCTTAAAGATAACCTTCATCTTCTTTCTAAGAAAAGACTGTGCTGCCATGATGCTCTCATCAATTAATCAGATTTGAGTGCTGGAAAATAAAAATTGTTCAATGATTTTTCAATTGTTAAGTCTGAATGTCATAATCTTGAGTTCAGAACATCTAAACTAAAAAAGGAAAAACAAGATTTTAAGAAATAGGTTCTTATTTTAAACCATGAAATTGAAGCACTCAAATCTTAATATGAAAAACTGAAGAAAGCATCGTGTAAAGGAAAAGGTGGATCAGTAATATATAAAAGTCACTTGAAAAGGAATTAAAATTGACCAAGAAAAATTTGTACGACGAAGTTGAACGAAATAAAGTAATTTAAGAGGACCTGAACAAGGTTAAATATAAACTAACTGAAACCTCCAAGTGGAACAGATCCTCAGACACTTTAGAATGGCTGAACCAAAATCACAGCAGAAATAAAACTGGCATAGAATACTAGAAACCTCTCGCTAAGGTCGCTTCGAAGTATGTATTTTCTGCATATAGTAAGCTGTGTACATGATAAATGTGTATTCTAATCACTTATTAGTATCTTCTTGCTATAGTTTATAGTCCGAAAAGTACTAATTTTTTTCTTCGAATTTAATGGAAATGATTGAATTGCAGGTGTGCTGGAGAATGTGTATTCAATGAAGAAAAATAACTCAAAAAGGAGATGATCTAACCAATTTCAGCAAAGAGGAGAAATGCTAAGAAAAGTGTGGTCCACAGAATGCCATCTGTTGCCACAAAAGCAAGTGTGGTCCGCATAAGATGAAATGCTACAGCAAAAGAAGAACTGGAGCTTCAAGGAATTTTGGCAGAAGTGTGGTCTGCTAACTAAAAAGTGCCGTCGCACTTAGTTCGCAAAATAGGTTCACATTGACAAGCCTGAAAGATCATAGAAGGGTGCAATTGAACAAGTCTGAAGCATTCTCAGATGCGGCCCGCAGGAATCCAAGTGCGGCTGCAAAAGCTGCAGTGTGATCGCAGAAGCTAAAGTGCGGCCACTGAACTCCTCCAGCTGAAATCACCCCCAACAGTAACCCAGCAAAGTGCTGACCATAGATATTAAAGTGCGGCCGCAAAACTCTTCGAAGGATATTTTTGTCAGAAGCTTCAAAGCACTATAAATAGGCATGAAACACTTTTTTAGGGTATTTTTTTGTATTATAGCAGTAGCTGGTAGTTATTCTTAGCTATTTGGGAAAACTTTAAGCTAAAATTAGATAGGACCAATTACTTTTCTAATTTAATTTAGCTTTATGTCTTTAATTTCTTCTTCTTTTTATTTTTTCATGTCCATTGCTTTGAGTAGCTAGATTTTTATCTAGGGTTGTGATCCAATCTTAGTGTGTAAAACTTATGGGTATTTAATATTAATACTTGCTATTGATTGGGTTAATATTTTTTAGCCTTGTTTGCTTTAAAGTTAGAATTAATAGTTGCAAACATTGATTCATGCCTATTTGACTTTGTTCTTACTTGAGAAAGAGGAATTTATTCTAGAAAAATTTGGCTAACTAGAATTGAACTAGTTGAAGTATAGATTAGTTTAATTAAAAGATTTGAACTAGAGATAAGGATAATCAAACTTGGACTCCGTTAGTTGCTTTCATTGCTCCGTTTGGACTTGAGAGAGCCAATTTAGGCTTGATCAATCTGTAACCAAGAGGTATTGAGTGAGTACTTGTGTATTGAGAGTCATAACAAACTACGATCTATCAATCAAGCATAGATTTACTCTACCCATTAAATTTACACCTAAGTTAAGGTTACAACTCTAGACTTTTCTCTATTTAAAAAAATCTCAAAATTTATTTTTTTATTACTTATTCATCAGCCTAGTAAAAAAAAAACATTAGCAATTTAGTTTAGCACATTTTTACCCACCTTTGTTTGGAAGTTAAATTTAGTTATTTTGAATTTCTCTCTTGAGTATTTACCTCAATTCCCATTCTAAATTCCTTGTAGATTCGACTCGACTCGCGTTGGATTTATTATTATAACGACAATTTCATATTCCCTTAATTGGAGTGGGAATTGGACATGACCAGTACACATTATAATAATACTAGTCACTATAGAGGAACTTGCTTAGCATCTTTCAATATACAAAATAAAAGGGTTCCAATTTTGAATCAGAAAGAAAGAAAGACTTCTTTGGTGATGAAGTCTTAACTTACAAAGTGGACGAAAAAAATATTTGATTTATCCTTTCAATTATAAGAGGTCACCCAAACTGGTTTAAGTTCTTAAATCTAACCCCTGATCTGTTTTGCAGGATAAAGTAAGAGGAATCAGTCAAGACTATATTAATAGTGGCTGCTTAAAGCACATGACCGCAAGGAAGAAATTTCCCCTTACTAATAGCCTTTTAAGGAGGAAGCGTGACTTTTGAAAATGGTAAGAAAGATAAAATCACCGGAATAGATAAGATTCGTAAGTAGCTATAAAAGTGGCTAAAATATTATAGTTTAAATCACAGTAAACACATTAATAACATTTCAATCCTTCCGGTAAAAGTGATATTAGATCCTTTATAATAACGAAAAAGAGGTTTGGTTCCTCTTCATTCGTATTGTATTCATTTCTCAAATTTCCATTGGATTAGATGATACATAGTGGCGTACGCATAAAATGCAAGGAATTTCACTATTTAAAGAAGTGAATAGATGGAAATGCCATAACAGCATCATATTAAAAAAAATTATTTCATAGAATTTAACTCATAAAGGAAAACAATGAATTTCTTCAAAAATATTCAATGAGAAATGAAACAAAAACAAAATACCAAGGCAACTTATAAGGATCGATGTCCTGTGGAGTTGGCATAGATGATGAAAGAGAAACAAAAAGTTGAGAAGGAGGAGGAGGAGGTGAGGGAGGAGAAGGAGGTGAAGAAGGAGAAGGAGAAATTACAAATCATAGAGGGAACTTTTCTTTTTTCAAAATTATGATTTTAAATTCACTTATATACTAAAATAATTCATTTTCAATAGCGTCAAACTGTTCCTAGAAGAGGTCTACGATTCTATGGTGATGTCGTTTTGGTGGATTCTAACCTAGAGGAGATCTGATGTCAATTCTTAGTAAAATACATGTTAATTGTATATAATTTAGTAAAAAATTTCGACGAAGTGGTGAGACTATTGCTTAATGTAAATACACTCAAAAATGGGTGAAATTGTAGTATACTTCATTATGAATCATTTGTGATCGAGGAAGCCCTGCTCAGTAGTGCCTCTACTCTACTAGTCCTAGTACTAGATACTAGATAGACAAGCTGGTCACAGGTGACATAAGTTACACAGATATAAGAAGATATATACAATCACAAAAAATAATTTTTTTTTAATTGTTTCTGCCGTACGGTAGCAACGCCCTCTGTAGATTAAAAAAAGATCTAATACAATAAAAAGGAGACTGTACATTCACATGCTTCCAAGTAAAAATTGACATATCCCTTGAGATGACAAAATACCATATTAGCTCTTTACAAAAATATACTCCTTTTCATATTAATACAAACCTATGTGTACTATTGATGAACTTATCCAACTCCAACAGGCACTAAATAAGAGTTCTTCACCACCCCGTGTCTAAAAGATGGCATCTGCCATTTATTCATTCTTAAACATCCCAAAGCCTGTCTAGGAAATCTGCAGGGTCAAAAATAACCATGTCATATCCATTTGCTCCCTATTTTTCCATCACATCAGCCACTTGATTCCTTTCCCTAAAGTAATGACTGAATTTAATATTGGTGTTACCTTGTTCAACCATCTTCTTTACTTCTTTGATAATCGGATGTAGATGCCATGGCATATTTATTTTTCCTTGCGACATTCGAATGATTAGCATGGAGTCACATTCAAGGATGATATTGAAATATCCATTACTCAAGCACCAATGAACTCCAAACCAAGCTGCTTTTGCTTCGGAATAATTATTTTTTCCAATATCTAGTTGTTGTGAGAAAGCCATCACTAACTTAGCTTCGTGATGTCTGACTATGCCCCTTGCTCCTTTTCTTCCATCATTAAAACTACTCCCATTTGTGTTCACTTTTATCCAGTTTGCAGGAAGTTTCATACACTTAATTGAAATGCTTTTTATTCTAGGAATAAGAGAGACCAATCTGTCACAAATGTATTTCCATTGCATGTTTCCCTCCAAAGGCACATTGTGCTTAAGAATCACCCATCTCAAATGAATTGAAATGTAGTATTGAACACTTGCAATAGATATTCTATTACCTCCATATGATATAGCACTGCAATAGATATTCTATTACCTCCATATCTAGTAGCACACCTAGCTTTCCAAAGCTCCCAACATATAACAATAGAAATTATTCTCATTAACATCATATGTAAAATATTCTTTGTTCTTGAACCCCGCCATGTAGACAGCATTGCAGTAATACTACAATCTTCCCACCTAATGCCCGTTGTCTCACCAAAGAATTTCCAGATTTTTATAGCCACTTCCCAGAAACAAAGGTATGCATCATGGTTTCTGCTTGTGGTATTCTACAGCAAGAGCATCTAGACTGTATGGGGTCGGATACGATCGAGCACATAAGAAACACCGGTCTTGGATTACGATTATCGGCGTAACTTGAGGTCGGTCTCCTATAGATCGAGACCGGCACTTCGAGAAGGGAAGTTCGAGGTCAGGCGTCATCGGGATAAAGTTCGGAGCTAAGGTATTCGAGATAAGGTTGTCGAGACCGGTCTGGGTAAAGCATCTTATGGTAAAAATATCAGATTCGCATAATGGAAGGACCGAAAATCTCGTGGCTTGTAAATATCTCAGCGGGAATCACGGCCCAAATAAGCAAAGACGTTGAACCCAATAATTTTAGGGATTTTTTACCCTGTAATTAGGTCTTTTACCTTGTATAGGATTTTTTTCTTCTCCTATATAAAGAATTCAACCCTATTGTATACAACACACAACATACGATCAATATAACAGTTAGCATATTTTGACTATCTTCTTCATAAAATACTTATTTCATTATTGTTCATTTCGTCGCAGCTAAACTACTCAACTTTGGTGGTTTGTTTGTTTGTTCTTTCATTTATATAAATCAGCCTTTATTTTTATCGTTTATTCTTTAATTGTATCAGGCCAAGTCACATATCCTTAACACCACGTACAAATTCAATTGTTACCCGTAGTTCAGGGAAAACAGTTTGGCGCCCACCGTGGGGCCAAGGATAATAGTGAACGTTTGATACAAATTTCTGTCACACACACTATTTTACGCTTGTTCTTTACAGAATCTTTTGTTTTCAGGATATAACATAATCATGTTGCACTCACAATCCATGACTCAGTTCGTCAATGACGAGTTCGACACCATGGCGAAAACAATAATGTGACGCTCGGGAATAAAGTTCCAATCGACGCCAATTCTCAAATAGCGATCGATGTGGATCAGACTTTCGGCCCGTCAAACAGTGTCCAAAGAGAACACCGTTCAAGAACTCATAACAACGAAGGGGACGGGATCAGTCTCAAAATGATATTTGACATGCTACAAGCCCAGCAAGCGGCCATCGCTCAATTACAAAATCGCAGTCAGGTTTCAGACAGGGTTGAAGCCGGTTCTTCTCGAGAAGTTATCCCCGAAAATGGACCGA
This sequence comes from Nicotiana obtusifolia, assembly GCA_002018475.1. Taxonomy (NCBI): domain Eukaryota; kingdom Viridiplantae; phylum Streptophyta; class Magnoliopsida; order Solanales; family Solanaceae; genus Nicotiana; species Nicotiana obtusifolia. Next base: position 47,860 of record MCJB01043720.1, on the reverse strand, counting down.
CCACGACACAACCGGACGAAAGCGGATCGGGGACAAATTCTGGAATCATGAAGATGCTCGAGGAGCTGACCAAGCGAATCGAATCGGGTGAAAAAAAGATTGAAGCCAACAACAAGAAAGTAGAAACATATAATTCGAGGGTGGACCAGATTCCAGGAGCACCCCCAGTGTTGAAAGGCTTAGACTCGAAGAAGTTCGTGCAAAAGCCTTTCCCGTCAAGCGCTACCCCAAAACCTATACCAAAGAAGTTCCACATGCCAGAAATCCCCAAGTACAATGGGACATCTGACCCAATTGAACACGTAACGGCGTACACATGCGCCATAAAGGGAAATGATCTCGAAGATGACGAGATTGAGTCCGTTCTCCTGAAGAAATTCGGGGAGACCTTGTCGAAAGGAGCAATGACTTGGTACCACAACTTGCCCCCGAATTCTATTGATTCCTTTGCTATGCTCGCGGACACCTTCGTCAAAGCTCATGCGGGTGCCATTAAAGTCGAAACACGGAAATCAGACTTATTCAAAGTCAGGCAAAGAGATAACAAGATGCTGAGGGAATTTGTATCTCGATTTCAAATGGAACGAATGGACCTACCACCGGTCACCGATGATTGGGCCGTGCAAGCTTTCACTCAAGGACTCAATGCCTGAAGTTCAACGGCTTCACAACAGCTTAAGCAGAGCTTGATCGAATACCCGGCCCCTGCCACTTGGGCGGATATACACAATCGGTATCAATCGAAGATCAGGGTCGAAGATGATCAGCTTGGAGCTCCCTCGGGATCCGCTTACCCTATCAGAACTCATGACCGGACTCAAAGAGATAATTACCGAGAGCCAAGGTCGAATAGAGACAGACACCGACCGTACCCTGGCGATCGAAGGGTCATCCCGGGAAGACAAGGGTCTTTGAGACAGGAGAGAGGAATGATCCTAATCGAAGGAAACGAGGACCGCTGTCGAGAAATAACTTCGAAAGAGCCGCTGGTTACCGAGAAGCGCCCCGACTGTCCAAATACAACTTCAACGTCGATTCAGCGACTCTCGTATCCGCCATCTGTCGCATTAAAGATACCAAATGGCCTCGGCACTGCAATCGAACCCGGCCAAGAGAGATCCCAACTTAATATGTAAGTACCATGGTACACATGGACATAAGATGGAAGATTGCCGACAACTCAGAGAAGAGGTGGCACGGTTGCTCGAAAACGGGCACCTTCGAGAGCTTTTAAGCAACCGGGCCAAGAATCATTAAGGGAACAGAAACAGGCGAACAAACCAGGAGGAGCCTCAGCACACGATCAACATGATAATCGAAGGGGTAGATACACCCCAAGGCCCGGTGTTAAAGCGTACCAAAATATCTATCACTCGAGAAAAGCGCACTCGAGATTATGTGGCGGAAGGAACTTTATGCTTCAGCGATAAAGATGCGGAAGGAGTCATACAGCCCCATAACGATGCCTTGGTGATATCAATGCTCATACACAAAACCCGGGTGAAGCGTGTACTTGTCGATCCCGGTAGTTCAGCCACTATAATTCGGTCGTGGGTCGTCGAGCAGCTTGGATTGACAGACTAGATCATTGCCGAAGTTCGGATCCTTAATGGTTTCAACATGGCATGCGAGATAATCGAAGGGGAGATAACGTTGATGGTGAACACCGTCGGTACTGTTCGGGCAACAAAGTTTTGCGTGATCGAAGGCGACATGAGATACAATGCCTTGCTTGGGAGGCCTGGGATTCATGACATCGGAGCTGTACCTTCGACATTACACCAGATGTTGAAATTCCCATCGGCTGATGGGGTCGTAACCGTTTACGGAGAACAACATGCTGCGAGGGAAATGTTCGCAGTGGAAGAGACAATGTCAAAGCCGACCGCTCCTTCCTAGAAGACCTAATAGCAATCACAGACACCACCTTCAACAAACGAGGGTGAGCAGGATCAACTCGAAGTTGACAATTATGGGGTTCCCCGGTCATTTATCGGTCCCGACGAGTCCGATGCGACCAAATCAACGGTCGAAGAACTCGAGCAGATTTCACTCCGAAGCGACTTGCCTGATCGAAAGGTATAGCTAGGTTCGGGCTTAAGCTTCGAGCTCAGGACCAAACTAATTAAATTTCTTTCAGCTAACGAAGATTCTTTTGCTTAGTCCCATCTTGACATAACAGGGATACCGCCAGAAATTACGACTTACAAACTGAGCATTGAGCCAAAATTCTGGCCGGTCAAGCAAACGAGGAGGCCTCAGTCCGAGATCAAGCAAGCATTCATCAAGGACGAGGTAACTAAACTTTTAAATATAGGATCCATACGGGAGGTTAAGTACCCGGAGTGCTAGCAAATGTAGTTGTAGTTCCCAAAAAGGGGAAATAAGCTAAGAATGCGCATAGATTAAAGATCTAAACAAGGCATGCCCCAAGGATTCCTTTCCCTTGCCCAACATCGATCGCATGATCGATGCCACCGCTGGCCACGATACCTACCAACGCCTAGTAAATAAGATGTTCGATAAACAACTAGGAGTAACAATGGAAGTTTATATTGATGACATGTTAGTTCAGTCCCTACGAGCAGAGGACCATTTGAGTCATTTGCAGGAAACATTCGATGTGCTAAAAAGGTACAACATGAAGTTGAACCCAGAGAAGTGTGCATTCGAAGTAGGTTCCGAAAAATTCCTTGGCTTCATGGTCTCGAACCGAGGAATAGAAATCAACCCCGAGAAAATCAGAGCCATCGAAGACATAACGATTGTAGACAGTGTGAAAGCTGTGCAGAAACTGACAGGTCGGATAGCAGCCCTAGGCCGATTCATCTCGAGGTCATCCGACAGGAGCCATCAATTCTTCAACTTGCTGAAAAAGAAGAACGAATTCTCATGGGGTCCAGAATGTCAGCGTGCATTAGAAGAGCTTAAGAGGTATCTTTCCAGTCCACGTTTGTTGCACACGCCAAAAACGGGTGAGCAATTATACCTTTACCTTGCTGTTTCGGAAGTAGCAATGAGCGGGGTCCTGGTCCGAGAAGAACAAGGTATGCAATTCCCCATTTACACTAGGTACCCACATTTGGAAAAGTTAGCACTCGCTTTATTGAGTGCCTCTAGGAAGCTAAAACCCTACTTCCAATGCCACCCCATATGTGTAGTGACAACTTATCCCCTTAGGAATATTATGCACAAACCTGAGCTATCAGGTCGACTGGCCAAGTAGGCCATCGAGATAAGCGGATATGATATTGAATACCGACCTTGAACCTCGATCAAGTCTCAAGTGCTAGCAGATTTTGTCGACTTTACGCTGTCGCTCATGAGAATTCGTTCTTCTTTTTCAGCAAGTTGAAGAATTGATGGCTCCTGTCGGATGACCTCGAGAAGAATCGGCCTAGGGCTGCTATCCAACCTGTCAGTTTCTGCACAGCTTTCACACTGTCTACAATCGTTATGTCTTCGATGGCTCTGATTTTCTTGGGGTTGATTTCTATTCCTCGGTTCGAGACCATGAAACCAAGGAATTTTCTGGAACCTACTTCGAATGCACACTTCTCTGGGTTCAACTTCATGTTGTACCTTTTTAGCACATCGAATGTTTCCTGCAAATGACTCAAATGGTCCTCTGCTCGCAGGGACTTAACTAACATGTCATCAATATAAACTTCCATTGTTACTCCTAGTTGTTTTTCGAACATCTTATTTACTAGGCGTTGGTAGGTAGCCCCTGCGTTTTTCAGCCCGAATGGCATCATGTTATAGAAATAAGTGCCATATTTAGTGATGAAGGATGTTTTTTCTTGATCATCCTTATCCATTCGTATCTGGTTGTAACCAGAGCAGGCATCGAGAAAACTAAGGGTCTCGTGGCCAGCGGTGGCATCGATCATGCGATCGACGTTGGGCAAGGGAAAGGAATCCTTGGGGCATGCCTTGTTTAGATCTTTATAATCAATGCACATTCTTAGCTTATTTCCCTTTTTAGGAACTACAACTACATTTTCTAGCCACTCCGGGTACTTAACTTCCCGTATGGATCCTATATTTAAAAGTTTAGTTACCTCGTTCTTGATGAATGCTTGCTTGATCTCGGACTGAGGCCTCCTCTTTTGCTTGACTGGCCGGAATTTTGGGTCAATGCTCAGTTTGTGAGTTGTAATTTTCGGCGGTATCCCTGTTATGTCAAGATGGGACCAAGCAAAAGAATCTTCCTTAGCTGAAAGAAATTTAATTAGTTTGGTCCTGAGCTTGGAGCTTAAGCCCAAACCCAGGTATACCTTTCGATTAGGCAAGTCGCTTCGGAGTGAAATCTTCTCGAGCTCCTCGACCATTGATTTGGTCGCATCGGACTCATCGGGATCGATAAATGACCAGGGAACCCCATAATTGTCAACTTCGAGTTGATCCTGCTCACCCTCGTTTGTTGAAGGTGGTGTCTGTGATTGCTATCCCGAGCAAGGCATTGTATCTCATGTCGCCTTCGATCACGCAAAACTTCGTTGCCCGAACAGTACCCGCGGTGTTCACCATCAACGTTATTTCCCCTTTAGTTGTCTCGCATGCCATGTTGAAACCATTGAGGATCCGAACTTCGGGAATGATCTGGTCTATCAATCCGAGCTGCTCGATGACCCACGACCAAATTATATTGGCTGAACTACCGGGATCGACATGTACATGCTTCACCCGGGTTTTTTGTATGAGCATTGATATCACCAAGGCATCGTTATGGGGCTGTATGACTCCTTCCGCATCTTTATTGCTGAAGCATAAAGCTCCTTCCGCCGCTGAATCCCGAATGCGCTTTTCTCGGGTGATAGATATTTTGGTACGCTTTAACACTGGGCCTTGGGGTGTATCTACCCCTCCGATTATCATGTTGATCGTGTGCTGAGGCTCCTCCTGGTTTGTTGGCCTGTTTCTGTTCCCGTAATGGTTCTTGGCCCGGTCGCTTAAAAACTCTCAAAGGTGCCCGTTTTCGAGCAACCGTGCAACCTCTTCTCTCAGTTGTCGGCAATCTTCCGTCTTATGTCCATGTGTACCATGGTACTTACATATTAAGTTGGGGTCTCTCTTGGCCGGGTCCGATTGCAGCGGCCGAGGCCATTTGGTATCTTTAATGCGACCGATGGCGGATAAGAGAGTCGCTGAATCGACGTTGAAGTTGTATTGGGACAGTCGAGGCGCTTCTCGGTGACCAATGGCTCTTTCGAAGTTATTTCTCGGCAGTGCTCCTCGGTTCCTTTGATTAGGATCGTTCCTCCTCTCCTATCTCGGAGACCCTTGTCTTCCCGGGATGACCCTTCGATCGCCAGGGTACGGTCGATGTCTGTCTCTATTCGACCTTGGCTCTCGGTAATTATCTCTTTGAGTCCGGTCATGAGTTCTGATAGGGTAAGCGGATCCTGAGGGGGCTCCAAGCTAATCATCTTCGACCTTGATCTTCGATTGATACCGATTGTGTATATTCGCCCAAGTGGCAGCCGGGTATTCGATCAAGCTCTGCTTAAGCTGTTGTGAAGCCGTTGAACTTCGAGCGTTGATTCCTTAAGTGAAAGCTTGCACGGCCCAATCATCGGTACCGGTGGTAGGTCCATTCGTTCCATTTGAAGCGAGATACAAATTCCCTCAGCATCTCGTTATCTCTTTGCCTGACCTTGAATAAGTCTGATTTCCGTGTTTTGACTTTAATGGCACCCGCATGAGCTTTGACGAAGGTGTCCGCAAGCATGGCAAAGGAATCAATGGAAATCGGGGGCAAATTTTGGTACCAAGTCATTGCTCCTTTCGACAAGGTCTCCCCGAATTTCTTGAGGAGAACGGACATAATCTCGTCATCTTCGAGATCATTTCCCTTTATGGCGCATGTGTACGCCGTTACGTGTTCATTTGGGTCAGATGTCCCGTTGTACTTGAGGATTTTTGGCATGCGGAACTTCTTTGGTATAGGTTTTGGGGCAGCACTTGACGGGAAAGATTTTTGCACGAACTTCTTCGAGTCTTAGCCTTTCAACACCGGGGGTGCTCCTGGAATCTGGTCTACCCTTGAATTATATGTTTCTACTTTATTGTCATTGGCTTCAATCTTCTTTTCGCCCTATTCGATTCGCTTGGTCAGCTCCTCGAGCATCTTCATGATTCCAGAATTTGTCCCCGATCCGCTTTCGTCCGGTTGTGCCGCGGTTGGTCCGTTTTCGGGGACAACTCCTCGAGAAGAACCGGCTTCAACCCTGTCTGAAACCTGAATGCGACTTTTCAATTGGGCAATGGCCGCTTGCTGAGCTTGTAGCATGTCAAATATCCTTTTGAGACTGATCCCGTCCCCTTCGTTGTTTTGAGTTCTTGAACGGTGTTCTCTTTGGACACTGTTCGACGGGCCGGAAGTCTGATCCACATCGATCGCTATTTGAGAGTTGGCGTCGATTGGAACTTCATTACCGAGCATCACGTTGTTGTTTTCGCCCTGGTGGTCGAACTCGTCATTGACGAACTGAGGCATGGATTGTGAGTGCGACATGACTATGTTATATCCTGAAAACAAAAGATTCTGCAACGAACAAGTGTAAAATAGTGTGTGTGACAGAAATTTGTATCAAACGTTCACTATTATCCTTAGCCCCACGGTGGGCGCCAAACTGTTTACCCTGAACTACGGGTAACAATTGAATTTGTAGGTGGTATTAAGGATACGTGACTTGGCCTGATACAATTAAAGAATAAACGATAAAAATAAAGGCTGATTTAAATAAATGAAAGAACAAACAAACAAACCACCAAAGTTCAGTAGTTTAGCTGCGACAGAATGAACAATAATGAAATAAGTATTTTATGAAGGAGTTAGTCAAAATATGCTAACTGTTATATTGATCGTATGTCGTGTCCTGTATACAATAGGGTTGAATTCTTTATATAGGAGGAGAAAAGAATCCTATACAAGGTAAAAGACCTAATTACAGGGTAAAAGATCCCTAAAATTATTGGGTTCAATGTCTTTGCTGATTTTGGCCGTGATTCCCGCCGAGATATTTACAAGCCACAAGATTTCCGATCCTTCCGTTATGCGAATCTGATATTTTTACCATAAGATACTTTACCCAGACCGGTCTCAACGACCTTATCTCGAATATCTTGGCTTCGAACTTTATCCCGATGACGCCTGACCTCGAACTTCCTTTCTCGAAGTGCCGGTCTCGATCTACAGGAGACCGACCTCAAGTTACACTGATAATCGTAACCCAAGATCGGTGTTTCTTATGTTCTCGATCGTATCCAACCCCATACATTATTAAATATTGTTGTTTGCAACTTAATTACGCTTTTACCTTGATTTCTTTTATAAAAAGATTTCCACTCTAATAAAATTTAGTCATAATTAAGAAACTTACGTTTCCCCTTTTCTTTATAATTGTTAGTATTTCAAGTACCCGTTTCATTTATCTTTGTGTATATGAAAAAACAACCATAAAAAACTTTAACATCCTAAAACAGAAAAAGGAAAAAGGAGAGAAACGAAGAGAATTTAAACGAACAAAATAACTTGTATTACATATATAAAATATTGAAAGGAAAGTTACGGTTTAACACTCTCCATCTGCTTTGTCATTTTACTTGCTCTTATTATCTAGGAGTGAAATAAAACTACCGGAACAAATTTCACTCCTTACTCTCTCTTCTGTCCTTTGTCTAATTTTTACACTGCAATTTGCTACTATTTACAATTCTCTATTTCCGACGATCCTTTTCTCCCTGCCATGGATTCACCTTCTCCTATGAGATCCTCCGTCACTGTCGTAATCACCAATGCGGCGCTTCCAACTGGTTCGAAAAATTGAGTGCTGTCATAAAGCTTTGTAATATCGGCTAAGTTCATAATTTTTTGTGCCATTTTCAACTCCTCCTCTGTTGTTGCTGCACTGCTTCCACGTACCCCAATAATAACAGATTCTCTTTTCTCCTCTTCCGTTTTCACCTCCTCCACCACATGTATCTCACAAACAACAGATTCTTCTTTCTTTGCAGCTAGCGAATTGTTGGCTGGATTCGCCTCCTCTATTATTGCCACTTTCTCTGCTGATTCAATGTTTTCACCTATCTCTATCACAACAAAATCACCACTTTCGACGTCATCCTCCATGACAGGATTCACAATTCCACGGTGCAGCAACTGGGAGCGAGGCGAAGAAGAAGAAGAAGAAGAATATTTCTCCTTCTTGAAATGTGCTTTGACCGAAAGCTCCTCAACAGCTCTGGAGATTTCGTGGACACATTTGGTGACGTCAATGAGTATGGACAGAAGAGATGCAGCTGGGACCAAGTCCATGACGTCTGATTCGTCATTTTGGAAGAAAGCTTTGGAGGTACCGAGTGTCTTTTTAAGGTCATCAATGGCACTTTTCGCGTTACGCATGTGGGTTTCCTCAATGAAGGAAGAAGAAGGTCGCGTCATGGTTTTAATGGACAACGCAAGTTCCTTTAAGACTTTGCTAGATTCCGTGATCATTCTTTTGCATACTTCTTTTGTTCTCCTTTCGAATTCCGTTGGTGCCTGGAAATATTAGTTAATATCAGTAAGTTGCCAAAAGACTACCACTATTTATATATTGTCTTAATTAGTCATGATATATGCATATGGTTGGATATTGAGTTTATATGTAAATTGTATGATTTAAGTATCATATTTGTGATTTGGAGGAGAAAGTAATAAATAATGTTAAAGTTTAAAATTTTGATAACTAATTAATAAGATTGTACAGACTTAAAATGGTATCAAACATTTTGTGGCTCCCAAAATCTAGAGACTGTTATATAAAGTGGGATGGAATATTGCAAAATCTATTTTTGTTTATTGAGAGATTCAAACTTACAGTACTCCCTCAGTCTCAATTATGTGACAAGTGTTTAACTTGAGCATATAATTTAAAAGGAAAAAAAAGTGTGAAATTGTTGTCGTCTAAACATGCCACAAATATTTTAATGGCTATAATATATTTCATTAAGGACAAAAAGGAAGCTTAAAATTAAATTACTACTGTTATATATATAAAAAAAAATATCATTCTTTGGGACAGAGTGATATTTATTAGCATACATTTCAGCTAAAAAGGCTCCCTGCCGGTCAGGGATTCATTTCACCATTTACAAATATATGTCTTCACAACTAATATATGTGCATTTTAGTGTTATTTAAGAGCTTTTATGTTCTTTCTTGGAAAGAATGTTTTTATTTTATTATTCGCGCTTCTATTTATGTATAAAAATACAACAAAAAAGTCGACATATTAATTACATTCATTCCTTAACGTTGTCGGACTTTCTCGATATTCGTTTAACTGTTACCTGTAATCCACACGCGCAGGCGTGTTGCACCGTTCGATGCATGACACGCGTAGAGGGGAGGGAGAAGCAGGGTTTAAAGAAAGAGTGTTCAACTAATATCTACCTGAGTTTCAGAATTTAAGCGGCCAGTAAGAGCTACAAGATGGCAAGCACATTGTCTGGCAAGACTACCAATCTTCAAGTATTGTTTCCATGGATGACTAATCCTGAAAGATCCGTGAGGGGGCTCCCACCATGCAAAATTTGCCTGAATCGTTTTTCGTTTAAATAATTAGCTACTACTGAAATATCACTCAATATGAAGTGGCTCTCATGCTACCTAAAGTGATAAAGAAAGCTAGGGCGGGATAAAAAAGGCAAGAATAAATTAATGCTTGTTTTTGCTTAGTCAAAACATAAATAAATAACCTCTTTTTGCCGCTCTGAAGAAATTTCAATTAAATGCAGATTAAGAATGATGGAACTTGAGAATGAAAAAGTCTAACTGGTGAGGATTGAAATTTGTTTTACTCACCAAAGATTCTTCAGTGGCTTTAGAACCAAAAACACTAAAGAAGGCTTCAAAAAATCCCTTTTCATTGCTCTTGGTACCTCCACCATTCCCTTCAATCTCATAAATGTGAAAATACTCACTTCCAAAACCTGCAAAGAGAAGTCCAACTTTTCATAAAAATTGCAATGACGGAAGGCTAATTATTAAAATAATAAAACAAGAATATGTCCCACTGACCATCTAAGAAACTTGCTAGCTTTTCAAGATTGGTACAAACAAGCTTATGAAGATCTTCCCCGGCCCAAACTGGACGAATAACCATGGAAATGGTCATGACGGAGGCAACGCCAATCACAATGGTCGCTAACCGCTCACAAGCAACGGTGAAAATATCCCCGGAGCGGTAACTTGAGACGGCGACCAAACTGAAGGTCAACACAAAGATCATGGTTCCATAGTCATACCTCCTCTTAATTTGGGGGTAAAACCTTGTATATGTACCTACAGCACCTGCATGGATAAATGGGGTTGAACATTGGATGTGAACAAACGGAGTCTTTAATGTATGTTTTAATTAATTTCATTATGTGGAACAATTTAATGATTTGTGTATGAGATCAAAAGACTTTTGTTGAGTATTCACAAATTTTGTCCATTTTGTTGATTTGGAGAGATAGGTTATACTGTTATGCGTGTATTTCTTACCTACAATGAAGACCAAAACCCCAAGAACTATAGGATCCGGCCCTTCATTTCCAAACAGGCCAGCTAAATATTTAGCTCCAACACCAAATATACCAGCTAGTGCCGTAGCAGTACCTCTGTTTATGCTCTTTGATATGGTTGCACCTGAATTTCAAAATAAACATCAATTAATATGTCTATTCTCTCGAGAAAGTGAAGAAAACAAAATGATATCAACAAATTGGGTGATAAATAAGACCAAAACTAGCAATGTGTTTAGGGAAAAAATTAAATAAAGTACCAGCAGTGAATTCAAATGCAACCACCACAGTCAGGACAGCCCACATTACTGGTTGTTCAAAGCTATGATAAAGCGGCCCGTTATAGTAGAAAAATGAGACTAAAGTAAGACCTAGTCCCACCTTAGCTGCATGCCAAATTTTTCTAGGATCATCTTTCCCTATCTTCTTTGTGTTTTTAGCAATGTTCCTAGCTTTGTGCTTTAACTTCCTGGGAAATCCCTTGAGCTGGCTCCACCACCTGGTGAAGACACCAGCTTTTTCATGATTTGTTGAATCAATCTCCATTAAAATGGAAGATTTGGAACTGGCTGAGTTGGTATGAAGGAGAATAAAGAAGAGCCTAGAGAAGATGCTGGGATGAAAATGCGCAATGGAACCACCTCAACCTCCTTAATTTATATAGTTAGGGAGATAAGTTGGGGTTCAATATTTTAATTTATTTACACATGAATATTTGTCTTGTCTTTGATCTTTCTTGAGAAGAACAAGTGTGTTTTTTTTTTTTTTTTTTTCTACCTCAAATATTAATCATTTTATCAAACTGAATTTGTTTCATCTTTATACATGCGCATTTGTCTTGTATTTGATTTTTTGTGAGAAGGATAAGAGGATTTTTTTATTAACTATATTCGGTCTCAAATGTTAATCGTTTTAGCAAACTGAATTTGTTTCATCTTTATATACGCATATTTGTGTCTTGTCTTTGATCTTTCATGAGAAGGATAAGAGCTTATTTTCTTTTTAACTACATTCGATCTCAAATATTAATTATTTTAGCAAATTATTTTGCTTCAAAATATTTGACAATTTAGAAAACGAAAGAGCCACTTGTTGCCTTTTTTCTTCCAAATCTACGCTTACTGTTTTACTTATATTAATTGAAGTGAGATGTTTAATGAGATAAAAGGGTAATTTAGATAAATATTTTTTTTTTTATTAAGACTATCATGCCTTTCTCTTGGGGCGTGCAAAATCTTAAAAGATATATGAATGATAGTTTAAACAAATATTCTTTAAGTTCCAATATTATGTGGACCTTTTCGCTTTTTGAGATTCATAATTCTGACCAACATTTTAAAATTTATTTTTTCATCATATTGACGTGATAAGAATTGCAACTTATATTACTTTTCGTATAACTTTTGAATATCATAATTTTAACTTTAAAATATTGAATTATCTAATCCAATTTCAACTTCAAAGATTAGTCAAATTGAATCTTGAAAATGAAAAAGATTTATAAAAGAACGGAACTGAGGGAATACACACACGAATATCTGTCTATGTTTGATCTTTCTTGAGAAGGAAAGTGTGTCTTCCTTTTTATTAATTTTCCTTTGATTTCTCAAAAAACATTCCTGAGGTAAAAAAGGAGAGGTTATGTAAAATATTGAATTACAACGAATTAAAAAATGTTTACTTAGATCCACCATTTTAATAATATGCACATGTAGGACATAAATGTTTTGAGGCATTTTGTATCCTTGGGCGATGCACAATGCCTTTTGTGATATCCTTTCCCCTTTTCCCTTTCCCGTCTGTCTCTCGATCACGATCACGATCACGATAAGAAGCCCAGTTTTTACAAAAACATTATGGTTTTACTAAGTGGTGAGCAGCTGAAGTATGAAAAATTGCAGGTATTGTACTCCCTCTAAGTGCATTAATTGAGCGTTGAGAACGATTTTAAACCTTTAAGCAAAATGACATAAGGGCCACTTAAACTTGTAATAATTTGTCATCTCAAGCGCTAGGAGACAAATGATATGTCATAAATATACTTATCCTCTTACTGATTGCCATGTGTAATTTATGAATCCCACTTTATAAAAAATTATTTTACTCACAAAGTTTTATTTCCCATCCATTCTCTTCGTCACTGAGCCACCATTTTCTCACAGTAAATCCATCATTTTCAATAGTAAGAATCCAAATTTGATCCTTCAGATTCTAGTCAAACCTCAGTAAGAAAATTAGCCTAAAAATGGTTATAACACTCTCGATATAATTTTCTGGTTGTGGAGGAGTTTGAGGGTGTGGGAAAATAGAAAAGAGGGAGGGGAGAGGAAGATGGGAACGGGAACTGGGATGAAGAATTAAACAGGGGACGGTTTTCTTCATTTTTTTTTTTATCTTTTCTTTATTTTTTTCCATGATTTTATCTTTCTTTTTTTATTTTATAATATTTTTTAATCAAATACACTCATTCAGGCGCCTAATTAACGGGATTTGCATGCATTTTGGCCACGTCAGTTTTACCATCGCCATGTAAGTATAGTCAACAGTCAAACGTATTTATTAGTACTCAATTCATCAAGTAAAGATGTTTAAATGAAAAATATATTAGTTTATATATCGATATAATAAATGAATATAAAATATAAAAAATATATAAATTTATATACCGAGATAACAAATAGGTATAAGGTGGCCCTTAGGTCATTTTGCCAAACTTTTATATATTGACTAATTAAGGGGAGAGGTTTCATTGAGTCGAGCATTCTTTTTTTCATTGTTGTTAGTGAACTAGTCTGACCCAATAATCTGCGGCACCTGTTGTTTACTGTGGCAACAGAGAAAGGAAAATTTAGTCGTGGCATGACTACATTTGTAGACCCGAACATATGTCATACGCATACATAGTTTATTCTACAATTTGTTGGTAAATTCTTAAGATGACATTATTATATCTACCTAAGATTAGCTTTCAACTTTGAACATCGGTGATGATATGCACAAATTGTATCTAAATAGAAGCGACAACTAATAAGATATTTAAAAGGAAAATTGAGTGAATCTTCTCTTAATGTTTTAGCCATTTAACTAGTGAAAAGTAGCGCTATGTGAAGACCTGATAAGTCATCTAGAGTTTTAAGTCTTAATTTTATTTTTCGAAATCTCAAATAACTTTTTTTAGCCTTTTTTTATTTGCGTGCGAAGTCCGTGCCTTTTTTCGGAAAGCTTTTATATGAAAAATTGATTAAAATGATTCGTGCCTTAAAAATCCATTTGAGTTGACTTCGGTCAATGTCTTGAGCAAACAGACCCGGATTCGTGTTTTGACGGTCCCGATGGGTCCGTATCATGATTTTGGACTTGGGCATATGCCCCAAATCGAATTCGAAGGTCCCTAGCTCGAGTTATCGCATTTTTGTCAAAAATTTGAAGTTTAAAGGTTTAAAGAATTTATAGATTTGACCAATGTTTGACTTTATTACTACCGGGTTCGGATTTTGATTTCGGAGTTTGGTATATGTTCATTAATATAGTTATGACTTGTCTACAAAATTTGGTGAAAAACGGAGTTGGTTTGACGTAATTCAGACGTCCGGTTGTTAAAATAGAAATTCTTAGGTTTCGTTGAAAATTTCATGTGATTTGATGTCTGATTCGTAGTTCTAGGTGTTACTTTAGCGATTTGATCGCGCGAGTGTGTTCATATGTGGTTTTTGAATTTGTGTGCATGTTTGGTTTTGAGCCCCGAGGGCTTGGGTGAGTTTCATAGCCTACGGACCATTTGAACTTGGAAAATTTCTAGTTTCTTAAGCTTCTGCTGTATCTGGTGTCATGTGCTTCGCGATCGCGAAGCCTTTCTCGCGGTCGCGAAGGGGAGTTGGGACCAGCGAGGATTTTCTTCATCGCGAACGCGATAGTTGAGTTGCGAACGCGAACTGTTAGGGGTTTTACCATGCGCGAACGCGACCAGTTTCTCGCAAACGCATGGGCATGGGCCTGGGAGGGGGAAACTGACTGTTATTCTTCGCGAACGTGGGACTAGGATCGCGAACGTGGGGATAGGTGGGTGCAAGAATTCGCGAACACGTAGGCCAATGAGCTATTTTGTTTCGTGATCGCGTCAGGTCCTTCGCGAACGCAAAGAAGGCCTGACACCAGTGATTTAAAACAGTCCAAAAGCGTGATTTCTTTCATTTTGCATAAACTCTCCATCAGAGCTCGGCCTAGATGCGATTTTGAGGGAAAAACTCAACACCAATTCATAGGTTTGTACACTTTAACTCATTTTCTTTCATTTCTAATATCACCCATTAATTTCTAGTCCTAATCTCTGTTCTTCCATGGTAAAAAATTAGGGATTTAGGAGAATTGGGTGTTTTTTTTGCAAATTCGAGATTTAGACCTCAATTTGAGGTCAGATTTCAAGACTAATTATATAATCGGGCTCGGGGTAAATGGGTAAATGAATTTTGGTCCGAACCTCGGGTTTTGACCAAGCGGGCCCGGGGTTGATTTTTTTGACCTTGGGGGGAAAATGTATTGTAATTGATTCCCTTAGCATTATTTGACGTTATCGAGTCAATTGCGGTTAGATACGAGCAGTTTGGAGGCGGATTCTAGAGGACTGGCCCCGATAGAGCTTTGAATTGACTGCGGAATGAGGTAAGTGTCGTGGTTAACATTGACTTGAGGGATTAGGACTTGTTTGCCTATTTGCTACATGTTCAAAATGTTGGGTACAACGTATATGTGAGCTGACAAGTATTTATGTGTTGTTATCGAGTGAAAGCATGTGGGTGGGACTTGTTTATTGTAATTTACTTCCTTCTTGATTATGATATCCATGCTTAGACTAGTTTATTACTTAATTGATCGTCTTTTCGTATTTATGAACTAATTGCGATAATCGAGCATTATTGGAAGTTGAGGTTTGGTATTATAGAATCGTTGTTGACATATGGTTTATTCTTGCTTATTCTTCCTCCCAAATGTTATATATTTTTGGCTACATAGTAAAGGGGAGTGTTAAAGAACGAAGGGTGATGTCGTGCCAATTATTATTTCATTTATTGATTTATACATAGTAAGGAAGAGAGTTAAAGTAAGAAGGGTGATGTCGTGCCGTATTTATCATTTCATGATGAAATTGAGAGTAAAAGCACGAAGAGTGATGCCGTGCCGTATTTATCATTTTATGGTGAGATTGAAAGTAAAAGCACGAAGGGTGATGTCGTGCCATTGTTATTGCTCCATGGGAGGTTGACAGTAAAAGCACGATGGGTGATGTCGTGCAGTCTTTATTTATTAAGTTTTATCTGTTTTCATTGGTTGAAGGTTATTGACTATTTCATGTTGTTATTTTCTGTTGTAGTTACCGTATCTTGTACCCCTTTTCATGTCCCCTCCAAATTGTACATGTTTAATCTTTATTTGTTGTTATGTCGTACGTATATTTTCGTCTGTACAGGTTTAATTACGTGGGTGTCCTGTCATAGCCTCGTCTCTACCTCGTCGAGGCTAGGCTCCACACTTACGGATTACGTTGGGTCGGTTGTACTAATACTACACTATACACTTCTTGTGCAGATTTTGGTACTGGTTCCAGCTGTGCGTGAGGCGCATCAGCTCGGATTAGCTTATTTGGAGACTCGAGGTAGATCTGCTGGCGTCCGCAGACCTTGAAGTCCCTTTCCTCTTTACTTATTTACTAGTTATCTCATTCGAGACAGTTGTATTTATTTCAGACTCTATTTGTAGAACCTATAGAAACTCGTGTACTTGTGACTCCAGATCCGGGTTGTACTACATATTGGATTATTATGCTATTTCGTACTTTATTTTGGCTCCATTCTGTTTAATTAGTTTTACTTATTTGTATTGTTTAAAAATTGGCTCAAGGATTTCTCTAACATTGGCTTGTCTAGCAAGTGAAATGTTAGGTGCCATCACGGTCCCGAAGGTGGGAATTCTGGGTCGTGACAAGTTGGTATCAGAACACTAGGTTACCTAGGTCTCACGAGTCACTATCAGGATTAGTAGAGTCGGGAGGATCGGTACGGAGACGTCTGTACTTATCTTCTAGAGGCTACGGATTTTAGGAACAATTTCAGTTCTATTCTTCTCTGTCGTGCGATTTTGTTCTATTATTGATGATTGAACTCTTCTACTCTTGTTATCTCGCAAATGGAGAGAAGATGTACCACATCTTCAGCTGGACAGCAGCCGGAGCCCCCAGTGGTAGCTCCTACAAGGGACAGAGGTCAAGGCCGAGGCCGCGCCAGAGGCCGAGGCTGAGGCAGAGCTCAGCCTAGAGCTCGAGTAGCAGCACCAGCAGTGGAGCCTCAGGTGGATTTCGATGAGGAGATTTCAGCTCCGACTGTACCTGTTGGGGTGACTCAGGTCCCGGAGGGGTTCATCGCTACTCCAGTGCTTCAGAATGCTCTAGTCCATTTGGTGGGCCTTATGGAGAGTGTGGCCCAGGCCGGTACATTTTCAGTAGCACTGCCCGTCTCTCAGGCTGGGGGATGAGCACAGACTCCCGCTACTCACACTCCGGAGGAGATGGCTCCCCAGTATCAGACTCCAGCAGTCCCGCCAGTTGGGGTAGTTCAGCCAGTTGTTGCAGCCCAGGCCGGTGATAGCCCCGCCACGTCTTCTGAGGGCTTATTGAGATTGGACAAGTTTACTAAGCTCTTGCCAGTTCACTTTAATGGTGCGCCTTCTGAGGACCCACATGATTATCTTGACCGCTGCCATGAGGTGCTGCGGAACATGGGTATAGTTGAGACCAATGGGGTTGATTTTGCTATGTTTCAGATGACGGGTTCCGCCAAGAGGTGGTAGAGAGATTACATGTTGACCAGACCAGCTGGGTCGCCTACACTTACTTGGGAGCAGTTCTCACAGCTATTTCCAGAGAAGTTTCTCCCTATCTCACTAAGAGAGGATTACTGCAGGCAGTTTGAGTGTCCCCAGTAGGGCAGTATGACTGTTACCCAGTACGAGACCCGTTTTGTGGATCTAGCTCATCATGCTCTTCTCTTGCTTCCTATTGAGAGGGAGAGGGTGAGGAGGTTTATTGATGGACTCACTCACATATCAAGCTACAGATGGCCAAGAGAACGAGGGTGAGATTTCCTTTCAGACGGCTACTAATGTTGCTAGGTGGATTGAGATGGTTCTTGCACAGGAGAGAGGGCAGGGGTCTGATAAGATGCCTCGTCATTACAGTGGGTTCAGTGGTGCCTTGTCTGAAGGCAGGGGTACTTTTGGTAGAGGCCATCCTCCCAGGCCATTTCACTCAGCGCTCCAGGCATCTCACAGTGCTTCAGGTGGTCGTGGCCCTCATATGTCTCATCCTGATCAGCTAGCCTACAGTGATCACCAGCTCCTATTAGTGCACCTCCGCTCCAGAGTTTTCTGGGTGGTTACTCACAGTTATAGGGTCAGCAGTCACAACAACCGAGGTCCTGTTATACTTGTGGTGACCCGAGGCACATTGCTAGATTTTGCCCTCGGGCAGCTCACAACAACAGGGTTCTCATGCCATGGTTTCGGCACCGGTTGCTTCACCGCCTGCTCAGCCAGCTAGGTGCAGGGGTCAGACAGCCAGAGGTGGCAGTCAGGCCATTAGAGGCGGAGACCAGGCCGTTAGAGGTGGAGGCCAACTAGTTAGAGGCCGTCCTAGGGATGCAGTTCAGAATAGTGGGGCCCAACCCCGATTTTATGCCTTTCCATCGAGGCATGAGTCTGAGTCATCTGACGCTGTTATCACATGTATTGTCCCAGTTTGACATAAAGATGCTTCGGTTCTATTTGATCCGAGCTCTACTTATCGTTCGTGTCATCCTACTTTGCTTCATCTCTGGTTGTGCCTCGTGATTCTTTGATTGCTCCTGTGTATGTGTCCACACTTGTGGGAGATTCTATCATAGTAGATCATGTTTCTCGTTCGT
Source organism: Nicotiana obtusifolia (assembly GCA_002018475.1). Taxonomy (NCBI): domain Eukaryota; kingdom Viridiplantae; phylum Streptophyta; class Magnoliopsida; order Solanales; family Solanaceae; genus Nicotiana; species Nicotiana obtusifolia. The sequence continues at coordinate 29,351 of MCJB01043720.1, read as the reverse complement.
GTGTGGTTACTATTGGGAGTCTTGAGACTAGCGTAGATCTTCTACTTCTTGATATAGTAGATTTTGATGTCATCTTGGGTATGGATTGGCTGTCACCTTATCATGCTATGTTGGATTGTCATGCCAAGATGGTGACCTTAGCTTTGCCGGGGTTCCCTCGATTAGAGTAGAGGGGGACTCCAGGCCATTCTACCAGCAGGGTTATCTCTTATATGAAGGCTCGATGTATGGCCGAGAAGGGGTGTCTAGCTTATTTGGCTTATGTCTGTGATTCTAGTGCGGAGATTCCTTTGTTGGATTCAGTGCTTGTTGTTCGTGAGTTTCCAGAGGTATTTCCTGCAGACATGCCTGGGATGCCGCCCGACAGGGATATTGATTCCTTTATTGATGTGGCTCCGGGCTTAGCCCATTTCTATTCTGTCGTACCGTATGGGCCCGCTATTGAAGGAGCAGCTGCAAGATTTTCTTGATAGGGGCTTCATTAGACCTAGTGTCTCGCCTTGGGGTGTGCCTATGTTGTTCGTGAAGAAGAAAGATGGATCGATGAGTATGTGCATATACTATCGGTAGTTGACCAAAGTTACCATCAAGAACAAGTATCCATTACCAAGGATTGATGACTTATTTGATAAGCTTCAAGGTGCCAAGGTATTTTTGAAGATTGATATGAGGTTTGGCTACCATGAGTTGAAGATTAGGGCATCCGATGTCCCTAAGACAGCTTTTCGGACTCGATATGGGCATTATGAGTTTTTAGTGATGTCCTTTAGGTTGACTAATGCCCCAGCAGCATTTATGGATTTGATGAACCGGGTGTTCAAGCCCTATTTGGATTCCTTCGTGATTGTATTTATTGACGATATCTTGATCTACTCCCGCAGTCGAGAGGAGCACGAGCAGCATCTTCGGATTGTACTTCAGACTCTGAGGGATAGCCAGTTATATGCCAAGTTTTCAAGTGCAAGCTTTTGTTAGACTCAGTCGCCTTTTTGGGGCATTTCATATCAGCAGAGGGCATACAGGTGGATCCTAAGAAGATTGAGGCAGTTCAGAACTGGCCTAGACCCACTTCAGCTACGGAGATCCGGAGTTTCCTAGGTTGGTGGGTTATTACTGTCGGTTTGTGGAGGGGTTTTCATCTGTAGCAGCCCCATTGACCAGATTGACCCAGAAGGGTGCCCCATTCAGATGGTCAGACGAGTGTGAGTTGAGCTTTCAGAAGCTCAAGACTGTTTTGACTACGGCGCCAATGTTGGTGTTGCCCATAGGTTCAGGATCTTACACGGTGTATTGTGATGCATCTCGTGTTGGGCTCGGTATAGTATTGATGCAGGATGGCAGGGTGATCGCATATGCGTCACAACAGTTATAGGTTCATGAGAAGAATTACCATGTTCATGACTTAGAGTTGGCAGCCATTGTTCATGCGCTGAAAATTTGGAGGCATTATCTTTACGGCGTGTCGTGCGAGGTATTCACAGATCATCAGAGTCTGCAGTATTTGTTCAAGCAAAAGGACCTCAATTTGAGGCAAAGGAGGTGGTTGGAGCTGTTGAAAGATTATGATATCACTATCGTGTATCATCCAAGGAAGGCTAATGTGGTGGTCGATGCCTTAAGTAGAAAGGCAACAAGTATGGGCAGCCTTGTGTATATTCCGGTTGGTGAGAGGCCGCTTGCTACAGATGTTATGGCTTTGGCCAATCAGTTCGTGAGGTTGGACGTTTCAGAGCCCAGTCGTGTTCTAGCTTATACAATCGCTCGATCTTCCTTGTATGAGCGCATCAGAGAGCGACAGTATGATGACCCTCACTTGCTTGTCCTCAAGGACATGGTGCGGCACGGTAGTGCCAAGAAGGTTACTGTGGGAGATGATGGGGTTTTGAGGATCCAGGGTCGTATTTGTGTGCCCAATGTAGATGGACTTCGTGAGTTGATTCTTGAGGAGGCCCACAGTTCTTGATATTCTATTCATTCGGGTGCCGCCAAGATGCAATAGAACTTATGATAGAATTATTGGTGGAGGGGGATGAAGAAGGATATAGTTGCATATGTAGCTCGGTGTCTAAATTGTCACCAAGTTAAGTACGAGCATTAGAGACCTGGTGCTTTGCGTATCACTATGGATTTTGTTGTTGGACTCCCACTGACTCAGAGGAAGTTTGACACGGTATGGGTCATTGCAGTTCAACTCACACTTCTAGAGGGTCGTACAGCGTGAGTTGGGCACACAGGTTGAGTTGAACACATCATTTCATCCCCAGACGGACGGACAGTCCTAGCGCACAATTTAGATATTGGAGGACATGCTTCGTGCTTGTGTTATGGATTTCGGGGGTTCTTGGGATCAGTTCTTGCTGCTTGTGGAGTTTTCCTACAAAAACAGCTACCAGTCGAGCTTTTAGATGGCTCCCTATGAGGCATTATACGGGAGACGGTGTCGTTCGCCAGTTGGATAGTTCGAGCCTGGGGAGGCTCGGTTGTTGGATTCAGATTTGGTACAGGATACCTTGGATAAGGTCAAAATAGTTCAGGATCGACTTCGCACAGCTCAGTCCAGGCAGAAGAGTTATGCCGACCGTAAAGTTCGTGATATTGCATTCATGGTCGGAGAGAGGGTGTTGCTCCGAATTTCACCCATGACGGGTGTGATGAGGTTCGGAAAGAAAGGAAAGTTGAGCCCTAGGTACATCGGGCCTTTTGAGATTCTTTAGAGAGTGGGTGAGGCGGCCTACAAGCTCGCATTGCCACCTAGTTTATCAGCAGTCCATCCGCGTTCCATGTATCCATGCTCCGGAAGTATCACGGTGACCCATCCCATGTGTTAGATTTTAGTTCAGTCCAGTTGGACAAGGATTTGACTTATGAGGAGGAGCCGGTGGCTATTCTAGCCCGGCAGATCCGACAGTTGAGGTCTAAGAGTTATCCTTCAGTTTGAGTGCAGTGGAGAGGTCAGCCGGTCGAGGCATCCACCTGGAAGTCCGAGTCGGACATGCAAAGTAGATATCCACACCTTTTCGCCAGTCCAGGTACTTTTCTATGTCCGTTCGAGGACGAACGGTTGTTTTAGATGTGGAGAATATGATGACCCGATAGGTCGTCTAGAGCTTTAAGCCTTAATTCTATGTGTCGAAACCTCAAATAGCTTCTTTTAGCCTTCCTCGATTTGCATTGCGCAGTCCGTTCCCTTTTACATAAAGCTTTTATGTGAAAAATTGATTAAAATGTGAATTCGTGCCTTAAAAATCCATTTGAGTTGACTTTAATGTTTTGAGCAAACGGATCCGGATCCGTGTTTTGACGGTCCCAATTGGTTCGTATCGTGATTTTGGACTTGGGCGTATGCCCGGAATCGAATTCGGAGGTTCCTAGCTCGAGTTATCACATTTTTGTCAAAAATTTAAAGTTTAAAGGTTTAAAGAATTTAAAGATTTAACCAAGGTTTTACTTTATTGCTACCATGTTCGGATTTTGGTTCTGGAGCTTGGTATATGTTCATTACTAAATTTATGACTTGTCTGCAAAATTTGGTAAAAACGGAGTTGGTTTGACGTAATTCGGACGTCCGGTTGTTAAAATAGAAATTTTAAGTTTCATTGAAAATTTCATTTGATTTGGTGTCTGCTTCGTAGTTCTAGGTGTTACTTGGCGATTTGATCATGGGAGCGAGTTCGTATGAGGTTTTTGGACTTGTATGCATGTTTGGTTTGGAGCTCTGAGGGCTTGGGTGAGTTTCGGATAGCCTACAGACCATTTGAACTTAGAAAATTTCTGGTTTCTTGAGCTTCTACTGTATTTGGTGTTATGTGCTTCGCGATCGCGAAGCCTTTCTCGTGATCGCGAAGGAGAGATGGGACAGGGGAGGATTTTCTTCATCGCAAACGTGACCAGCTTCTCGCGAACGCGCAGGGGCATGGGCCTGGGAAGGGGAAACTGACCATTACTCTTCGCGAATACAGAACTAGGATCGCGAACGCAGGGGTAGGTGGGTGCAATCCTTCGCGAACGCGAAGGGAACGCGTAGGCCAATGAGCTGTTGTGCTTCGCGATCGCGTCAGGCCCTTCGCAAACGCAAAGAAGGCCTGACGCCAGTGATTTAAATCAGTCCAAAAATGAGATTTCTTCCATTTTTCATAAACTCTCCATTAGAGCTCAACTTAGAGTTGATTTTGAGGGGAAAATTCAACACCAATTCATAGGTTTGTACACTTTAACTCATTTTCTTCCATTTCTAACATCACCCATTAATTTCTAGTCCTAATCTTTGTTCTTCCATGGTAGAAAACTAGGATTTAGGAAGAATTG